>ML784833.1:181271-197569 GCA_009831015.1 Picea engelmannii
CTTGCCCCTTCCTTCCACCCAAGAATATATGAGAGATAATAAAACTTTACATTAAATCATCACCATCAACTAATCATCACATAGAACCTGATAATGCTTCCTGAGACTTCTTCAATTTCTGCAATTCTTCAATTCTTGGAGTATTATGATCCTGTAGATAATATTACTCAATGTATTCTCTGAAGCTCCTCCATTTTTCACTCCTTGAATCCTCCCCAAAAAGAGGTTATAGAAAGAATGGTAGACTCTATTCAATTCTTGTCTATTCAAAAGACCCAACTTGTACAGCATGCCCCACGCTCAATATTTAACATCCGATTCTAAAACTCGCACATAAGAAACTAAAGTCCCTACTATTTCCAATGGAAGTGGTACCACTTCATTTGGATTCTTTATGAAGAAGTTATGACTTTTTTACCCGGAACACCTGTTTATTGACTAGCTTCAGGACTGGTCACAAACCCTATCTTCCACAGAATGTATCTCCATAATTATAGCGAATCAAGAGCTGAAATTTTTACCAAAGGTACCTTGATATGTCTTCTCAATACCATAGTGATTTTACCATCTGAAGCATTCTAGAAAATTTTTTATAGCAAAAATGGTAAGATGACCTGAAAATAACATACCTTAGAACACATCACCAAAAGACTTCATCCTCCCTTGAAATCTAGCCTTCTTTTACTTCTTATTTCCTCTAAAATTCGGCTTGTATCAAATGAATGTATAATGATGTTTATTTATACCATTTATTTCACTTCCTTTTAACATTAGGGTCGACCTGACACTTTCTTATTTTGTAATTCTTTTCTTTAATTATTTTCAGGGCCTACATGTACTTCCTTCTTCAATTCACTTTGTCATCTTCAAAAATTCATTTCTCCTCAACCATGAGGATCCACGTGATGTGCCACATACCACCGGAAAAAACATGATGCATACTATCCATTCATGGGTGTTTTATATGCAGGTGCATTGTCCTTCATGTCCAAATACCTTTATCAATCTTGTGGTCCAAAACCCATGACTAGGGTTGACATCAATGACAACAACCAATCTTCCAACATAGCTTTCTCAAAAGAATCAATTTGCTTCCCTGTACTTGAATTGATGGAGGTGACTTTGTTTTTTTTCCTCTGAAGTTGAGATTGCTTATGGAAAAAAGAGGTGTTTGAGTCCCCCACTTTTATCCAGAGACTTCTAGATTTCAAATGCCAATCTTCTTCTTCTTTGTGCAAGGTGTGATGAAGATGCTGTTGTGCCTCTTTCTCTTGATTCAACAGCGTTTTTGTGACCATTTCTGTTTCCATTTTCTTTTGTATTATCCTGAGCTGTTCTATTATTTCTTTCTTTTCTTGTTGAGGGGGAATGAACGAGTTTTTCACAAATTCTTTGAGTGATAATTTTACTGTTGTGAGTTTTCTTTCCCAGATGTAGTTTGGGGAACCAGAGAAGGGAGTGGTCCATGCATTTGAGACTAGAGAGGGGATGGCTGGGTTGTCCAACCAAAGTTGGTTGAAACAGAAGGGGAGGGGGCCAAATTTTTGAGGAGAAAGGAAAGAGAGGGTGATAGGTTTATGGTTTGAGATAGCGCAGGGGAGAATTAGAGAGAAAATACCAAAGGGGGAGAGGAGAAAGTTGTTGCTGATAAGAAATCGGTCAAGGTGAGCTGCTATATGGTTAAGGCCAACACATCTGTTGTTCCAAGTATAATTTCCTTTTGAGGGTTTGATGTATTGCATATCCCAATATGAAATAAGATCGGTGAGGTTTTTTGAGAAAGGATCTCTGACTTTGCTTCCTCCTTTTTTTTCATTGAGATTGAGGTGGGTGTTGAAGTCACCCACGATTATACAAGAGGAGGGATCTATGGAGTTTCTTAGATCTGAAAGGGAGTTACAAGTGGTCATTTTGTCTTTATAAGAGTTTGGCATGTAAATATTGACCACATAAATGACACTATTATTGTCCTTATTTTTTAGAACTGTTAGGAGCCAGTTTTGAGTTTCAAAGATTACCTCAGAGTTCCAAATCTGCTCGTTCCAGAGAGTTGCGATGCCGCCAGAGGCTCCATGTGAGCTAACGACCGCCATACCTGTGGTGTTAATTTTTTTTTTGTTGCTTCCAAAAGTGATAAAGAGTCTATTTTGGTTTCCCGAAGGAGAATAACTGAGGGGATGGCCATTTTGTTTAGATCTTTTAGTGCTTTGGCTTTAAATTTTCTGTCGAAGCCCCTACAGTTCCAAGAGAGAAAAATCATTAGAGGGGGGTGGAGGGGGCTCGACTGCCATGAGCTGAGTGGTCCATTCCTTTGGTTCCTACTTTTCTTGTTGATGTATATATGGTATTTTATATGGTTTGCTACTTTCCTCGAGCCTTTTCTTTTGTTGTTGCTTCCTCTTTGACTTCCTTGTTCGTTCCTCGCCCCAATTTTCTCGGCTTCTCCGGTGGGATTTCTCCTTCTTCTTTTTCTTGAGTGTGTTGAGTATGCAGGTGAGAAACTTCATTTCCTTGTTGTGAGGATCCTTGTGATCCCTCCATGGAGGGATCGTCTTCATCTGACTCGTCGATGATGCCGATCGAGGGTGGAGCAGAGGGAGGAGGAGGGCCCAAGATTGGAGGTGGATCTTGCTTCGAAGAAGATTCTCCAAGCGGGTCAAAGGGATTATGTGTGAGGGGAGGAGGAGGGTTGGGGGGAAAAGAGGGGGAATTTTTGGGAAGGGATTTCAAAGTGGGGTTTTGTCGTGGGGGTTCAGAGTTGGGCAAGGGACCTAAAGGTCCTAGATGAGATCCATTATTTTTGCTGCTAGAGGATTTTTCCATACCTGTTTCCATCCATCTTCTTATGGTGATGCTTCGACTTTTGAGGGTTGCTTTTTGTTGGGGAAGTTCTTTGCAATGAGACCGTATTCATGGCATGATTTACATTTGAACGAAAACTGCTCGTAATCTAGTTTTTGGATGTTGATCTAGTCGTCCAACTTTAGTTTGATTGCTTCTGGAGGCCCTTTTTCTAAGTCTACTTCCACATAGATTCTAGCATAGGAGTAAAGGCTAGATCTGGGTTTTGGCCTGTCAATATATTTTCCCTATACTTTTTAGAACTTCATCGCCCCAACAATGAAAAGGAAAGTGGGGAAGTCTTACCCACACTGGTACTGCTGAGGGAATATCATTTTCTGGGTCAAAATCAGGCATCCATTTGTTTAAGTATAACCCTCTTGGCCCAAAGAAATAGGGGCCATTTTTGAATATGAGATATCTATCTAATTTAAGATCGAAATAAAAAATATAAAATCCCCACAAAATAAGTGACTTTAAGCTCGAAATCCCACTCCTAGATGCTCTCCTCAAATATGGAACAAGTACAATGATAAAGAATGGATCCCTTTCTTCTCCTAGTGGCCCAATATTTAACATAGCCTGATAGTCATCTAGGGTTAGGGTTTTTTCACATTTCAACCCTCAATTAGTGTTAAGTATTGGACCTTCTATAATCCTCTTGAAATTCCACATGTGGCTAGCCCCATATGTGTAAGTAATGGGGGCTAATGTGGCATCCACTCACACCATGGTGGTAAATGAGGTAGGTAAACTTATGGGAGGCATAACTTCCACATACGAACTCTGGTTGAGGTAATTATTCAGGACATTGGAAAGGTATCCGTGTGTATAACAATGTCAAGGGGTTGGAAGCTATGCTTGCAAATTTTTTACCCCAAAAAATGTCATTTGATTCCTCAAAATGGATTTGGAAGGTTCTGAACCCCAAATCTCCAAACTAGGACCTGCCACTAAAATGGACCCTACAAGTCAATTCCCTACAAGTCAATTCCTCTTATTTTTCCACCCATAAAGTACCAAGTTAGATGAAAATTTATACAGTGATCCAATCCGGATCAATGGATCTTCCCCTATTGACTTTAGCACTTATATTATAGGGATTTAGTCTATAGGCAATGTGTATCTTGGCCCCATTTACCTTATTGATGGGTTACCTTGAAGTGAAAAAGAGGAGTCTCTTTTGCCCCTTCACTTAGTTGGTTGAACCCTAGATAATTATCACACTATGGACAATCACACACTTTGATTGGTTCCAGTATCTTAGTTTGGTCGAAGACCGTAGACATATTTGACTCTTTTCAACTAGTTTTTGAGTCCATTTGGAAGCTTCCTATTCCATCACTTCCTATTATGTCTAGGATACACTAGTGACCGTGATCCAAATTTAGTTGCATTTCTCTTGGTATGTTTGGCTAGATCTTAGAGAGGATCCACAACTGATGGAGAAATATCCTCAACCTATCCCAAGAATCTCTAAGGTGGTTGGGCCTCTCAAAGCCTATATAAGGAGGCCTCCTCATGGTGAAAGTGGGAGACATTGAAGGCATCAAACTTATGATCTCACAAGGGAGAATGATCAGTGAAAGTATAGTCATTTTGATCGTGGAACTTTTGAGCAAGGGTTTGGACAAAGAGATCTTAGTGAGGCTACTACATCTGCATCTACAGTTGTAAGCACTTTGCTTTGTTTTCATTAATATATATGTATGTTTTTGGCCCGTTTCCTTCAATTTTGTGTATGTTTCATGAACTTGTTTCTTTTGATAGATCTATTTTGAAGCTAATCATGGTAGAATAAGAAGTATGTTTTGTCGTTGCTTCTCATTGGATTGCAGGAACTTCTGAAGAGCTTGGAGATCAAGATCAACCTGGATCCAACAAGGACAAACATCGTTAAAGGTACTTATACTCCTTTATTCTTATTCCTTGACTATTTTAGCTTCATTAGAAAGAATGTTAGTGTCCAACTTTAGCACCTTTCTTTCTTGGTTATAGGGGTCTACGATCCAAGAGGAAGTTCACCTGTCCGCAGGGGGATTTTCCTGTAACAGAAATTGGCGACTCCACTGGGGATAGACATCGATTTTTATTTCCTTGGTTTGTCCCTGAAATTTTCCCACATTTATATTAGTTTTAATGTTTGTTTATGATTCATTACCTTTCTCCCATCTTCACTAGTAATTTCACCAATTTTTGTGCATTCTCGGTGAGTTTTTCTTCATTTTTTTGACTGTTTTTTGAACTTTTGCGTGGATTAACACCCCCTGTAGGCCATATCAGAGCGCTAGAACTCCCCTACAGTGCTTTAGGGAGAAATTCAACGCTCTGTACCCTTGATACAGGGAGCATTAGTATCCTTCTTAGAGGATTTTTTCCCTTTTTTACTCAGATTTGTTTAGCCTGTTTTGTGGAAGTATTTACCTAGATTGTGTATGTTGGTTTGTGAAGTTATTTAGGTTGAGATTTGATTCTTCTCCATTCTTATTGTCTTGATTTGGGCTTGAAAATTTTTCAGAAATGTGAAATTTCCCTTTCTAGCTGCGTGTTTTGTCAGGACAATTTGGGTATTTTCTCCTTCTCCCTGTCTTTTCTTGGATTCTTCTTTGAATTTTCTTGTACTCCTTGAATGTTTGTCAGTTGTTTAATCCTTGATTGAGTTCTTGTTAGAACAAGTTTCTACTTGTTTTATTTTAGTTCTCATTTCTTTGAGTGCATGCTTTGTTTGAAACCTTATTCACTTTGTGTCTTTTGCATCTGCATTTGACTTTTTCTTCTGATTGAAAGTTGTGGAGCATTGAAGGATTTGCATCTTCTTTATTTATACATTAGAATCAAACAAAGACCATAATTTCATTCTTTCTTTTGGGTAGTGAAACTAGCTTGCATTTGAAGTAGCGAATTGTATGGTTTTGGCATTTTGGGAGATTTCGCATCTGGGAATGATAAACGTTTTCTCCTTCTCGTAATATAGATTTCATCGAAGTGAAATATTTGAATTGTTTAGAGTCAGTCAAAACATCATTTAGTACAGGCCGTTTTCCTCTTGAGTAAACAACATCCTTACAAATCAAGCGCTAAACTAAAATTTATTAGAAATTTTTATATTTTCTGGTAGCAAACCTACATTAGCTTAGGGTGTAGGGATTTGAAATAGCTGTGAAAGATAACTTTCCAAAAATGTAAACAAACATAGAATATTGAGGTAGAGAGAAATGAAATCCATTTATTGCATTTTTTCCTCAGAAGCCCTTATAACACAAGGGTCAATCACGAGGTCGCATTAGGGCCAACAGAGTTACTCACTCTGCTTTGTTGGTCTTGGTGTAGAGATTGTGCGTATTATTGGGGGTCACTTGAGGGTATACCCATGTTTATGTGTGGGAGCCTCTCGAGTTGATTTCATGATAGATACCCTACCTTTTCACATGGATCAAACTATCGACTGTTTCCCCAGACATCATTGTTGTAGTTGGTAACCTTAGTATCCTATCTCTTTAGGGTCTTTACATGAGGTGACTGTGGAGGGGAAAGTCTTCACAGTACCTGGAATCGATGTTGGTCAAAATCACTCGGGATCCTTGGAGGGTATAGCCACGATTATGTGTGGGAGCTTGCACCAGGGTGTAAATCCATTAAGCAGGTCGTCAACATAACTTTTCCTCCTGCTCTATCTTAGCCCCTTCTTACGTTGTTCCCACGACGTTGGATTTCATCACCAACTAGTGCGTTCATTGTGAAAAGGTTTTATTTGTTTGCTTGCTTCCTAGATTTTTAGCGTGTGTTGTTTATTTTCCCTAGTAGACTCTAGCTTGGATATTTGTTTAATGGTGTCAGTTCCCGAAACTACCAATGGAGCAACCCCTGCTCCAGGGGAACCTTTTGTTTTTCCTTTTTATGGAAACATTGGTCCTCCTTACATCGCTACTTTGAGCCTTCCGGGTCTCACAATTGGGTTACCAGTATGGTTGTTTTCCACTTCGATAATATTGAATGCAACAAGTTCTTCAGATGTAAGCACACCACCCACACATCAACCTCATGTCGACCTTTCTCCTTCTTCTCCCATTAGGTCTCCTTCCCTTTCTCCTTCTTCACCTGGTGAAAGCTCTAAAGCGAGTAGCTAGGTTGATAAGAAGAAGAAGAAATGAAAAGAGAAGAACAAGAAGAACCAGAAAAGGACCAAGCCTCCAACTACATAAGATGTTGGATCCAAGCTACTAACTACTGTTAATCATACTGGGAGTGTTGATGAGGTCGACAAGATTAAAATGAAGAATTTGAAACCCAAATTCCCTTGTAGTATTTGTAAGGGTGACTACTTTATGAGGGTTTTCCATAGTCTTCCCAAGGTCTTAGAAATGTGGTATTCCACATCATCGTCTCCTACTAGACATGTTGGTGACACCCCGTCAACTAGTGACGTTAAGGTTGGTAAGAAGAAGACAACTTTCAAGTTTCCTTGCATGTTATGTGAAGGTGATCATTACTCTCACCTTTGTCCTCGTATGGACGAGGCTTCTTCTCTTTTGGAAAATATTCAACTTCTAACTGGTTATCGTAAGATATCTCCCAACCCATCGTTAGTTGATGGACTGGTCAATCCAGTTCCATCCTCGGTCAGTCAGGTTGATCAGGTGGTCAATCTGGTTTCATCATCAATTGAACCACTACCCAAAGTAGCTGATTCAATTCCACCATCGGTCAGCCCCACTCTTCATCTAAAGAGTGAACCCAAAGTGGTTGCTCCGGTTGCATCATCAGTATATCCCACTCCTCATACAAAGAGTGTCAAAGTAGTCGATCCGATTCCTCCATCAACATCCATCGACCCCACTCTCCCCTTGAGGATAAAACCCAATTGGTCAATCCAATCCCATCAGCGATTGATCCTACTCTCCATCTAGAGAGTAAGCCCGATACTGCCCATGTTTTTCTCGTTGATACAAAATCTACCGTGCTGGGGGGCATTCGTCCTTCTCTCGCGAAACCCCCTCCAAGTAATGAGGCCATCCTTTTTGATTGGGGTGAGCTAACTGGACCTCGTCTTCCCTCTCACATTCCTTTTAATATTACAGTACAGGTTTCTGGTTGGGCCGTTCCTCAGACACTGATAGATGAAGGTGCATCCGTTAATATTTTATTCTCTATTGCTTGGCAAGCTTTCAGTTATCCTCAAATTGTACCAATTACGCAAAATATGTTAGCTTTTAACAGAAGAACCAGTCACCCTTTAGGAGTCCTTCCTCAGTTTCCCATAACTTTGGGAGGGAAAATTGTCTTTATTGATGTTATGGTTGTCCAAGAACCCTTGGATTTCGATTTAATCCTTGGTAGAGATTATGTCTATGACATGAAATCTATTATGTCCAATTTTTTTCATCTAATATCTTTCCCTCACGATGGAAGAATTGTGGCTATTGATCAACTTTCATGCGTTGGTCCTGAATTGATTACCAACCCAATGACCTCCCTAAACGGTTCTTATATGCAAACGATATCATCCCTGCCACAGGTCAATTATGTGGTGTTATCTCCCATGCCTTTTGCTACCGATGAAGATGAGCCTCTCCCTGTAAGCTCAACCTCTTATGATTTAGATTCGGTAGTTGACATGGTGATATCTTTGATAGGGTCTTTAGAGCTTGATCTCTTTACCCGTATCGCAACCCTCGACATGGTGTCCTTCTCAAGCATTGTTCTTCCATCGAATGAAGATCTCTTGGAATCCATGTCTGATTTTCATCCCTTGACATGGTTTCCTTCCAGAGCATTATCCTCTTGGAAGCCATGATCAAGTAGAGGTTACGAGCATAGTTTTTCTTCTTTGTGGAAAGCTCGCTAAAAAATGAAATAGAGGTCACAAGCATAGTTTTGCTTCTCTGTGGCAAGATCGTTAAAAAATGAAACAAAGGTCATGAGCAAAGTTTTTCTTCTCTGTGGCAAGATCGTTAAAAAATGAAACAAAATCTACGAGCATAGTTTTGCTTCTTTGTGGCAAGCTCATTAAAAAATGAAACAAAGGTCTTGAGCATAGTTTTCCTCTCTGTAGCAAGCTCGTTAAAAAATGAAATAGGAATCTAGGGATTGAACCCGGAGCCCTGAGCATAGTTCTTTTCTTGTGTCAAGATCGTTTAAAAATGAAACAATTACCTCTCATACCAAGTCAAGTCTTTCGTTAGGTCTCATTTTTGAACCTTCATTTCATCCACCCTTATCCTTTTTCTCCATCTAGTAAAAAAATTGGTGACAACCTCAAAGTCGGTGAATGAAATGAAGCTTGGGAGAGGCGCGTCTCCAACCTTTGATTATCATTATGGATTTATGCTACTAGCTTTTCAAGATGGGGGTAGAGTACCAACCATCCATGGTTTTCCCAACCTTTGGAAATTACGTTGGGATTTTACAAGTATGGTTTAATTTTTTTTCAAGCTTGTGTAAAAATGAAACCAATACCGAGCTTAGTATTTTTTCTTTCTCATGCTCGAAAATACATGAGAATGTAACCGAGTATAGTTTTATCACTTTTTCAGACTTGTAAAGTTTATACGAAAAATGAACCCCCTGGAGTCTCCTTTAAGCTCTTTTTAGACTCTCTAAACATGAAAATATTGTCGAGTGAGATTGCTTCCTTTCCCACTTGTTAAAAGGTTTGAAAGGGCATCTTTTGAGTGGTAATTTATCTCCTTTTCGGCCTCGCGAGACTAACATTACAAAAAAGGACAACCTTGGAGTAATCTTTAAGTTCTTTTCAGACTCTCTAAACATGAAAAATCACCGAGTTTACCTTCTCTGGACTCGTTAAAAAATCATACATTGAAGGGCCCATATGGGACCAAACCCTTACTTCTTCTAGTTCGTTAAACAAAGGAAAAGGGACTTATCGAAGGTGAGTTATATTGAGCATGTGTTACCCTCCTTGATCTCGTTAAATTAAAAAGAGGTACTCGTCTTTCTGGATGGGGGAAAAATTTGAAGGAAGCAAGCCAAGCAGTTTTTGAAAACATCACAGGTCACTCTTACGGTCACCCTTGAACACGACACTTTGTCTTTGCATGCATTTTAATCCACTGAACCTCTGCACTGAACCAATCCTCTGAGTTTCTTTACTTCTTTGGGTCACCCTATGAAAGTCATAGTATCCATTGCATCATCATGTTTTGGTTGATGTCATGTTTCTACTATTGTGCCTCAGTGTTCAAGGGAAGTATCTGCCTCGAGAGTCAACCATAAAAAATTTCCTGTTTCAACACCCGTGTTAGTCTGTTCTCATCTAATTCACCATGTTATATCTCTATGTCAGTTTCGTGTTGTTTATGGGAGATACATCAAGGCCCTCCTTCGACAAGTCTATTCCCATTGACTTCAACACATTATCCGGGAACTAGACCTAGAACCCATTTTAGTACCTTGGGACCTGCATGCCTCAATGGAAAGCCTCCTCACTTCCGACAATATGTTTACATCATTGACCTCTGATCAGATGATTCCATGAATGTTTGACTTCAACTCATTTATTGACATTTGTTGGAATGTACTAGGGTACCTTGGGAATAATTGACATCAATGGTGATTTCCCTCGCACTTGTTAACGATTTACCTCATTGACTGGTAATCAAGTAGTTTCTACCATGTTTGACAGCAAGACATCTATTCACATGGTTAGATTAGTACTGTATCGAGATTGGTAAGAAGACCCTAGGTTGAGTGATCACTCTGATATATACTTTTCCCAAGTTGCGATGAAGTTTCTTTTTGAGAATATTGATACATATACTGTCACATAGATCCACTTTGTATTGGTCCGTGGCTATGTCTTGTCGTCTTGTAGATCCACTGCGTATTTTTCGTGGCTGCGATCACTTCATGTCATGGAAGTATAGATCCACATTGTATCTTTGGTGGCTATACATTTTATCGATATAATTATGGATCCACATTTGAGGTCAAGGCTAGATATTAGGGAGGATCCACAACTAATGGAGAAAGATCCTCAACCTATCCCAAGAATATCTAAGGTGGTTGGGCCTCTCAAAGCCTATACAAGGAGGCCTCCTCATGGTGAAAGAGGGAGACATTGAAGGCATCAAAGTTATGATCTCATAAGGGAGAATAATCAGTGAAAGTATAGTCATTCTGATCATGGAACTTTTGAGCAAGGGTTTGAACAAAGAGAGCTTGGTGAGGCTTCTGCATCTGCATCTATATTTGTAATCACTTTTCTTTGTTTTCATTAATATATACGTATGTGCTTGGCCTGTTTCCTTCAAGTTTGTGTATGTTTCATGAACTTGTTTCTTTTGATAGATCTATTTTGAAGCTAATCATGGTAGAATAGGAAGTATGTTTTGTCGTTGCTGCTCATTGGATTGCAGGACCTTCTAAAGAGCTTGGATATCAAGATCATCTTGGATCCAACAAGGAAAAACATCGTTAAAGGTACTTATACTCCTTTCTTCTTCTTCCTTGACTAGTTTAGCTTCGTTAGAAGGAATGTTAGTGTCCAACATTAGCACCTTTCTATCTTGGTTATAGGGGTCTAGGATCCAAGAGGAAGTTCACCTGTCTGTAGAGGGATTTTCCTGTAACACTTATAATATAGAGTCAAACTTGTTTCCACTTGTACTACTCCCAAAGTCGATGCCCCTTTGTACCATCAATTAGTTGGTAGCCTCTTATATTTGACTCATACCTATCTTGATATTCCCTTTGTTGGTTGTCTTGTTTCCCAGTATATGAAAACACCCCATCAAAACCATTGGAAAGAAAAAAAATGATACTTCAATACGTACGAGGTACATTTCAATTTGGGATACATTACAGTTCACGGGGGACTCCCTTGTTGGTTGGTTTCACTGATTTTGATTGGGCCCGCGACCCTAATGATCAAAATTCTACTACATGTTATGTTTTCAACCTTGGTTTTGGATCTATCACTTAGGATTGTAAGAAACAACATATTTCTTGTCTTTCTTTGGAAAAATCATTATACCAAGCAATGGTTAATGCAATTCAAGAAGTCTTGTGGCTTCGACAAATATTTTTAGAGTTTGGATTCTAGCAGCAACATCCAACCACCCTATGGTGTGACAATTAGAGGTCCATCAAGCTTGCCAAAGGTCCAGTTTAACATCAACACAACAAACATATCGAGATACACTTGCACTTCATTATAAATATTATCCATGATCGAGGTATTGAATTTCTCTTTTTCCCTACAGAAGATCAAGTTGCAAACATTTTCACAAAGTCTCTTATATAAGCAAGGTTTCCAAACTTCAATTTATGTTAGAAGTTCAGGAAGTTGTCATTAAAGGGGGATAGGATCTAATGCCTCCTTCCTTCTCCTATTGTGTCACCTTTTTAAATCCTTTAATCATATCCCAAGTTGTTCTTAAGGGGGGATGCTGGGATATTTAGACACTTAAAAGTTAGTTAGGTTCAATTTTGTCTAATATGTCTTTAGGTAAAAGTGTGTTTCTTTACTATGAATTTGTAGTTATGTAATCCAATGGTCACGATATGTTTTAGACATAGAGTGATCCAACATATCGCATTATCCTCGATATTAACATCTATATTGATCCATTTCTTAACACTTGATTGGTCCATGATCTCTATTTAAAGAGAGTGGAAGGTCATTTTCCAATGATTGATTGTGGGAACCTCTCTTATAAAATATTTTTCTTTTGCATTAATATATTAGCTCAAATGGCCATGTTGGCTGGGGTTGTGGAATGTTTCCCTCTTCGATGGTTTTAACTGCGTAAAAATATCGGTGTATTGATGTTTGATCTAGTTGTGTTAGTGGTTACTAAGGGTGTTTGTCATGCACTAGAAGGAGAATGCCTTGTAGCGGATGTTTTTATGAAAACTCCCCGAAACAAATCTCCCTTCTCTGTTTATAACGAAGGTTGTTAGCAGAGAATTTTGCAGAGGTTTTTTTAGTAGTGCACCTATAAGGTAAAAACACACTAATGCACACAAAATATAGACATCCCTATTCTTCAAGATTAAGGCACATCCTTATCCACTAAAAAGATTAAATATAACAGAGGTAGGCGTCCAAAGGTTTTTTTTGTAGTGCACTTGTAAGAAAAAAATGAATTAGTTTGAACACAATACAAACACCCCGGTGATTCAACATTAAGGCACAATGTTACCCACTAAAAACAAAAAATATATAATGGAGGTAGGCGACCAAAGGTTTTTGTGGAGGTTTTTTAGCGGTGCTCTTATAAGGCATAAATGCACTGGTGCGCACACAATATGGACACCCCAGTGCTTCAAAATTAAGATGCATTGTTATCTGCTAAAAATAAAAAAAATATAGTAGAGTTGGGCGTCCATAGGTTTTAGTGGAAGCTTTTTTTTTATAGTTCTTTTGTTGTATTATGGCACACACGTGCTCACATAAACATAACTCCATGGTGCGAACAATTATAGGACACACTAAAGAGAAATAAGATAAAAAAACTTACCATACCAATTTTCATTGTTACACTTCATTCTATGCTTCCAACATATCCAAAAAGAATTTGTACTCACTCTCCTTTCATGATCACCCAGTTTGTGGTGCTTTACTGCCAGTTAAATAGATGCACCAATAGATTCCACACATTTCCAAAATTTGGAAAAATATTGCAATTTTTCATTTCTTCTCTATGGTGCAACCATGCATCTTTGGGAGAGAAGACACCAGGTGCATTATTTATTACCTTGTCATTTACATTTACACTGCATTAAAATTTGAAAGTGGCTTGAAATTCAGTCTTTTTTAGATTTTTTTTCAAGGAGATGCGTTTAAATGATTCAGCTCACCTCGGATGTTGGTGCACCCTATGAATTTATAGGAATACCTTATAACAGTGTGTATACAATGAACAAATGCATTGGTGCTTTTCATGGAATGACACTGTTAAAATATCTGGAATTTAACATAGTGGTGCATTTTCTGGAACACCCCGTAAATGGTACATTCTAAAATAATAACACATCAATTAACAAAATTTTCATGCTCTAAAAAAAAGGTGCACTGGTGCGTTAAATTAAACGATCACACTGCCCAATTTTCCATATCAAACTTTTGTCCTGGTGGTGCATCAAATCCTTGATAATGCACTAGTGCTATGCAATTCAAGGCACCAGGAAAAATATATAATAATTTACCATAATGGTTCGTCTTATGGGACACCCTGTTACCAATGCGTTCTAAGTGAAACACATTGATAAAAATGCACACAAAAAAAAAAAAATAGAAATCTGATGCATTCAGTTCAATAAACACTCTAGTGTTGTTAACAGAGCGACACATGATGAATATTTGAAAATTTATGGTATCGGTGTGTTTTCTAAAATGCCACCATTATCAGTGGGTCATAAAAGACAATGTGCCGCTAAAAATCCATTGGTGATTCAAGGAACTTACAACATCGGTGATTTTCATATAACGAATCACACTACCTGGTTTACCTATAAATTTTATTAAGAAATCAATGTGTTGCATAGAACAAATCACACCACATCTCATAGAACATATGTGAAATGGCATTGCGGGGTGTCTTGTTGGATGCCCCGTCACTGGTGCATCCTATAACACAATGCACCGCTATGTATATATCGGTGCTCGAATTACGATGAAGTACCCGTGAATTGGACTTGCTACACTGTTTGGTGGTGATTTTTATCTGGTATAGCACACCGATCATGATACTTAGTAACTATTGTAGTAACATCAGTTACTTTTCCACATTTTTTTGCAAACGAACATTAATTTCATTTTTTGATAAATACAAATTAGTTATAAATGTGTGTGATTTATAATTTCAATTTGTTTTATCTATACATATGTGCCTAAAAATAATTTTATGTGAATTGAAGAAGATGATGATGACAAGCACATGAGCAGTAGAAACAACAACCAAAAGAAAAACAGTTTAATTCACAAATTATGCATGCAAACCTCCACAATTAAATTTTGTGGAGGTTTTGCTTTACAGAGGAAAAAACATAGGTCACTCTTCAGTGCCTCTCATAATTTAGTGCACAGACTCAATTCCCTTCCACTCCCTAAACACTCTAGCTCACATATCTCCTCCTCCATGGGTCACTTGACTTTCTCCAAGATACTGTCCTCATCATTCCCATAGACATAATATGAATGGAGGTCAATTTTCTTGTAAATCACATACCTACACCTCCTGTTCTTCACCTCGAGTGGTCTTATCGAATACATCTTTGAGGTAATGAGGAATTTCGTAGCCCCAAAATATATGTAACCGGGGCCCTTGTTGGTGGCACCATACATGCCAACTTATTCCCTTCCAAGTTCGTCATCTTGGTCCATAATTTGGCATAATTAGGGATACTAAGCTCTATGATAAGAGATTCCCAGTGCCCCTTTCACCTGATCATCAAGAAGGGAATAGGATGTATTAATTATAATACTATGTCAACCACAAGAATGACTTAAGGCCCATATTTTATATTTAATAGAATTTAAGAAGCACATTTGGAAAAACAACTAATGATCCATAAGCTTCACTAGCATGCCTTGTCGCTAAATATCAATCATTTCCTTATCCTTATCCCGATACTCCATGAGATCCCCACTCATGTATTTACGAAGAAGCTCATGTTTCTTCTTCTCCACAACCATGCACTTGATCATTTTCTCATCCAGAAGGGGCACATTGGAAACAAACTCTCTGGGTGAGAAAATGATCAAGGGGAACATTGGAAACAAACTATTGCTCTCTCTGTCATTGGTTTCCCTTGTCTTTATATACCATTTCCTCTACCACATTCTCATCGTCCTCAAACATGACTAACTTAACATCAATGACCTCTCCCCTCTTGATCATAAAATTGGCCTCCCTCTTGATAGAATCAATCCTCTGCCACTCCCTCAACACTCTGACCTACATCTCCTTCTTCATATGATGCTCAAATTTCTCCAAGATACCATCCTTGTCATCCCTATAGCCATAATAACCGGTTTCAATTCACTTGTAAATATCATACCTATACCTCCTCTTCTTCGTCGCAAGGGGATTATCGAATAGCTCTTTTATATTGGGGAGGAATTTTATAGCTTCACTTGTACAATTGGTTGCTAGAAGATTGTAACATTCCATCTTCTAGCAACCAATTGTACAAGTGGGGATGGAAAATTACTCCCCGACGTCAAAGATATATTTGATAAGCCCCCATGAGGTGAATAAGAGGAGTTCTAGGGAGCGGGGATTACAAGTGATTTGACACCTATTATTATGGCTACAAGGATGACGAGGAATGTATCTTGAAGAAAGTCGAGTGGCCTGTGGAGAAGGAGATGCAGGATAGAGTGTTGAAGGAGTGGAAGAGGTTTGAGGTTGTCAACAGGGAGGCCAAGTTGATTAATAAGAGAAGAGATGTCGTTTCCATTAAGCTGGTCCTATTCGAGAAAGAGGAAGATG
>ML784833.1:212519-229886 GCA_009831015.1 Picea engelmannii
TAGGTCAGAGCCCGATCGTTTGTAGTTAATTTTAAATTTCAGTCCTTATCACTTTTTTGACGATTGTCTCGGGGGTGATTGTGTTGACCTACTATTAGATTGTAGGATTATTTGATGTTGAAGTTTCCTTTTGGAGTATAACCCCATCAAAGTTTTTCTAGTCCATCATTGAGTTGAATTTTCCTTGTTGTAAGTTCCTACCAGAATCCCTCCCAGTCTAGATCCTCAGGGAATGGTATCCAATTATCTTTTGGTATCTAAGAATGCCATTGTCCATCCTCCATTGCCTTTGACCAATATTTTTCTATCCATGTCTTTCCTTGGTTTAACATGGTGTCTCTGAGATGTTGTAAGTCTTCCCTGTCTTGCCTTGGTTTAACATGGTGTCTCTGAGATGTTGCAATTCTTCCCTGTCTTGCTTTGGTTTAACATGGTGTCTCTGAGCTGTTGCAAGTCTTCCTGTTGTTGGGAGTTGTTTCCATGCATTATCCCAGAACATGGTGTGGCACCCATTTCTTGCCTCCCAAAATCATTGTTTCTATATGATGTTTTTGTTACTCCAGGTTTCCTTCCAGATTAGTGAAATATATATATTTCCTTCTAGATGTATTAAATTTTGATTATCTTTGTGCGAGTTGTATTTTCTCCTCCAAATTTTCACCATAGGTCTTATTTGATGTGGAGCCATATCCACCACATTTTTTCTCCCAGAACTAAGCTAAGAGTGTCAGGATCATGCAACCCAAAACCCCTTGCTTGTTTGGATTGACATACCTTTTCCCATATTTCTAGGGCCTATTTCTTTTCCTTCTTAGCTCCTCCCAAGAGAAATGATCGTTGAAGATTTCACACTGCCTTTAAAATAAATTTTGGTGCTACCAAAGTGGTGAACAAGTAAATAGGCATAGCTTGAAGAATAGATTTGAGGAGAACCAATCAACTTGGAATATTAAGGGAGTGGAATGCCCAGTTGGTTAGTTTTTGCTCAAGCCTTACCAAGAGATCTTTCCATGTGGAATTTTTGAGTGCATTTTCTACTAGTGGGGCTCCCAAATATTTGGAGGGAAAGGAGCATATTTGGACTTAGTATGAATATAAATGTGAGTATTAAAGAAAACGATGCTTTACTTACCTTGGTTAATGGAGGTTCTGAAGGCTTCCATGAAGTCGGATAGGACTTGCTTTATATCTTGATCTTCCTAGACTTTAGGGGTTCTCATAAGCATTATTTCATTTATAAATTGTTGATGAGAAACCGACAAATCATCTCCAAAAATACAGAGTCCTTAGATTTTGTTGCTTGCACCTATTGCCTTGAGTGTCCTTCCTAGCCCCTATGCCATAAGGATGAAGAGGAAGGGGGACATGGGCTCACCTTGTTGAATTCCATGAGAGGGAGATAATTGTTTAGAGGGAGTGTCATTAATGAGAATAAAGAATAACACTAAGGAAGTAAGAGACATAATCCACCTGATCCACATGTTTGGGAAGCCAAAATCCAAGAGTGTGTGATGGATGTATTGCCAACTCAATTTGTTGAAATGTTTGGACATGTCCAACTTAATTAACATACCTGCAGATTTATTGGATTTGAGAGAATGGATCATTTCATGCGCCAAAACGATTCCATTGAGGATTTTGCATCCTTCCACATAGCTAGTTTGTTTCGGTGAGATGAGTATAGGAAAAAATGGTTTGAGCCGATTGGCAATGAATTTGGTGATCACTTTGTAAACCACATTGCAAAGAGAGATTGGTATAAACTTGTTGGGGTCTTGTTGGCAGCCAATTCAATTTTTTCAATTGCCCTATAAGCTGCATACACCTATGTCTTCTGAAATTCAAATTGTCGTCACATTTTGGAAATTAACGATATTTTCATTTCTTGCGACACTTGCAAATTGGTCTCCATTTAGTTTTCACGACTGTAAGCATGAAAAATCCTCCATCGTTCTTTGAACTGTCATGATCTTTAATTGATATTTTTGATTGGCATTTACCTTTGGATTATCATTATGTGGCTGAAAGGTTTTTGAAACTGTGCCTATTTGCCTATTATTACTTCGATTGCGCAACTTGATTTTTATTTAACTAGCAAGGCATTGAGCATGAAAGTTTATGTTTTTTGAAACTTCCCTAGTCATTGAATTACATAGGGGTTATAGTTTATTTTTGGTTTTTATATATATGATGTGATCCTTATTGTTATAACTCTTGCCTTGTCGATTTTATGGAAACGATTGTCACAATGTTTAAAACCTTTGATTAAAATGTTCGATTATGCAATGGCGCGTTGGTTAAACATATGGGTTTGATTTCACGTTGAATATTCATGGTTTGAAATATGGTAAGTGGCACGAATGATATGGTCTTGTGCTTTGATTGATTGAACAAAGGATTAATTTAGCGGTTGTACTTTGTAATTAATATTTTGCATGGAGATGAATAATCCCACCACCCTCGCATGCGCACATTAATGCCTCCCCTTTGATCGTTCATAGTGGTTACACCAAATTACTCTGCTCCTGTGTGCTGGTGTTTTCGACCCAAGCCCTTACCATGTGCTCGCACCATGGCTCCAGTCGTGAGGGCTGAACCGAATGGTAGCCCGGCTCTATTGATGTTCGATAGTGCCCGCAACGACCTTGAGGAATTTGGATGGCTCCCGTTCATACAGAAATTTGAAGGTTTTAACCTCTGTGTGGTTAGGCAGTTCGCCATGACCTTTGATGGCTGTCGGGCCAAGGTCGGGGATGTTTAATTGCAAATTGACGAGCAATTTCTCAGTTTAGCTACGGGTTTGCCTACCATTGGACAACGATGGTCCAAGAATTGCAAAGTGGAAGAGGTCCCTTGGACTCTGCTCTTCCAGTCGCGTAAGGTTAGCTCCTGTGACAAGGGTTTGCCCGTGACCATGCTGAAGCAGCGTTGGCATGAGTTGCTGATGATAGTCAAACAGTTTATCACCTGCGAAGGTCGGTATGGTTTTGTTTTCTTACACCACCTTCGTTTGCTTATGGTTTTCGTGGGTTTTGAGCTCAATATGCCATACTATCTGCATAGAATCCTGTTCAAAATGTCTAAAAAGTATAAAAAGAACCAGGCTGACAACAACCTTTTTCACTATGGGCTGGTTAAAATGATTGTTGTTTATCATTTGGGGTTAAACCGAGACTGTTGGAATGATTTTCTCGCTCGCAATGATTTTGAGGATTCGAATCCTCCACAGGTTGACAAACATGTGGTAACCGAGAGAAAACCTATACCCCTGGTACCCTACAGTATCCTTTTACCTAAACCCTTACCCGACTCACCTATCGACCTACCCCACTCTGTGACTAAGGATGCCGAGACAGTTAAGCCTGTGGGAAAGAAACCTAAAGCCAAACCCATTGCAAACGCCATAGGCAAAAAGAATGCCCGTTTAATCTCTCGAATGGAGAGGAATAAGCCGAAACCCCCTGTCATTCTTGACCCTATCGTGTTGAGCGAGGACTCTGATTCAGAGGTTGAATGATTTTTGGCAAGTGAATATCCCTATTCGGAAGAGTTGTGTGCCAAACCCTTGTACGACTTCGTGTCAAACCTACCACCTTGTTTGCAAAATGACCCTAACTACTCAGGCATTAAGCTGCCTTGTGAAACCCCCGGTCACTCATCAAAACCCTCTCCTGCTCCGTCGAAGCCTACAATGCCACCCTATGATCAATGCAGCTTATGGTTAGAGAGATATTATCTGGATGTGCCGATGCTACAGTCAAAGATTAAATCTTTGGAGGACCAGGTTACACTTCTTACCCATCAAAAGACTGAGCTTTAGACCAATGATAAGAGACAAAGAACGACAGGCTCCATTTTGTTTAAAAATGTGGAATCGGCCATGGCTATGGTGAATTCTAAGCTGGCGTAATTGGATAGCCTTGTCACACAGGTATGGAAAATATCAATAATTTTTGTAAATAATCTAGGTTATGTAACAATTCGAATTCGGTTTTAAACAACTCTGTTACATTGCATGCATTCTATATATGGTCTGGCTTTGAATAGAAACACATTTTAATTCGATTTACGATTTGATTATGCTCAGTATAGAAATCAATATATTTTGATTGGATTTGAGTAAATCTTCGTGTGAATTCGTTTGATTATTTTCCTTCTAATGAATTGGTTTGTAAAGGAAATTTTTCATATTTAGTTTGAAACACAATCATGCTCAGATTTGGTTTAATTGTGATCCGTGTGCTATAGTTGATAAACATATTGATTGAGTTTGATTGTTACGATGTTGTTCTATATTTGATTGATTCCAAGTTAATCAATCCTGTTTGCTTACTGTGCAAATCGAAATCCATTACAAACCGTTCTTGATTAATCCTGTCACGATTTTGGTTATCTGACGATTATCGTTTGAATTCATTTTTAACCTAAATTGCTTGCTTACGGTTATCATAATAATCCAGTTTGATTCACAGGTATAGCGAAAGGTTTGCGATTTGTTTTGTGTTCGATTGAGTATCAAAACGGTTTCATTATAGATGGATTTGATTTGTTGAAGAAAGATTATGATCCTGATACATCTGATCTCATTTACCCAACTTATGATTATGATTGAAACAGAGCATTTCTATTCTTTGCATTCGGTTAAATGATATGAATTGTGTTGGTATATTGTTACAACTATAATGATTGGAATTTGATTCTGTTGGATTGAATCGTATCCTTTTTTAACAGTCATTCATGATATATTTCACTATCGATTTCAATTGGATGAGAAACAATCTTATTACTGTTCGATTATAGCTCTGAAGCCCCGATTTTTGTGGTAACAAAACAACAGAGTATTCCTATCTCTGTGTGCAGTTGAATCATTTTGATCCTGTTTAATGTTGAATGATAAAATCACTCTGATCTCAATGATTCGTTTTTAGTTATTTCTTGGATGATGATTAATTTTAATTCCTTAAAAAGATTTGAATTAATCTCAATGCTGATCCTGTATACTATTTTAGACTAGCTACAGAATCAGATGATTCTGTAGCTAAGTCTGTAGAATCAAATTTTTATGGTTTTTCTTATGAAATACCTTTCTAACTTGTTGTTTTTGATCTATTGCAGATGAATTCGAAATTACAGTGGATTTGATGAGCAGTTAGGGGATATTTCAAAGATTTCATTTGCATTTTAGTTTCCTAGTTTAGTTGATTTTGGGATATCTCCCAGATTATGTAAAACAATGTGATATTATCCACAGGGAGGTTTTACCCTGTGGAGAAACTTATATATACTTATAATTTTTGTAATAATGTTCATCCTCATTGGTGGGAGAACAAGGATATGGAGTTTTAATACAGAGTGAAGCATAATTTGGTGTTTTTTTACAGCTTTAGCTTCTCATTATATCAATATTTTGTTTCATGTTGTGTATATCAATTTGTATCTGGTTAATGACTACTTTAGCTATCTTAATCATGTGCAAATGATATAATTTAATCACTGTGATCCATATCTGATTTCTTCTAGTATTTAAAGAACATAGCAGTTGCTTGATTCAATTTGTGAATGGCAGATTTCTCTTCTTCATGAGTTGAATTATAAAA
Organism: Picea engelmannii; assembly: GCA_009831015.1. NCBI lineage: Eukaryota > Viridiplantae > Streptophyta > Pinopsida > Pinales > Pinaceae > Picea > Picea engelmannii. The sequence goes on from ML784833.1 coordinate 218,117, forward strand.
TATAAGTTTTTGCATAACAGGTTTCCCTTATTGCAGAGATTTATAAATCATAAAATTGTTATGATTTTTTTATGTCTTGTTTGTCCTGTAAACAACTCAAAGAGCAGCGCAACCTATCGTTTACGAGAAGCTTATGGATTAACCGGTGCGAGTTTCCTTCCTCCGACCAGCTTCAAAGTCATCACACACAGGACAAATTAGGAGCATTTCCAGGTCAGTTAGTCACTTCTTTGTTTACTGTTCTTATTAGTTTAGTTTAGATATAAGTCTAGTTAGATTTATATTAGATTGGTTGATTTCAGTAAATATATTAGATCATTTAATTTCAGTAAGTTTTATTTCTTTTTCATAAAATATAAAAATCAAAAACATATCTCACTGTCTTAGGACATAAAGCACACGAGTTTTGCAGGTTTTAATTAAATCTGTAGATTGTTTATATTGTATATTTGTGAATAAGTTATAATACAACTAGTAATTAGACAACTAATTATTAGAGTTAATGTAATTAGTAGTTTGTAGATAGAATAGTTAGAGTAGTTTATATTTAGTTTTAGTTTAATTTAGTAGTTTGTTTTAATTAGATTAGTGTATTAGTTTGTTTTTAGTTAATTTGTTTTATTATTTATAGTTAGTTTAGTTTCTTTTATTTAGTTTTATTTAGTTTCTTGTATTTAGTGTTAGTTTAGTTAGTTTTATTTGTTTTAGTTAGATTAGTTAGTTTAGATTAGTTTTCTCTTTGGTTTTCTTAGGATCTTAGAGCGGCCAACGGAGCCGTTAAACCCGTCAGGTTGGTTCATTCCAAACGGCTTGGGTTATTTCGACAACCGCGGACTGGTTCCACTCTCTCAATTGACGAACAAACAATTTCGCCCGTCAACAGGTCTTCTTCCTTTTCCTCATTAGGGATGAGAGTAACAAAGGTGGCATTTAGAGCTGGGAGAACACTGGAGTAGCATTTGGAGTCTTCGACTAGTTCCCAAACATCTTACTTGATAATTGGCTAGTAGGCATGGAAAAAATTTGTGGTGAAGCCATCAGGTCCCGAGGAATTTCCCTTGGGCATCTTCATGACATCTCGCTCAATTTTATCTAGCGTAGTGGGTTTAAGGAGGGCTTGATTAAGCTCTTGCGAAACTAATTTGGGAATATTGTAGTTTTTTTTGTGACTTCTCACACCAGGGTTAATTTTAAGGATGGGAATTTATATTAAAATGCAGAAACCTAGGCTAATCTTACTAGTCCTTAATGCAAAATGTGAAATGTTTGGCGATAGCTTTGTTAAAATATCCAAATTTATAAATATTTTGTATAGTTTCTATAAACTTTTGGAGAATTTTAAGGTAAAATAATTTTATTCTATGGAATTTGGGCGAATCATTTTTAGAAAAAATGGAAATTAGTGAATATTTTTTTTGGAAAAACCATGGAAAATTAGCCCATTGGAAAAATTTATCCCCTAAAATCATCCCTGTCTCACACCCACTATGGGATGTGACTTCTCACACCCACCCTCATACATGAATTCAATAATTGGGCTCTTCCAGACTCAAACAAAAAATATAAGTTTAATACATAATCATAATAAAAATAAGGACTGTGGGTTTGGATTAATACCCATGAATAATTCCCCCCTTGGACCCCTCTCTTATACATCCTCTTAGAACCTCCTCTCTCTTGTGGATTAATAATCCCCCATCTCTATCCATGTCCCATACTAGTTGGCATTACATTTATTTATTAAAATTTAGAAATACAATTCGCATATTACATCGCTTGGTCATAGCCACACATTATATCAACATTGAGCATTAATTAAATAGTGGATTATAGTGGGGATGTTACACCATCTGGAGGAAATATTCCTCTAATAACCACCTGGGATTAAAATTAAAAGGGGTGCTTGGCCTAGGATCCTTTTGATATAGCTCCAACATAATTGGGAAATGATCCAAACACCTATTAGGACAAACCCATGTTTTATACATTTCCACCTTGGGTAGCACCTGCTATTTTACCAACAAATGATCCAACCTTTTAAGTATCCCTTCCCTCCCACCTCTATTATTACTCCATGTTGGACTAAGTTTTATAGGTTTCATATCAATCAATCCACTTGAATCTAAGTGATTAAGAACCAAATCTATAAGTTTGTCCACCCACATTGTCCCCCCAAACCTCCCTTCAGTTCAAGGTAAATTTAATTTCATCCTCCATAATGAAATCATCAAACTTTAAACATTGAAAGTTAAATACCTCATCCCATAAATATTGCTTTCTCTCGTAGGGATCATAAATATTGAGAATTGTAAAGCTAAGTCCCAAACCTTTGCCAAAGACTTCAATACAAAGACCTTAATAAAATGAAAAGGAGGTTATTGGAGTGATATTTTGGTTCCAACCCATAATTAAACCCTTAGAGTCCACAACAAGGAAATCCCAATACCCAAAAATATTTCATTGATCAAGGAATAACAGATCCCCTTTCCCCATGGTTTCTAGAATTAACATAATATTAGGTCGATCCAGTTCCGCCTGTCTCCTTAGGTCCAAGTTCCTCAGTTTCCCCCCCAACCCATGGATATTAAGGGAAATAACCTTCATGGAGGAACTAGGCATGTGGATTTCCTTTCTCTAAGGACCCCAGTTGTCAAATTTTGTCTTATTTTATCAATCTCTTTGGTTGCCACTTCATGAGCCCTTTGTAGGGTTAAATTCCTTCTTACACCAAAATCTCCTAAATCCTCAAATGAATCTATTCCCAGACCACCCACTATGAAGGGTATGTTTTCGAGTCCCCCTTTCGAGGGTGTGTATCATAAGTCCCACCAACTCTACTAGAAGAGAAATAAGAATACCCATTTTGACCTTCCGAGGGGCCTTGGCGTGCTAAAAAAGGAAGTTCTGAGTCCTTGGCCAAATCTATGGTTTGCATCAAGGTATCAGACTGAGCCTAAGAAACATAATATTTTAGACAAGGAATTAAAGGCTCCTCTCCCAATCTACCAACACCCCTACCCTTCCTGAAATGCCATTACAAGGAAAAGGGGAAATATAGACCAACGAATTACCTAGAGAGAGTCCCACTTCTAGAGTACCTAACATCTTGATGTCATTTGGAGAATTGAAGACAGGAGCATATTCACTCTCCACTATCCATTTTCCTTTTCTGGTAGATTCTGTAAGTAAACTAGGTCTTGAGCCTTTGATCATAGTTATAGATAAATCACCAATGATGATGTTTCTCGAGTGGGAAGGAGGATATTTCTTGATACCGATGTCCATTTTCTGGGGATCGTCCCCTTCTACATTCCCCACATGGATCCAACTATCATAAGGCGAATTCAAGGGCATATATTTTCCATCAAACCCCATCTTCAACCTCTCCTTTTGTCTCCAAACTTTCTATATCAAGGTCTTCACGCAATCATTGAGTACATGGCCATATTTGTGGCACCGTGCACACCTAAATGAAAATTTCAAGTAGTCTAATTTGGGTATACCTCTAATCCCTCTAGAAAAAATCGACATATTCGAACATTCCTTTACTAATATATAAATCCACTAGTACTTTAGCATCTGAGTGGAATTCGATTACCACAAAACTATCATCAACTAACAAAGTTTTACCAATGAAATCATGAATTTCTCTAATAGTCGATTCTAACCATAATTCCATTGGTACATTTGGAAAATTTACCTACACTGAGGTAAAACCAATGAATTAGTCCTTCAAATGAAAGCTTTTTGGACACACCTACCACACTTAGAGGGGGGTGAATGAGTGTGGGGCTCTTTTTCCCAAACCTTCCCTCTTACACAAAAACATCTTAGTTAACATTCAACATTTATTCATTACCCATTGCAGTCATTTACAACCAGTTAAATGAAAACATATATCAACAACATGCATCGGAAATATATCATCAACAAGTCATCACCACAAGGAACACAAAGAACACAAGATGTATGTACAATTTTTCTTTTTATTATGGACAACAATCCAGAGTTTATCATCAACAACTGAATAGAGTACAACTCTACAAGAGAACCAACTCTATAATGCAAGACTCAACTTACACCTTCAGCACCAACTGAGATGAGGCAACAATCCTCAACATATATCAATCTGTCAACAGGTATGTGACCTGTCAGTAGTGCAGCCCATGTGTGCACGCGCTCTGGCTCACTACAACACACGTATGTACGCGTCCAGTGTATAAAGCAACCTGCACATACCTTATGAGCTGTTTAGGGTTTATCCTTCAATATCAACTCATATAATCTAAAACCAATATATCATTATGTTCTATCTGACTGTCCAATCTGACCACTAGCCAGCCACAACATCTCCAAGCTCTCCAATAGCTTGCTCATGCTCCACAATAGATCAATATGAATGTTATCTCAAACATGTATAAACATATAATATACTATAGAAATCATGTCCCTACCGAATCCAAAGAGTACTGCTCACTCCATCAACTAAATCATCCAAATTGAACCATATCATAGAAGTCATACCAAGAATGCCCTAAGCATTCACAACATATCAAACAATGGTATCCATCAAGATAATGATATAACCATACCAGTGTCTCAGTGATAGATCTGAGGCCATAGAATGTAGATTTGGAACCTGCCTAATCATCCAAGAGCTTGGCACTAGCCCAAACATAAGTCCTCACCATTCTATCCACCATACGTTCCCTTTCCTCATACAACCCACATACATAGTCACCCTATACACATCCAGCCCACGTATACCTCAATGTACACACACCCTATACATAGACAACTCGCGTATGCATCAGAAACTAGGGTTTCTAAAGTTATGAGAACTTTTTCGTCAAGATCTCCGACATTGCCGAAAATTTGATGCATCCATGAGATCCTCCTCACACTCTCCTTCTCATAATAGATCTTCAATCATTCTCAAGAGATCCATACCAAATATGCTCTCACAAGAAGCTCTCCATTAATACTCCACAAGATAATCTCTCAAGAAGCTCTTCCTTTGATCCACCACACAAGATGATTTGCAAGAGTCCATAACTATCTTATTTATACTTTCATCCTCTAGGTCACTTAACCCATTTCTAGGTTACTTAACCTATTTTCCTTATTTTGGGGTTAACCACTTTCCATAAATAGAAAGTTCTCCAATACTTTATCATTTAAATATTCCTTCTTGATTTTGTCACTTCTCTTTATTATTTAAATAATCCATCTCGACTTTGTCACTTTACTTTATCATTTAAATAATGATTTCTTCTTTTAGGTCACTTTGACTTCTTTGACAATTTGGGGCTTCAAGCCAACACATGGGGGTCCTTCAACTTCGTAGGGCCATAACTATCAAACCGTGAGGAGTTATGTGACATTCCACATACCATCGGAAATGGAATGACAAGCAATATCCATCTAGGATAGTTTCACCAACAACTTCATTGATATTCATCTATTATTACATATACAAGCATGGGTCCTCCAACCATTCTTCTAGGATAACTCAATCCGCAAAGCATCTTCCTGTGAGGCATTTCACCATAAGGGGACCACTTTGGAGTTCATCCATTTTTTCACCTTATCAATCATGATAAGAAAATAATGAGTCATCTATGCATCAATCCACCACTGCATCATATACATCAACTATGCATCATGTATCAATGAAACCACTTCGATCCATCTTCATCATGTATCAATGACAACTCATTGATCCATCTTCATATATGCATTCTCATCAAGGACAATACATATCAATCATCAATCAATAAATCCTTTGGCATCAACCAAACAATCAATCACTTGACATCAATCAATGACATCAATCAATCAAACCATTGACATCAATGACAAATCCATGGGCATCAATGACAACATGATCCAACAATCTCCCCCTTTGGCATTGATGACAATACCAACATTGATGTCAACAACAATTACCAATTATTGATGTCAAACATGTAGATAAGGCATGCTCTACATCAATAGTCAATGTGAATATCTCTCTTCATCAATAAACATCAATCACATCAATGTGATTAACTCTCCCCCTTTGACATCAATGGCAAAGGGCCATTCTCCTCTTGGGGCTGCTCCCCCTGTCTTGTTGCCGCTGAATAATATCTCCCCTTTTGAAAAAGGGATATCAATATGATGTAATGCTGAAAATACATTTCTCATGCTCCCTCTATGACCACCACTCCCCCTGGAATCATGCCTTTGTTCTCTTTCTTCAAATATAGGGCTCTTTTCTAGGTATACATCTGATAAATATCTTCTCCTAGAAGAATGAACCCCCCTATGGGTATGTCCCCCCCTATCTTCTCTGTAATATCAACAATATGCTGCCATATAATGATCCTTGGACTTGTCCATATATCAACCTTGTGCCATATCATACATCATGAAGTAAAATATTAACCAAATACATCATGTGCCAAAATGTGTGCTCATCATGCACAACACCTATGTTCAAAAACCATGTACATCAACTACATGTCTCAAAATGTATCCCAACCACATGCAAAATGCATGCACCATGATATCCAACATGATCCAACAATAGGGCTCTTTTATCATATGCTACCAATAGTACATCATAGCATATATTAATGAAACTTCAATTATGTACTAGCCATGTACCCCATCATCCAATAGATGAGCATTTGATCAACATCAATCCATACTCATGGGTTAGTGCCATGCACCCAATATTTATTTTATATCATAGCCTTGCATGATCTAACATAGAACCATGAAAACCTGCAGCAAACAATGTCAGAACCTACAATAAACAATGTCAGACCTTGCAACATAGAGTTATATCATCACATCAAGCTACAACTCATGTGCATTTCCTTTTTCCCAAGGCTTTACCACATATACGCGGCCTGTTGCACAACAAAGCGCATATGTACGTGACCTATTCAAGGTCAGCCAACATATGTACGCGTCTGTCACCACTGTCACTCACGTATGCCTCAGTAGATGACTTACTTGAGCTTCCCTTCAGTCTTTCATCCTGTTATGGCTGCTCTGTCTTCTTCACCCAGTTCTGTAGATGACCCTTTTCCTCAGAACTTGAGCTCTGAGCATCCATCTTTTCAAAGATGTCTCCCTTTCTTACTTCATTCCTTCTTCTAGCCATGCTATGTGAAGTCCTCATCATGGATATTCTTCTTGTGTTCCATCACTCTTGGGATTTGTGGGCAAATCCACTACATCTGTAGCATCTCATGGAGTTACAGTGTACAACAATGTGTCCTACTTGATCACAACTCCAACACTTTGTGGTGTTATAGAATCTTCCATTGTATCTCCTTTCATAAGATCTACATTCAAAAGCTTTGTGACCATATCCATTACATGAATAACAATACCCATGAAAAATACTTTCATACCTTTGCTTGGGTGTCCCAAGAATAGCTTCTTGATGTCTTCCTTGCTTTGTTCTTTTGAAATTTTCCTTGCCTTGTATAGATGGTTTCTTTGCAACATTGTCTTCCTTCTTTGATGGACTTACCTCATGCTTCTTTGAGGTACTTGCTTCAGCATGTGTATCTTCTCCTTTGTATCCAAGACCTGATTTATCACATGATGATCTTTGACTTTCCAAGATCTCATCCAATATTCGTGAGCTATTCAAGAATTTGTTTGACTTTTCAACCTTCTTTCTAAGGACAACAATTCCAGCTTCTAACTTACAACATGACTCTTCCTTTTCATTTATTTGAATCTTCAATAGTTCCTCTATTATTTTGGATTCTTCAATTTAGGTTTTGATATGGACAATGGTTTCACAACTTTTGCTAATCTCATCATCTATATTCATATCTTATTTTCCATTCTTTAGTCTTGTGATTTCTTCTTCCTTTTCTTCTAATTGAGTCTTATTTCTCTCTTCTTGTTTCTTGATCATTTATTTTAACTTCAAGATGTGCCTTTGACTCCTCCCAAGAAACTTCTTAGTGTTATCCGAAAGATAGTTATAGTGTGTATAAAAATGATCACTTATATATCTATATAAACCTTCTTCAATTTCCTTTTGAAGTTTTAATAGACTTTCTTCTATTCTTTTCATGGGATAATTACCATCAAACTTTATACAAACTGTTTCTATATCTTCTTCTTCACTTGTAGAGAAAAATTCATCATCATCATCATTGCAATCAAGTGCTTTTGAGGGTTCTTTACCTTTATTTGAAGTATCTTCACTATCTTCCTTTTTTCCAACACCAACACATAATTCTTTCCCTTCATCTTCAAGATCTTCCTTTGTGCTATCATTACTTGATTCTTTATCTTCACTTGAAATGTTTTCAAAATCACATTTAGAAATAATGCATTCAAGAGTTTTTGATGATAATTTACCTTTAATGATCTTGATTGAGTGGTCTTCAATTTCTTCCTTCTCCTTCTTTCTTTGATATGTCTCCTCTAGCTTTATCCATAGATCCTTGGCGGAAGTGGATTGTCCCATGCTCTCTTTGATAGGGCTTGAGAGTCCACTAAGAATGGTCTTGAGAGCCAATGCATCATTCTTGTTTCCTTCCCTTTGAGCTGCAAACTTTGACTTGTTCTTCAATGGAACTGATCCACCAATGGCTTCCTTCCAAATCGTTGCTCCCATTGTCTTCAAATACACTCTCATCTCTATTCTCCAAGTAGAATAGTTTTCCTCATCAAGGATTGGTATTTCATCATCCATTTGTGTGTCTATGGATCACCTTTAAGCTTGTTAAGGCTTGTAGTGAAGGCCTGCTCTGATACCAATTGTTGGACACACCTACCACACTTAGAGGGGGGGTGAATGACTATGGGGATCTTTTTTCCAAACCTTCCCTCTTACATAAAAAATTCTTAGTTAACATTCAACATTTATTCATTACCCATTGCAGTCATTTACAACCAGTTAAATGAGAACATATATCAACAAAATGAATCAATAATATATCATCAACAAGTCATCACCATAAGGAACACAAAGAACACAAGATGTATGTACAATTTTTATTTTTATTATGGAGAACAATCCGGGTTTTATCAACAACAACTGAATAGAGTACAACTCTACAAGAGAACCAACTCTATAATGCAAGACTTAGCTTACACCCTCAGCACCAACTGAGATGAGGCAACAATCCTCAACATATATCAATCTGTCAACAGGTACGTGATCTGTCAGTAGTGCAACCCGCATGTGCACACACTCTGGCTCACTACAACATGCGTATGTATGCGTCGAGTGTATACAACAACCTGTGTATACCTTTTGAGATATTTAGGGTTTATCCTTCAATATCAACTCAAATCGTCTAAAACCAATATATCATTCTATTCTATCTAATTGTCCAATCTGACCACCAGCCAGTCACAACATCTCCAAGCTCTCCAACAACTTGCTCATGCTCCACAATAGATCAATATGAATGCTATCTCAAACATGTATAAACATCTAGTATACTATAGAAATCATGTCCCTACTGAATCCAAAGAGTACTGCTCATTCCATCAACCAAATCATCCAAACTGAACCATATCATAGAAGTCATATGAATAATTCCCTAAGCATTCACAACATATCAAACAATGGTATCCATCAAGATAATGATATAACCATACCAGTGTCTCAGTGATAGATCTGAGGCCATAGAATGCAGATCTGGAACCTGCCTAATCATCTAAGAGCTTGGCACCAACCCAAATACAAGTCTTCACCATTCTATCCACCATACGTTCCATGTCCTCATACAACCCGTGTACATACTCACCCTATACACAACCAGCCCACGTATACCTCAATGTACATGCACCCTATGCACAAATAGCCCATGTATGCATCAGAAACTAGGGTTTCTGAAGTTTCGAGAATTTTGCCATCAAGATCTCCGACATTTCTGAAACTTTGATGCATCCATGAGATCCTCCTCATGCTCTCCTTCTCATAATAGATCTTCAATCATGCTCAAGAGATCCATACCAAATATGCTCTCACAATAAGATCTCCATCAATACTCCACAAGATAATCTCTCAAGAAGATCTTCATTTGATCCACCACACAAGATGATTTGCAGGAATCCATAGTTATCTTATTTATACTTTCATCCTCTAGGTCACTTAACCCATTTCTAGGTTACTTAACCTATTTTCCTTATTTTGGGGTTAACCACTTTCAATAAATAGAAAGTTCTCCAATACTTTATCATTTAAATATTCCTTCTTGATTTTGTCACTTCTCTTTATTATTTAAATAATCCATCTTGACTTTGTCACTTTACTTTATCATTTAAATAATGATTTCTTCTTTTAGGGCACTTTGACTTCTTTGACAATTTGGGGCTTCAAGCCAACACATGGGGGTCCTTCAACTTCGTAGGGCCATAACTCTCAAACCGTGAGGAGTTATGTGACATTCCACATACCACCAGAAATGGCATGACAAGAACTATCCATCTAGGATAGTTTCACCAACAACTTCATTGATCTTCATCTCATTATTCCATATACAAGCATGGGTCCTCCAACCATTCTTCTAGGATAACTCAATCCGCAAAGCATCTTCCCGTGAAGGCTTTCAACATAAGGGGACCACTTTGGGGTTCATCCATTTGTGCACCTTATCAATCATGATAAGACAATAATGAGTCATCTATGCATCAATCCACCATTGCATCATATACATCAACTATGCATCATGTATCAATGCAACCACATCGATCCATCTTCATCATGTATCAATGACAACTCATTGATCCATCTTCATCTATGCATTCTCATCAAGGAAAATACATATCAATCATCAATCAATCAATCCTTTGGCATAAATCAAACAATCAATCACTTGACATCAATCAATGACATCAATCAATCAAACCATTGACATCAATGACAAATCCATGGGTATCAATGCCAACATGATCCAACAAAGATATGAGTCCATGTTTTGAGAGATAACATAGAGCTATCTACGAACCATGTGCATGTTAAAACTATGTTTTTTTCCTCCACTTAATTAAAGATGAACCCCAACTAGTGCCTAGTCAATATATGGAATGTCATTCCATAACCAAGAATGTGGAACCAAACATCCTTTATCCACTTACGAATCTACTCCTTTCCAAATCATTACCCTAAAAACATCCCCATTAATTTTTTATCTGAAAGATCAAGAATCTAATCTAAATGGATATTTTCACTAATCAACATTGAATCTCCTTCTTCCCAAATCCTCACAACCTTACATTTTTCTTCCCCAACCCTGGTCGAAAGATCATCTAGGGTCCTCCTTGCAACAAAAAATGGTCAATTTTATCCCCAACAAACCCTTATCCTCTACCTTTGGATTGGTGATAAAAACCCTAACACTAGGGTCAAAGAAAATATCTGGAAAGTAAACATAGAAGGCACTAGAACCTTCGTCAACCTTTGATAATACTGAACCATGGGCCACTGGAGAAATAACTGATGGCATGACATTAAAAATCCTCAAAAAATCAGAGATCCCATGGGATCTACTGACAGGATCCTAATCAGATCCACCTTATAACTCCCACCTGCATGTTTCATAACTCATCCAATCTCCCTTTGATCAAGTACCTCTTCATATGCCACATCATCCTATAGTAGGGTCCAAATTCCACAAGTGTATGTAGTATTAGCTAGAGAGGATTGTAAAAAATTAAATCCTCGAACATTGTATCATCCGAATAATCAACCAATTGGATGTCAACATCCATTATGCCATCCCTCAATCCTCTCCTG
>ML784833.1:229974-257290 GCA_009831015.1 Picea engelmannii
TGTTTTCAACTATCCATATGCACCTACTACTTTAAAGTATAATTATACTATCAGATAGAGAAAACACCATGCAATAGGAGAAGGTGGATTATGCTTGACTACCAATTCTAGTAGCACATCTTTCTCGCTAGCCTTCTCCTGAGACATTATGAATGGTTGGGGGTTGTCACTAATTTGAATTAGGTTGGCTTGGGTTCCCACTAAACTAGATAAATCCTCCATTTTTTTCTTACCAGACTTCTCATCTTCCACCTGACTAACTGAGATTCAAATCTCAAAGAATGCCTTACACATCACCTCGAATTTTCCTTCAAAGATCTAGATGGTGTGAAGGACGTATTTTTGTTCCTCATGTTTCTTCTCCACAGCATGAGTGATCATCGCCTTTACCATCCAGTACACTTATGCAATCCAAAAATACTTAGCCTCCCTATTTCGAGAGTACCCTAGGTATAACACCCAACATTCTACTTCCTCCAAGAGTTGGTCATCTAATATATTTTGACGTCTGTCATGGACTGTTTTCTCAAGCTTCTAAACCTTCTCTCTTGCCGAGTTTGAGAAATTTTCCATATGCAAGTCTCACGGGCCTCTTTCTTTGTGTTAGTTGTTGTTGGATATTTCTTATCCAATGGGGAGTTTCAAGTGGTGCCTACAACATGTCTCTTTCCCCCTCTCCTCCCTTAGCCAAACCTCACCATCATCTCAATCCACTTACCTTAAATTCCACGGGACAATGTCAACCCTTGTAACAAGCCCATCGACTCATCGAGAGAAAGATAGGGAAAAATCCACGAAATGAAAGTTGTAGACACATTGTTTTCCCTGCTCCCACAAATATGCCCCAGACAATCCAAAATCCAACTTATTACACAAACACCCCATAAGCTAAGATGATAAAATGAGCAACACCCCTCTACCACACAAAGGAAATGACATAGAGCACTAGAATAAGGAAACAAGTAAAGATGGAAAGGTTACCGGGAGTGGGGGCGTGTGGGTGCCTCAAGTGCCTTATAACTCCATTTTTTTCTTTGTCGATAGACCATGGAACTTGCCAAACTTTTGAACCAACTTGTTTCCCCTCATATAGATGGATACAACTCCCTTCAATTATGCCACCTTCACTATCCATCATTAAGAAATGATGTCCCTTGAAACTCATAGCATCATACCATGTCCGGTCAAGCCTCCCTTCAATCTTCATGGTAACCCACCTCTTGTACTGGTTTGTAGCCTCGACTTGAAAGACAATCATACTCGCAGTGGATAGAAGGAGTCACATACGTCTTCCACTGAAATCACTTCTCCCCTGGTTTGACACTAGATCCCTCCACATTTCCCGACCTTCCATTTTCCTTCATTGCTCCTTGAGGTGGCAACAAAATGACACACACCCACAATCATCTCCCCATATGTAAACATTGTATATGAGTGTTTACAAATCCATCTATTCACTAGAAGAAAATGATCATTTATTTTTCAATAGTTAATGTACTTGGTTTCCTTATATCTACTATGCACTTGTACTTTGGTTTCCTTTTATCAAAGAAGTCTAAACATTCTATTTTTTGAATTTTTTTTGGCAACCATCACTGGAATGTGGCTATATAATTGTTGGTGAAATTACAATTTTTCATTACTTAAATTGCATTTTTGAATGCATAAATGGATTTACTGCCTTGGAAAACACCTATTACATTCGAATTGTGAAATATCAACCATCGATATATGTGATGCAATTCCAACAATTCTTCTAAAATTTTGGTCAAATTTTGGACAAAACTTATAAAAAATTTTGCCATTTTCTTTTTAAAGTAGAATGTTTACACTATTCTCTTTTTATCTAATATCCACTATGCACTTAATCACTTGATCACTATTATTAGGATCCCTTTTGTGATCAAGTTTAGTGGGTTCCTTTATATAATGTACATGGATTCCTTATTTGTTAGATTGTTGCAAAATTAAGTAATTTTTTTTTTTTTATGTACTCAATTTTGCTATTACTGACTGTACGTTACTAGTATAGATTTGTATTAGCATTTGTTTTTAAAGTAAGTTATTTTCCTTTGTAACTTAGTTTAGATTGATGATTAATATACAATGTAACAATAAATTTAATATATGTTGGAATATATAATATTGAATTTGAAATGTTTAATATTTAATGATGTATATCCCAAACATATATTGTATTTAATGATGCATTGTTTAGTGCATAATGAGTATTGTTTTGGTTATAGTTTAGATCTCTTTTGTGTTATAATTTACATATCTTGGTTAATCTAATTGACATTTTGGTCAATAATCAATGCAAGTCAATTTAAATTGATGATCAATAAACAATGCAACAATAAATTCAATATATGTTGTAATATACATTGTTGGATTTTAAATGATTAAAATATAATGATGTATATCTTAACATTTATTGCATTTAATGATGCATTTCTCAATGCATAATGTTCACTATTTAGATCCCCTTTTTTTAGAAGTTACATAGCTTAGTTAATATAATTGATATTTTGGTCAATAATCTAAATAATTATGTAATGAAATGTCTACTTGTTTGTGGCCATGGAGGTCAACATTATATACAAACCTTAAATGCACGGGAACTGCTTTTGAGAATTAGGGAATCCATTCCCACCATTTTCTAAGTTCTATGAGCTTTGGAATTTATAGGAACAATTCCAAAAGAAAGTAGAGAGGTTTAGAGAACTTTGCGAGCTTGGAAAGATATTTTGGGCAAGGGGTGCCCTATTCTTAATTTCATTTCCATCACATTCAACACTTTCCTAGTTGTTTCGGGACAAAAATACTTGTATTTTGGTGCTATTTTATGCTAGGTTATAGTTCCATATATGATGAACTAGCCTCATAAACTGCCAACTATAATGGATGTACGCTTGTGAATTTGCATGGTTTGCACTCATCAAGTTTTGTTTGAGTCAATGATTTGTAGGTGTTGACCCAAAAATCTAATTTGGGCTCAACATGATGTTTATCACTTTCATTTCTTCATGAGCTGGCCCGAGGGTTTCTCTTAACATTCCATTGTGCTCCAGTTCTGATGAAGACCCCCCTATTCTTCCTTGGGGTTGTGCGACCTTCTGGTCAAGGATATTCAATTACCAGAGACAAATTAACTCTCTGAAACCTTAATGGTCTCACTAGTGATTAAACATAGGTCCTTTCAGTCTTCTAGTGCAGTTTCTATGGCACCTGCAACCTCTCCCTTAGCACTGCTGAACTACCAGGGTTCAGACGCTAGCTCCTCTTCCATTAACCCTTTCCTATATGTGACCTTGGGATATTTCCTCACGTAAACACATGATTGCATGCATGACCAAGAGTGGTTTGGGATCAACCCGCTTTTCTCCCCACAATTCACTACCAATCGCCACGTGCCCCTTTTGCAATACCGTGGTTTCGATTGCGGCCCACTCTCAAATTTTTAAATTCCGAGCACTTTCTATACCTGAAATCCCACGTGACCATTGATCTCGTGATCTCGGATGGAACCTCTCGATCAACTATTCAGATCCTCCCCCTTTCCTTCCTTCTCTCTAGAGCACACGTTATCAGATTCTTACGATCTAGCGACACGTGTTCCTTTCAAATCAATGACCATGATTTGCTTCGACAATCCGGGCTTAGGGGATCTCAACTCCTACCCACTCACTTCTCCTGGAGTGTTTTCACCCAGAGTTCACGAATCTCTTCCATGTGTCCTTCTGAATAGGATGGTTACGATTCACTTCAATGATTCGGGCTTTGGGGATCTCAACTTCTACACACTCGTTTTCTCCTGGAGTGTTTTCACTTGGATTTCACGGATCTCTGCCATGTGTCCTTCTGAATCATAGGGTTACGATTCACTACGGTGATTTGGGCTTCAAGTATCTCAACTTCTGCGCACTCATTTTCTCCCAGAGTGTTTTCACCCGGAGTTCACAGATCTCTGCCATGTGTCCTTCTGAATCAGAGGGTTACGATTCACTTCGGTGATTCGGGCTTCGGGGATCTCAACTTCTGCACACTCATTTTCTCCCAGAGTGTTTTCACCTGGAGTTCATGGATCTCTGCCATGTGTCCTTCTTAATCATATGGTCACGATTCACTTTGGCGATTCAAGCTTCGGGGATCTCAACTTCTGCACAATCGTTTTCTCTTGGAGTGTTTTACTTGAAGTCTCCGATTTGTTGACACGTACCTCCTGGCGACCAATGGTCAGGATATACTTCGACTCTTTGGATATTTCACTCCTATGTGTACGCAGAGACTTAGAACTCATGCACTTTGTCTAGATTCAACGAGCTGGAATGATCCCGCTCCCTCCTGGATGGATCTTAGACGATGACTCACAAAACCTTCATAACTTCACTCCCTTTGAATATTTTTCCTGCTATCTCTCTTGAGATTTATCTCCTTCTTCTCTTTGACTCCTTAAAGAGTTACTTCGAAACTTAGTCAAATTTCAGATCCGTGCACTCCTTGCAACATATTCTTACGTAAGACTTAGCTTCTGCGGGTGAGTGTGCACACCTTGCAGCAATCCCTTTTCACTCCTTGCAAATGGAAAGTTAACGCTATCTCTTCTGATCTTATGAGTCAAAACAGACTTTGTCAATCCTTGCAATAGTTTCTCATGCAAGACTTAAGTTCTTACGGACGAATGTGCACACCTTGTAGCAGTCACTTTGAACTCCTTGCAAAGGGAAAGTTTCGTGCTGTCTCTCCTGAGCTTCTGAGTTGAAACAAACTTTGTCAACGCACTCCTTGCGGACTATATGAAAACCTTGCATGAACTCAACGGAGAGATCAAATGAAACTTATCTAAACACTTCACGGTTTCATATACTCAACAACACAACTCCTTCATTCATGAAAACAAAATAACAGGTAATTGTAAACAGTAGAAACACCATGCTTTGGATCAATTTTCCCATGTTATATTCATTCAAAAGTAAAATGGCTACAACTATGATAAAACAACAACCAAAAACTCAGCAACAACTGAATCAAACATTCTCCCACTAACTTGCAACAGCCTCATTCGGGCATACAACACCTCTATTTATCTCAGAGGGTTCTTAGGGTTCCCTCTGACTACTCGTCTTTTCGAAAAAAAACCTAATTGCTACCTAAGTTCCGTTACATTAAAGACTAGGAGTGAAACTCCCAGATCACCCGTGATCATTCAGCTCCCAAGCGTTTGATATTCTTCAGTTTTCGATCATTTCAAAAATATTTGCAGGAAACACCAACGGTTAAGATTCTGAATGATTGAAAGTTGTGCTAAGGAGCTGAATTGTCTCTTCACATGTTCTTGCTGACGATGCTCCTGCATCATACTCCCCTGGAAAAAATTCACGGACTCTTGTCCATGAGCTCCTACACTGACTTTCCATGCTTATGGATATCAACTTCATTTTCCCAACTGGCATTTTCTATTGGGTGTCCCTTCCATTTGACCAAATATTCAAAATAGGTCTTCCTCCTGGTCTTCTTGCCAATCCTCTGATCAATGATCTTCTCCATCTGTGGTTTTTCTGCTACATGCATATGCTTCTCCCATTGAATCTTCTCCTGATCTTCTGATCTCTCTATGTCATATTCCCTGTAAGGATAAAGGTCTAATATGTTGAATATGGGTGATATGCCCACATCATCTGGCAACTCAATCTCATAGGCATTTCCATCAAACTTCCTTAAGATTTTACATGGTCCTATCTTCTTCATCTTCAACTTGTTATATGTTCCCCTTGGGAACCTTTCTTTCTTGAGATGTGCCAAACTGATCTCCTACTTCAAATTGAAGCTCTTTGCGATGTTGATCAACTATGCCCTTGTAATTTTGGCTAGAGTTCTGCAACTGCTCTTTGATATGGCTATGGAGTATCTGCATTTCTGTAGAAAAATATTCTTCTCCAATGCTTCTGATCTCACTCTGTTCAAAGTATCTCAACTCGGCTACTCCTCTTGGCTGAATTCCATATAGTATTTTGAATGGGCTCTTTCAAGTAACCTGTTTGGTGAGTCATTGTATGCAAATTCTGCTTGTGGCAGAATCTGATCCCACTGATTATGATTCTCACTGACCAGAATCCTCAATAAGTTCCCCAAACTTCTATTCACCACCTCAGTTTGTCCATCTATCTGAGGGTGATAAAATGAGTTGAAGGACAAATTTGTCCCCAACTTCTACTACAGTGTTCTCCAGAAATGACCAACAAATTTGGTATCTTTATCTGAGACAATACTTTTGGGTAATCCATGAAGACGAATGACTTCCTTGAAAAATAAATTTGCAACATGTGTTGCATCACTGGTCTTATGCCATGGGAAAAAGTGTTCCATCTTTGAAAATATATCCACCACCACAAATATGGAATCACATCCTCTTTGTGTTCTTGGCATTCCCAATACAAAATCCATGCTTATTGCATTCCAAGGCCTCTCTGGTATTAGCAATGGTTGATACAATCCAGTGTTTAGTCTTTTTCCTTTTGCATGTTGGCAGATTCTAAATATGTTCACAAACTTTATCACTTCTATTCTCATACCTGGCCAATAGTATAATATGCTCAACTGTGAATTTTTTTTATCATGGCTGAAATTTCCAACCAATCCTCCACTATGATTTTCCTTCAAAAGGTTATCCCTCATTGAAAATTTTGGTATGCACAACTGATTGTCCTTGAACAACAATCCCTCTTGAATCATATACTCTATCCATTGGCACTTGTCTCTCAGCACATAATTTTCACATGTTTCGTATGCTTCTTTGAAATCTAGATCATCACAATACATATTCTTAAGGTGTTCAAACCCGAAGGTCTTGACCTGAAATTCTTGCAGAATCAGACATCTCCTGCGCAATGCATCAAAAACTTTGTTAGAATTTCCAGAAATATGTTTTATGACAAAAGTAAAATTTTGCATTAACTCAATCCACTTTGCATGTCTCTGGTTTAAATTCTCCTGTCTGGTTATGAATTGTAAAGCTTGGTTATCATTGTACAAGACAAATTCCTTTGGAACAAGGTAGTGCCTCCATTTCTTCAAGGCTTGAATTATGGCATAGAATTCTTTATCATATGTGGAGTACTTTCTCTTAATCTCATTCGAACTTCTCACTGAAATATGCAACTGGTCTATTATCCTGGCTCAAGACTACTCCAATTGCAACTCCACTTACATCACATCTCACTTGAAATGTCTTTCCAAAATTTGGTAAGACCAGAACTGGTCATTCTGTTATCTTCTCCTTCAATATATTGAATCTCCTCTCGGCCTCCTCTGTCCATTTAAAATACTTGTGCCTCTTCTTCACTGTATCCATCATTGGTGCACAAATTCCATTGAAATTTCTGATGAACTTCCTATAGAAGCTTGCTAATCAATGGAAGCTTCTCACTTCAAACATACTCCTTGGCGATGGCCATTCTTTGATTGCTTTCACCTTCTCTGGATCCATCTTCAATTCATTTGAAGAGATCACAAAACCCAAGTAAATGAGTTATGTCTTCACAAAAGAGGACTTCTTCATATTTATCAACATCTTCTCTTGATGTAGTCTCCTCATCACTCATGTCATATGTCTAAAATTCTCCTATTTAGTGCTGCTAAAGACCAATATATCATCGATATATACAACCAACAATTTTCCAATGAAATCTTTCAGTATTTCATTCATCAATCTCATAAAGGTACTTGGGGGATTTGTTAATCCAAATGGCATAACAAGACACTCATACAAACCTTCATTTGTCTTAAAGGATGTTTTCAACTCATCACCTTATTTCATCCTTATCTGGTGATATCCACTTTTCAAATCTATCTTAGAAAAGAAATTTGCTCCACTTAAACAATCCATTAAGTCATCCATTCTTGGAAAAGGAAATTTATACCTGATGGTGATCTTGTTTATGGATCTCTAGTCTGTACACATTCTCCATCCCCCATCCTTCTTTGGACTCAACACAGTTGGTACTGTGCATGGACTCAATCTTTCTCTGACCAAACCCTTGTCTAACAATTCCTGGACTTGGTTCTTTACTTCCTCATTCTGTTGCGGTGTCAATCTGTATGCTTCTTTGTTCGGAAGGCTTGCTCCTAGTATCAAATCAATGTGATGATTGATACTTATGATAGGTGACAATGAGTTAGGAAACTCATCCACTACTATGTCAGCAAAATTCTCCAACAATTCTTGAACTTCTTAAGGAAAATAATCCATCGAAGTACTTGTAAGGAAAACTCTGGGTTTCCTCACCACAAGAAACTGCATCTCCTGTTCCTTCTTGACTTCTCTCAAGAGTTCCTTCCCACTCATGAGAAGGATGCTTGTGTTGGCTTCCTCTTTTACTTTCTTCTCCTCTATTGGAAACAACATGTGTGTCCTACCATTCTTTTCGAAGGTGTATGTGTTTTTCCTCCCATCACGAATGACATTTCTATCAAATTCCCATGGTATTCCCAACAAAACATGACATACATCCATGGGAATCACATCACACAAAATTTCATCTCTATATGCTCCTATCTTAAATTCAACGAGGCATTGTTTAGTTACCATTACCTGGTGTCCTTTCTGCAACCATGATATTTTATATGACTTTGTATGTGCAGTTGTCTCTAGATCCAATTTCTCCACCATCTCTGTGGATACTAAGTTATTAGTGCTCCCACTATCAATTATCACCTTGCATACTGTGTCTTTTGTCTTGCAAGATGTCCTAAATAGACTGTTCCTCTGCACTGGATTTTCAATTTCTGGCTCTAGTTTTAAGAGAACCTTCCTCAACATCAGGGATGTTCCATCCTCTGCACCTTCTGCTTCAACATTCCTTTTTTGTGCTTAAGAAACATGAGATTCACCTCCTCCTTCTTTCTTTTTCTCGGTACATTCCCAATACATGTGTCCTGTCTTTCCACAGACATAACACCTTAATTCTCCTCCTCTTCTTCTTCCTCTTCCTCTAGAAGAAATTCTTCCACCACTTTGTCTTCCTCGAGAACTTCCTCCTCTTTCCGAGTGACTGTGTGGTTTCTCAGTGTCACCTTTGGATTTCTATGTCTTATCATGGGAAACTCCCTTTCCTTTGCTTGGGCTTCTGCCTTTGTTTCGTTGACTCTGTTTCCTAGCCAACTTCTCCTCTGCCTCCAGAGCAATATGATAAGCATCCTCAACTGTCCTCACTGAAATCATGTTGATCTCATCCTGGATTTCATACCTCAATCCATTTATGTACTTGGAGACTTTTTCCTCATCCTTCTCTCGGTGTCCAGTCCTGATATTCAACTTGTAGAAATCCTCTGCGTACTATTTTACTTTGATACCCTTCTGTCGTAGGTTTTGTAACTTCCTGAACATATTTATCTGATAATATTTGGGAATGAATTTAGCCTTCATCTTAGCTACCATCCTGTCCCAATTCTTTTTCTTATGTTTGCCTTTGCTTCTCCTCTCAGCTTGCAGTTCATCCCACCATAGTGCTGCATGTCCTTTTAGCCTGGTGACATCATGTCTCACCCTTTTCTCCTCATCGACATATTCATAGTCCAAATATTTCTCCATGGATCTTATCCAATCCAACAATTCTTCAGCATCCAGGTTTCCTTCATACATTGGGATCTTTATATTTACTCTAGCTCCCAGTTTAACAACTGCTCTCAGCAAGTGTTCCTCTGCAAAATTTTCCCCTGTAGCTTCTTTGAATTTGAATTCTTCACTCTCTGCATCATTGATGTCCCCAACATCAGGTGCCCTCCTTTGCGCTGCTTCCATCACCTCTAATTTTGCATGAAGCTCTCTCATTTCTCTTTCTATAACGCGATTGGCTAAAGGTGGCTCCACACGTATCCTTGGTGGCATTGTGCCAACTGTTTCTCACACACAGAGTACAACTTCGAGCTCTTCTTCATTTCCTGGAAACAATTTTAGGATCTGATATCACTTGATGGTATCAGACTATCTCCTTTGTCTCCTTCACCTGAAATCTACAGATGAAACCTGGCTCTGATACCACTTAATGCAGACCCCCTTATTATTCCTTGGGGTTGTGCTACCTCCCGGTCAAGGATATTCAATTCTCAGAGCCGAATCATCTCTTTGAAACCTTAATGGTCTCACTAGTGATTAAACACAGGTCCTTTCAGTCTTTTGGTGCAGGTTCTATGGCACCCAGAACCTCTCCCTTCATGCTGCTGAACTACCAGGGCTCAGGCGCTAGCTCCTCTTCTGTTATCCCTTTCCCGTATGTGACCTCAGGCTATGTCCTCGTGTAAACACACTATTGAGGTCATGACCAAGAGTGGTTTGGGATCAACTTGCTTTTCTCCCCACAATTCACTGCCAATCGCCATGCATCCCTTTTGCAATACTGTGGTTTCGATTGTGGCCTGCTCTCAAATTTTTAAAGTCTGAGCACTTTCTATCCCCACAATCCTGCGTGACCATTGATATTGTGATATCGTATGGAGCCTCTTGATCAACGGTTCATATCCGTCCCCTTTCCTTCCTTCTTTCCAGAGCACATGTTCTCATATTCTTATGATCTAGCGACGTGTGTTCCTTTCAAATCAACGACCGTGATTTGCTTCGAAAATCCAGGCTTAGGGGATCTAAACTCCTGCCCACTCACTTCTCCCAGAGTGTTTTCACCCGGATTTCATGGATCTTTGTCACGTGTCCTTCTGAATCGGGAGATTATGATTCACTTCGGTGATTCGGGCTTCAGAGATCTCAACTTTTGCACACTTGTTTTCTCCTGGAGTTCACAAATATCTGCCACAACTCCTTCTAAATCAAACAGTTATGATTCACTTAGGTGATTCGGGCTTCGGGGATATCAACTTTTTCACACTCGTTTTCTCTCGGAGTGTTTTCACCCAGAGTTCACAGATCTCTGCCACATGTCCTTCTGAATTGGACGGTTACAATTCAGTTCGACGATTCGAGCTTCGGGGATCTCAACTTCTGCACACTCATTTTCTCTCAAATTGTTTTCACCTAGAGTTCACGGATATCTTACACGTTTCCTTCTGAATCAGACAGTTACGATTCACTTCAGTGATTCGGGCTTTGGGGATCTCAAATTTTGCACACTCGTTTTCTCCCGGAGTGTTTTACTTGAAGTTTCTGATCTGTTGACATGTACCTCCTGGTGACCAACGGTCAGGATCTACTTCGTCTCTTCGGCGATTTCTCTCCTATGTGCACACAAAGACTTAAAACTCGAGCACTTTGTCTAGATCCAATGAGATGGAATGATCCCGCTCCCTCCTGGATGGATCTTAGCCGGTGACTCGCAAAACCTTCATAACTTCACTCCCTTTTTAAGATTTCTCCTGCTATCTCTCTTGAGATTTTTCTCCTTTTTCTCTTTGATTCCTTAAAGACTTACTTTGACACTTAGTCGAATTTCGGATCTTAGCACTCCTTGCAACATATTCTTATGCAAGACTTAGCTTCTTGCGGGCGACTGTGCACAGCTTGCAGTAGTCCCTTTGCACTCCTTGCAAATGGAAATTTAATGCTATCTCTTCTGAGATTATGAGTCGAAACAGACTCTATCACTCCTTGCAACAATTTCTCATGCAAGAATTAAGTTCTTACAGACGACTGTGCACACCTTGCAACAGTCACTTTGCACTCCTTTCAAAGGGAAAGTTTTGTGCTATCTCTCCTGATCTTCTGAGTCGAAACAGACTTTGTCAACACACTCCTTGTGGACTGTATGCACAACTTGCATGAAATCAATGGAGAGAACAAACGAAACTTATCTAAACACTTCACAGTTTCATATACTCAACAATGCAACTCCTTCATTCATGAAAACAAAACAACGGGGAATTGTAAATAGTAGCAACACCATGCATTGGATCAATTTACCTCTATTATATTCATTCAAAAGTAAAATGGCTACAGCTATGATAAAACAACAACTAAAAACTCAGAAACAACTAAATCACAACATTCTCCTACTAACTTGCAACAACCTTATTCGAGCATACAACACCTCTATTTATCTCAGAGGGTTCTTAGGGTTCCTTCCGACTACTCGTCTTCTCGAAAAAATACCTAACTGCTACCTAAGGTCCGTTACATTAAAGACTAGGAGTGAAACTCCCAGATCACTCGTGATCATTTAGCTCCCAAGCATTTGATCTTCTTCAGTTTTCAATCATTTCAAAAAGATTTGCAGGAAATGCCAGTGGTTAAGATTCTGAATGATTAAAAGGAACGCTAAGGCGTTGAATTGTCTCTCCACGTGTTCTTGCTGATGATGCTATTGCATCAAGTTCCAGACAAAGAAAATGGTAGGAGTCATATTTACTATGGTCCTTTCTCATTAAATATTGTCACTGGGTTGCATTCATAAGTTTCATCTGAGCACATAGTGACTTATTAGACATTAGAAGAGTATCAAGCAACAATATAAAGTCACTTGATATCAATTCAAGTCAGTTAAGGGGCTTAGGTTCAATTTGGTCAATGCCTCTTGTATTAATTCGAGGGATAGTAGGGATAAATAGATTTCAAATTCATAGTGTTACCTAGCTTGCTATCACCTATTGTACATCAACATAGTAGTCATCAATATCCTTATGTCCATCAACATCTTGACGATGCCCGAGCGGGCTCATTCCAACCTTGGTTGGCTTCTTCATGAACCATGACATTTTTCCCCTAGAGGAGGCCCTCTTAGGATCATTTTTGAGTTATGAAATTCTCTCATATTATAATTCCCTATTTCAAGGGTTCTTAGTTCATATTTCATGAATTAAGGGTTTAGTTTGCAAAAATTTCAACATTTCCCCCTTTCACTTATCACTGAGCAGGTCTCGTGAGAACATGGTATTCCAAAGGAAATAAAATGAAATATATTCATTTTGGAGGAAATACAGTGGTTTAACCCTGTAGGGATCGGGATAATCTTTCCAATGGGATATCATGAGCCTGATTCCGATTTCTTATGACCAATGTACGAAGGGCGCAACTTTCACATCTCCTAAATGGCCAAAATCCATAGTGGTGAATTCCTCATCAGTTTATATTATGGTTTTTGACTTTAAAGAAAAATAATTTCCAACGGCATATCATATGCCTGGTTTCGACCCCCGGTTGTTGAGAACATGCCTTTTCAAATTTGTGACTAGTTTCAGAGGCCAGGTTGGTAACTATGGTTTAGGATTATAAATTTACTACTAATAGGCCCATAATTAGAAATTAAATGATTCCACACTCTAGTATATTCTAAGGCCTTTCCAACACTGTCTCATTTGTCTCATTCTGACAACATATGATCCAGTTAGAGTTGTCATGAATCTTTGAACTGGTTGAGGCATGATGGTATGCCTAAATCACATGGTAGAGTTTCAGGAGTCAAAGAAATGATTAAAAATATCATCACATAATTTCATTGCCACCTTATCAAATCAATTGTTGATACATTTTCACCAATACTTTGTTTTCCTCTATTGGATATCATATGACGATGTGGCACCTTTCACAAGATTGGGAATTTTGTGGGGCCCATAACAAAATTAAGGTTTTAGACTGCAGACTTTTATGGCCACAATTAAGAGCCTAGTTGACATTGGATCATATTACTGATGACATATTCTCGACAAGATATTTGAGACCTGTTGATGTTTTAATCTTTCAAGACCAAAACGACAACCTCACGAGGATATGAATCCCCCTGTGTTTTTAAAGAGGTGGTACTCCTCTTTGGCTTATAATTTTCTTTAAATATGTTAGATCCAAAATAGTATAGGACTCTGTCAAATGACTGAATCCAATTCTTTATGTCTCAATAAAAGTAAAATTCCTGAAAACTAAATATTTGTATAAGGATATTTCCCGAGAAGTAGACCATGAACCTCAGACACCACATAATATAGAAAGTAATACAATCCTCACATCCATCATAGTTTAATAAAAATTCTGATCACATTCAAAATAAAAGAAATGGTCCAATGGCGTAAGAGAACTTTGAAAGAGTACTACTTATTAAGCTCAAAAATAATATTTTGATAGATTGACTTCAAATAATTTATACTCAAAACTCAGAGTTATAAAATACAATCAAAACCGATCCCGACTTAGTTCTTTGGGATTTCTAAAAAATGATAATGTCTATTACAATAATTGAAATTCAAAGGATTTTGTCCATTAATGGACTAGGATTGGGGCTCCCATGGACCATAAAAATATTCACAAGAAATATGATGAGGAGAAGAACATGGAGTCGAGCACAAGTAACAAGATCTGGAATGAAGAAAAGGAGAAAGTTATCAAAATTCAGTTATACTTTTCCAATGAAAGAATAAATATAACTATATGAAATATGATAAGGAAGAAGGAATGTAATCAATATGGACTTACTGTTATGGAAACTCTCTCTTTCATTTGCTTGTTGATGCGCCTTTTATATCTTTTCCTGTTGCGGTTATGTGGTCGGTTGTAACCGCTTCCGTTGGAAATTCAACAATTTTACTTATAGCCTTGTTTAACCATTCTTGAATATATTCCCTTAATGGGAAAACAATTATTTATTTCTTTACTTTGATACTTAGCAATTCACTCTCAATTTCTCTATGGTCAATATAATTTTTTTTCAATATATATAGTCTCAATGTCCTCATTTTTATTTGTTTACACAACAAGCCAATTATCAATGTAATCTTAAATATACTCAACCATACTATCAAACTTTTCGGCCGATGATTTCTTCAAATTTTCAACTTGCTCTTTGCTCATGCTAATTGAATTTGAGATTAAGTTTGGATCTAAAACCTCAATAGTGGAACCCATGATATCCAAACCAATAATCTTTGAGAATGCCTCAGTCTTTTTCCATGACAGTTCTTTTAATTGATTTAACAACCCCTTTAATGTATGAAAATCTTCTTGTTTTTTTCTATGGTCTGTCATTGCCGAGACTTTCTCTACAAACATAGAGAACCCATCTGTGAAGAATCCTTCATCATTATTCAAATATGCATTCAAATATCCTTTAGTGTTTTGGATTCTAAGCCCGAGAGTGGAATTTTTTTTCGCCAAATCCCATAAATCTAAAATGAGCGGCATTGTTTTCAACAAAGTGTCTAGTAGCAATGATTAAGTTTGAAATTGATTTCACTCTCAGATTTGATTCTAGAGCTCCTTGTGAATTTCTGTCAGGTTTTAGCATGGCGATTGGGGTAGCCAATATAGGTGGAGGCATGAGGGTTGCTTCCAATTCCTTGAATCTCTCTTTAAGTATAAGATTTCCTCTTCCATATTAACTATTGAAACGTCCAATGCATCCCCTGTGATTCTATGTATCAAATCTAGTTTTGATGACAAAATGTTTTTAGTATCAATGGTGGATGGTGACTTTCCCTTTTTAATTCTTCGAGCTTTCAGAAGTCAATTTCTTCGAAGATTTATCAAATAAATTTTCTTTCACAGAAAATGTTTCTTCATCAGAGAAGACTTCAACTTAAACAACTAACACAACATACTGCATATTTTCTTGGGCATGTTCTTCATCATATGGAAATTAGATATTTTAAATATCCATATCCAAGTCCATATTATTAATCAAACTATCATCTTCAGGTACGTTTGGTTTTTCTACCTCTTGTTGAGAATTGACCCTTTCCCTTTTTACTTGTAATTTATGAGAGTTTTCTAGACTTTCTTGAGGATGATTTCTTTCTCCATCATCACTTGAATTTTTACTTGGGGTTTTTCTTTGTTGGGTCGTTGTAGAATGAGTATTTACTTTAGGCAAAATACTTATGTGAGAAACAATAGGTGACTGAGCATTTCTTTCACTTGAGGATTTCCCTCTTTGCTTATGAACTTCATTAGTTCTTGCAATGGTCTCTATGTCGCCAGAATCTTTATTAACATCCTGAATAGAGGGGTCATGACTATCACCCTCTTCTTCTCCAAATACGAGTTTATTGATCATTGTGGGGCTGAGTCCAACTACTACCATGTGATTATAAAAAATGTTGTTAGGGTCAAAACCTTTGATTTCATCTGCAAACTTCAAATTAAATTCGTCAAAATAAGAGGCATATTCATCAATTTTGGTAATTTCTCTTAAGTGAATTTCACCAAATTTCCAAGGTAGAGGAATGAACTATTTTTTCCTTCTTTCATAAAAACATGAAACTAGAACTTATATTGCCTTGCCACTTCTATGATAAAAAACTTGCCTAACACATAATAAGGGAGGTATATAGGATTTTAATGAGAACTGAAAATCCTAATGATGTTGTATTTATCGATTTTCTCAAGAATTCCATTTTTATCCAAAAAGCTTGATGCTTCCAATGAAATCCTAGAAGTATCTTCCCCAAAGAGTAATTTCTTAAATCCACAGACAAAATCATTGTAAAATTCATAAAAAAAAGATAACTCTTTGCCTCGAGAGAGCTTGATACCACATAGTCACAGGGTCAACCTTTGAATTTACCCCTTTTTGAACACTCAAACATTTAAAAATATGACAATCTGTGATAGAAAAAACTAGATAAGATGTCATATAAAAAAAATTCTTGCTTCTGAAATTCATTAACTGTTGTTATAACCCTAATTTGCACCAGACATGCTTACCTGGCATCAGGCCATCTCAGATTCCTTATCTGCCAAAACACTACTGAGCAACTCTTCTTAAAAACCCCTTTTATAAAGGCCCAAACGCCTTACTCCATTACTGCATGCATGTACACGCTAGCTGACCCAAGACAACCTGCGTGTACCTACAAAAGCACGAAAAAAGGAAAGTTGTTGATGAAACACACAGCTTTGGGTAAGTTAACTAAAGCTTTTGGCCATGCATGGCCGGTCACTCGACCAAATACCTAGCTTCTTCTAGCCTATAAAAGAAGCGTTAGGGGTCCCATTTGAAAGGAGGATAATCATAGTAAATAAACTATACCCGATTGAGCATTCCCTTTGTCCAAACCTTTAGCCATCCTTGTGCAAAGAGAAGTATAGAGAAAAGCAGTTGGAAGACAGTGGAAGAAGAGACCAAGACCAGGATCGAGGAGCAGTAGCAGACTTTATCATTGTAAGGTATCATTGTGAAGTTAATAAAAGAGTTGCTTTTCCCGTCCCGCCATATGAGATTGTCATTATTGGAATATTGATTGTATGATTGATTAAATGTCTAACCCGTTAGTTCATAGATCAAATGCATGTGGAGTTCTTTGTTTGTCTTTAGTGATTGCGGGTCAACATTAGGAGGAGAGTTGCAGTCAAAGAACGACCAAGCGTGAAAAGCGATCGACATCAAACACAAAGAATAAGGTACGTCAACTTAATATCTTGAGCCTTGTATTTACAAATGAGTAATGGGGGTCTAGGCATGGGATGATGGTAAAATGTAAGAATCTTTAGGTCATTTCTGCATGCATTATAAAACCCTTAGTGCTAGTCCGTAGGAGGGATTTCCCACCCACAACAACTGTGCAGAAATTTCATTCAATATGATCTTTATCCAATCAAAAACAACATTCTCATGAACTGTAAAATATGAAATGTACAAGGGCAATCAAGGAATAGTTGTTGTAGAATCATAACTTGTAACTCTAGTAAAAAACCAAGAAATTTCCCGATAGGGGTCCTTTAATGAACTAACCTGGATTCTGGATAGGTCTTCTGTCATTGTAGTAGGGTCTTGTACATATTCCTACAAGAGCTCAATTCAATTATTTTTCCCTCTAAGAAAATTCTTGGCATCTTCCCCTTTGTACGTTAAGTTCGACTCTGGTAGCTTTAACATTTTCTTGAATACTGAAGGCGCCAATGAAATAGGAGAGCCACTTTGTAGAGGAATGGTTCTTCTATTCTGCAAAAACAAGTTAATGCACCAGGTGAAAATTTATTTACACTCGAAAATCTCAGGGACACAACCAACGAGATATATTCCTAATGTCGAGACTTTATTATTATCTTTGTCTGGTAACATTGAATAATACCAATATTCCCTCGACCATGTTGTATAGGATAAGTCAACTGAGAGGGGGGGGGGTGAATCAGTTGTATAAAATTTCTTTCATTTTATAAGAAGATTACTTATTAATCAAGAAATCATGCCTTTAACATTTAACTTGCAGTAATACATTTAACCAATAAATATACAATCACATAAATGAAACAGTGACAAAGTGATTTTTCCATGAGGAAACCCAAAAGGGAAATACCTCTTTTTCTTATGAATGAAAGGCAAGCTCCAAATCCTCTTTACATTCTTATTTTATCTGAGCTACAACCAAGATGAGGCTGCTACCTCTGTTTCTTCAGCACCTACTGAATGGAAGCTACAACTCCCAGATGTACAAGCACCAACTTGTACATCAGACTTTTACAGTCTCCCCTTGCTCCTCCCTACCACCCTGGAATCCTTCTCTGTCACTAAGAACCTGCAAACCAAATCTTTATCTTCTCTGGCAAAGGATTCATCATTCAAGTCCTCTCTTTTTATATAATCATATCAAAATCCATTCTTCTCCCCTTGATCTCTGCTATATCTTCATCATTTCTTCTCACTGTCCTTGTATGATTTTATTTCGGTTTTATATTCATTTATAGAAATGAATTTTACCTTAGAGCTACAGATGTACCATTAATTCCATACACACCAACATTCATCTCATAGAATTTTACTTATTTCTACCCTGTACATTCAGAGCATACACTCTAACCCTCAGGCTTCAAAGATTCAGTTACAATAACTGAATAACTACCTTACAGTGATTATTATTAGTTAAGGCCTCAAGAAGAACAGTAGCCACACGATCAGTTTAAATATTTAACCAGCACTGTTCGATGATCATACATTTGTTTTGTCTCAGCATATAATAACCATCGAGCACTTCGGCAAGACACTTGTGCTTAAACCATATGCCCATTGGCTATGACCACAGGCTTAACTAAAATGCGTTTCGCATTTTGGCATTTCGGCGTTTTGCATTTTGGCATTTCGACATTTCGGTGATGAACTGTCTTGACACTCCAAGTCGTGATCCCCGAAATGGATATTGATCAATGGTCCACAAAACTTCATAATATGATCCCTTCTTTTCTTAATCTAACGGCTGACGGGATTTCGACGTTTTTCCTTTGATGTCCCTTTGATGGCCACTTTGTACATTCCTAGGTTGAATGTGGGATTATTGGTTTGGTTGGGTACCATTCCAAATGTCCCAAATGATCTTGACACTTCTCGGTTAAGCACTTTATGTCATGGGAACCCTGTTGATGGTTCTTCGTCAGCAAAGTCTTCTCCTCCTCCTTCTCCCGCCTTCGGTGAAAGTACAATTACTAGTAACCGAAAGTCTAAATGAAATAGACAGAGGAAGAATAGGAAGGAGAAATCACCAACCTCTGCAAGTCATGTTGGAGATAGGTCGACAACCTCTGCAAGTCACGTTGAAGACCAACACTTAGCCTTTGCAAGTTATGCCTGGGGCAGACATCCACCCTCTGCAAGTCATGCTGGGGGAAAAATTCTAGTCACTGCTAGTCATACTAGTAATAGGTCTGTAGTCTTTGCAAGTCATGTTATCGACCCATCACTAACCTTCACAAGTCATGTTGGAGATGTGCAACCAACCACTACTATTCATGCTGGGGGCATTAATTCTATTGAGAAACCTTGATGGATAGGATGTAAGCCTAATTTCCCTTGTAAGCTTTGCAAGGGAGATCACCTTACTCATTTGTGCCCTGACATTCTAGAGGTACAAAGATTGTGGTCCCTGTATGCAAGCTCTTTTGATTCTGAGTCTTTTGAGGTTTCCTCACAGTCTATTTAGACATTGGTTGAGAAAGTGGTCATGCCGATGCAGTCATTGGCTGATCCCACTCCTCTTTTGGGGGGTGAGTTGCCTTTACACCATGTAGTCTCGCAGCCTATTCATCCATTGGTTGCGAAAGTGGTCATGTTGATGCAGTCATCGGCTGATCCCACTCCTCTTTTGGGGGGTGAGGTGCCTTTAGACCTTGTAGTCTCTCAGCCTATTCAGCCATTGGTTGAGAAAGTGGTCATGCTGATGCAGTCATTGGTTGATCCCACTCCTCTTTTGGGGGGTGAGGTGCCTTTAGACCATGTAGTCTCGTATCCTATTCATCCATTCGTTGCGAAAGTGGTCATGCTGATGCAATCATCGGTTGATCCCACTCCTCTTTTGGGGGGTAAGGTGCCTTTAGACCATGTAGTCCCACAACCTATTCAGCCATTGGTTGTGAAAGTGGTCATGCCGATGCAGTCATCGGATGATCCCACTCTTCTTTTGGGGAGTGACGTGTCTACCGACTATGTTTTTAGCATTTCCGGTTCAATACTTTCAAAACAAGGGGGCATTCCGCTCGTTTCGAGCACACCCCCTCCAAGCCCTAGGATGGTTTCCTTTGATTGGAATGACCTTGTTAAGACTCATCTTCCTTCTGCCGAACCTTTTCAAATAAGGGTTGAAGTTAATTCAACAAACATTTATCAATGTATTGTGGATGAGGGAGCCTTTGCAAGTATTTTATCATCCTCGATTTGGAAAGTCTTGGGATCTCCCGAGCTTGTGTCTTCTTCGCATGAGCTATTGGCTTTTGATAGATGTCCTAGTGAATATTTGGGGGTTCTTCCTTAGTTACCTATATCTTTAGGTGGGAAGACTGTCCTTGTTGATGTTATAGTGGTGCAAGGCCCGTTAGATTTCAATATACTTCTCGGGCGTGATTATGTATATGATATGAATGCTATGGTTTCTACACTCTTCTGGGTGATGCATTTCGCTCACAATGGAAGCATTGTCACTATCGACCAGCTGGCATTTGATAATCACCATCCTAATTCAACATTATTTCAGACTACCCCTTTATATGTTCCTAACGTTCGTGTAGACTCTACCCCACCGTGGGTTAATTATGTGGTATCTTATCCTCGATGTTCAATTGATTTTGAGCAGGAACCTGTGAAATCATGTTGGCCTTCCCGAGACTTAGTCTCAGCAATTGATCCATTGGTTTATCCAATGGGGACATGGGAGCCCTTGTTTCCCCCTCTTAGTCAAAGTGGGCTTGAGTATCCTTCTGAGTTTGATCTCGTTGTTTGTAGATCCTCAATCCCTCGTTCTTGTGATTCTTTGTTGATAGACTCTGCTAGCCCTGGCTATAACCTCCATCATCATATGGAGTATGGTCAGTTTACTTCACCCTTTGGGACTGTTGACCCTCGTTTGCGTGATTTCTTGGATTTTGAATTTCCTTCAGATGAGGATATCCTTGAAGCCATGACTACGGTTTCTATACCGAGGGAGGACTTACATCGTGGTTTGTGTTTTCTTCCCTTTTGGGAAACTTTCCAGGTTGACTATCGAAGAGACTCTTGGTCTGAGCCTAGCAGCAGGCTCTACCTAAACCAATTTCATACATGAGTCGTAGCCCCCAACGGGTCTTCTTTTAAGCCCTTTTCAGACCCTCTAAACATGAAAATATTGTCGAGCACTCTTGTGGCCTTTCACACTCGTTAAACTAAAATTTGAAGTCACGTCTGTCCAGCGGTAGTTTACCCCTTTTCAGTCCAGATGGTCAACTGTACGAACAAAGGTATACTCTAGGAGCCTCGGTTCTCTAGAAGAGTACCCTCAAGTATAATTTTAACCCTTTTTCAGGCCTGAGGGACTAAATGTATGAAAAAGTAACCCCCACGGAGTCCATAGTTAATCTCTTTTCAGACTCCCTAAAATTGAAAAGATCACCGAGTGACCTTATTCTTTCACACTCGTTAAAATGGTCCAGAAGAACATTCCTGATGGAGTCCATAGTTAAGCTTTTTTCAGACTCCTTAAAAATGAAAAAATTGTTGAGTGATCTTGTCTTTATCACACTCGTTAAAATGGTTTTGAATAGATGTCTTGTCGGTGCTAGTTTACCCCTTTTTCAAACCGACTAGACTACCTTCGAAAAAGGTACCCCATTGGAGTCTCCTTTTACGTTTTTTCAGACTCTCTAAATATGAAAAAAAGTCGAGATTACCTTCTCTAGGCTCGTTAAACTTACATTGAAGGATGTTACCATTGTTTGTTTTATTAATCACATTTGCATACCCATGTCTTTGGCCTAATTCCGACTCCATGTTGCTCTCAACTGAACCATATGAAGCATGCCTTATACACAAGCCCTGTAGCACTTTGCCTCTACATCTTGACACCTTTGGCCCCTAGAGGATTTTTCTCGAGTGTCCTTACTTTGAACATCAGTCTTGTCCTTGCACCTTGAACTTGTATGTTTTCATCACTCATCCCTCCTTTGTAACGTAGCATTCTTTTATTCTTTTTCCAAAATTATTGAAAAAGACAAAAAAAATAAAAATCAAACATACCCCAAAAAGAGGAAGGGAAAAGTATTTTATTTTTATTGGTAGCATAATGAGTCACCCTTGGATAAAGCACATTTGTCTGTTTGTTCTTCAAACCCTGAGATTTAATATGACCTTAGGAAGTTGTTCCCACTACATCAAGCTATGTCCTCCTCTATTTGGTTATTCTTCCAAAGATATAGAGAGTTTGCGTTGCCTCCTGCCTCGTAAACTTATGTTAATTCCATGTTGCTTGAGTCTCATCATTTGTCATGCTATTGTCCAAGGGAAGTTTTTACCAAGCCTGAGTCATCCCCTCTACAGTTTGTCTCTTGCCCTCATGCCCGGCCATCCCAAAATTCCAGTCAAATATTTGTTCGAAATCAATGAAGCTTTCAGTCTGATAATCAAGATTCTCTAGTCCATGACTAACGAGCCATCGAAGACCTCTGGGTAGTGAATTCGTACACTCATATTACACTCCTACCTGAGTTTTGAAGATTTTGAATTTGTTTCTCGAGCTCTCATGACCTCATCTCCAGCCATCGGGCCTTATCAGCTTCTAGAAGATGGATACTCTACACGTATATCTTTTTGATTTCGAGATGTAGCTCCATTGTGTATTTCTCGCGGCTACACTTTATATAGTTATATGACATGGATCTACAGTGTATTTGATTGGTAGCCATGGTTTTATTTTATCTCGAGCATGGTTATGCCCGCCTCGGTGAGACAATTATTATTTTGCAGATGGCACCTCCCGATTTCTGGTCCCTGGGCTCACTTGTTTGGAACGTTGGTGAAGATTGTTAATGTATTTCAACCATCAGATGCTCTTCTGACCTCACACATTAGGGGGCATCTTTTATAACCCTAATTTGCACCAGACATGCTTACCTGGCATCAGGCCAATCTTAGATTCCTTCTATGCCAAAACACTACTGAACAACTCTTCTTAAAACCCCCTTTTATAAAGGCCCATGTGCCCTGCTCCATTACTACATGCATGTACACGCTATATGACCCAAGATAGCCCGCGTGTACCTACAAAAGCATGAAAAAAGGAAAGTTGCTGACAGAACACATAGCTTTGGGTAAGTTAACTAAACCTTTCGGCCATGCATGACCGGTCACTCGACCAAACACCTAGCTTCTTCTAGCCTATAAAAGAAGGGTTAAGGGTCCCATTTGAAAGGAGGAGAATCATAGTAAAGAAACTATACCCGATTGAGCATTCCCTTCGTCCCAACCTTTATCCATCCTTGTGCAAAGAGAAGTATAGAGAAAAGCAGTTGGAAGACAGTGGAAGAAGAGCCCAGGACCAGGATCGAGGAGCAGTAGCTGACTTTATCATTGTAAGGTATCATTGTGAAGTTAATAAAAGAGTTGCTTTTCCCGTCCCGCCATATGAGATTGTCATTATTGGAATATTGATTGTCTGATTGATTAAATCTCTAAGCTGTTAGTTCATAGATCAAATGCATGTGGAGTTCTTTGTTTGTCTTTAGTGAATGCAGGTCAGCATTGGGAGGAGAGTTGCAGTCAAAGAATGACCAAGTGCGAAAATGGATCAACATCAAAAACAAAGAATAAGGTACGTCAACTTAATCTCTTGAGCCTTGTATTTACATATGAGTAATGGGGGTCTAGGCATGGGATGATGGTAAAAAGTAAGAATCTTTAGGTCATTTCTGCATGCATGATAAAACCCTTAGTGCTAGTTCGTAGGAGGGATTTCCCACCCACAACAATTGTGCAGAAATTTCATTCAATATGATCTTTATCCAATCAAAAACAACATTCTCATGAACTGTAAAATATGAAATGTACAAGGGGAATCAGCGAATAGTTGTTGTGGAATCATAACTTGTAACTCTAGTAAAAAACCAAGAAATTTCCTGATAGGGGTCCTTTAATGAACTAACTGGGATTTTGGATAGGTCTTTTGACATTGTAGTAGGGTCTTGTACATATTCCTACAAGAGATCAATTCGATTATTTTTCCCTCTAAGAAAATTCTTGGCATCTTCTCCTTTGTACATTAAGTTCAACTCTAGTAGCTTTAACATTTTCTTGAATACTGAAGGCACCAATGAAATAGGAGAGCCACTTTGTAGAGGAATGGTTATTCTATTCTGGACAAACAAGTTAATGCACCAGGTGAAAATTTATTTACACTCGAAAATATCAGGGACACAACCAACGAGATACATTCCTAATGTCGAGAATTTATTATTATCTTTGTCTGGTAACATTGAATAATACCAATATTCCCTCGACCATGTTGTATAGGATAAGTCAACTGAGAGGGGGGGGGGTGTGAATCAGTTGTATACAATTTCTTTCATTTTATAAGAAGATTACTTATTAATCAAGAAATCATGCCTTTAACATTTAACTTGCAGTAATACATTTAACCAATAAATATACAATCACATAAATGAAACAGTGACAAAGTGATTTTTTCATGAGGAAACCCAAAAGGGAAAAACCTCTTTTTCTTATGAATGAAAGGCAAGCTCCAACTCCTCTTTACATTCTTATTTTATTTGATCTACAACCCAGATGAGGCTGCTACCTCTGTTTCTTCAGCACCTACTGAATGGAAGCTATAGCTCCCAGATGTATAAGCACCAACTTGTACAGGAGACTTTTATAGTCTCCCCTTGCTCCTCCCTACCACCCTGGAATCCTTCTCTGTCACTAAGAACCTGCAAACCAACTCTTTATATTCTCTGGAAAAGGATTCCTCATTCAAGTCTTCTCTGTTTATATAATCATATCAAAATCCATTCTTCTCCCCTTGATCTTTGCTATATCTTCATCATTTCTTCTCACTGTCCTTGTATGATTTTATTTCGGTTTTATATTCATTTACATAAATGAATTTTACCTTAGAGCTACGGCTGTACCATTAATTCCATACGCACCAACATTCAACTCACAAAATTTCACTTATTTCTACCCTATACATTCAGAGCGTACACTCGAACCCTCAGGCTTCGAAGATTCAGTTACAATAACTGAATAACTAGCTTACAGTGATTATTATTGGTCAAGGCCTCAAGAAGAACAGTAGCCACATGATCAGTTTAAATATTTAATCAGCACTGCTCGATGATCATACATTTGTTTTGTCTCAGCCTAGAATAACCCTCGAGCGCTTCAGTAAGACAATTGTACTTAAACCATATGCCCATTGGCTATGACCATGGACTTAACTAAAATGTGTTTCGTATTTCGGCATTTTGGCGTTTTGCATTTAAGCATTTTGACATTTCTGTGATGAAGTGTCTCGACACTCCAAGTCGCGATCCCCAAAATGGATCTTGATCAACAGTCCACAAAACTTCATAATCTGATCCCTTCTTTTCTTAATCTAACGACTGACGGGATTTCATCCTTTTTCCTTTTGGGTTTTCGAGACTCACAATAGTCCCTTTCGGCATTTCATCTTTTAGCGTTTCGGCATTTCGGTGTTTTCACATTTCGACATTTCGGGACTTCGTGATGTTGGAGTTTTTGCTTACCATGCAAAAATCCTGAAATAGAAATTTCCAGAGTGACATATCATAGTGACATTACTTAGGATGACGTGTCATGTGATGTTCAATCTCCGATCTCTGAAATTCAAGCTAAGGGTGCTGACTCCTCTTCCAAGGCTCATTTTACATGTGACCTCAAGTTATAACCAAAGGCTCACCTCATGGGTTCTTCACAGTTTCGCGTTCGGTATGTCAAGAGGCATGTTGATCTCCAAATTAGGAACCATCGTGCCTGTGCGAACTGATCCACGACGTCTGTGCAAACTGACCAACAAAATCCCCCTTTGGCATTTTAAAGTTTGACATTAATGACAAAAACCAAGTCATGTGCAAACTGCCCTACTGTGAAAACTGTGCAAACTGAAATCCCTGCCAACAAACTCCCCCTTTGGTATTGATGGAAAACTTTAAATCTCTTCTCCCCCTTTTGACATGCATGGCAAAGGAATCAACCATACTCCCCCCAAGAAAAGAAAATCACTTGAAAAGATGTATCATTTCAGCAACAACTCCCCCTATCAATAATAGTCAATAAACCTGTGCAATCTGATTTTATAATGAAGCCCGTGCAATCTTTGAGAATGAAATGAAATTATAGAGGGTAAACCCCCAACTGATCCCTGAGACTTTCAAATTGCATTTTAGATAAAGGTTTAGTAAATACATCTGCTATCTGATCCTTTGTGCCAACATATTCCACTTTAATAACTTTAGACATAACCTGCTCTCTTAGCAAATGAAATTTAATGGGAATGTGCTTTGTTTTGGAATGCATAACATGATTTTTAGAAATACTAATTGTACTGGTATTATCACAGAAGATAGGTATAGGTTCATTATAATGAATATGTATATCTTCCAACATCTGTTTCATCCATAGAACCTGAGTGCAACAAGTTGCAGCTGCAATGTATTCTGCTTCAGCAGTAGACAGAGACACTGCTGATTGTTTTTTACTTGACCAACTTACAAGACATCCTCCAAGAAAAAATACTGCTCCACTAGTACTCTTCCTGTCATCAACACAACCTGCCCAATCAACATCAGTGAAAGCATATAAATCAAGCTAATTACCTATAGGATACCATAAACCATACTCTGTTGTCCCCTTAAGATATCCGAAAATTCTTTTGACAACAAGTAGATGAGAAGTTTTTGGTGAAGCCTGAAACCTGTTAACTTGACAAACTGCATGCATAATATCAGGTCTTGTAGATGTAGCACAAAGAATACTACCAATCATAGATATGTATACTGTCTGATCAACATCTTTAGTATCATCAAACTTACTTAATTTACAACCAGTAACCATGGGAGTGCCAATTGGTTTAGAATATTCCATCTGAAATTTCTTAAGCATTTCATTGATATACTTGGTTTGAGAAATGGAAATACCTT
>ML784833.1:259468-286889 GCA_009831015.1 Picea engelmannii
AGTAGTTTATATTATTTTGACTAGTTTTACCATGTCCTCTTCCATATTCAAAATTAGACCTTTCATGACTGTTATGTGCATTTATCTTTCTTGAAAAACTATTACAAAATGCAGCCTTATGTCCATACTTATAACAAAAGAAATAGTGACCTTCAAACTTGTTTTTATGTCTTCCATAACTTCTTCTATGCATTGTTGAACCCTGATTTTCTTCTTGCCTTTCTGATTCTATCTTCTTGCTAGTAATTTTCTCATGATTATCCTCTGTACCTGCTTTCTCAACACTTGAACTAGAAAATCCATTAGTTATTGCAGATTTATAACCAATTTCAGTCTTATCATATATTGATCTTTGACTACTAATAATTTGATCTAACGCTTGAGAACTATGATTCATGTTATTTTATTGTACTTTCTTTCTTAATGAGACTACTTCAATTTTTAAACCTCCATTTTCCTTATCCTTTTCTGCAAGAATTTTAGTTAGAGCTTCTTTAGTCACTCTAGCCTCTTCTATTTTAAGTTTTAAGTCAACTACCATGATTTCAGTGCTCTCAATCAAACCATTTGATTTCTGTAATTCAAATTCTAGATTCTCAATTTCTCTTTTAAAATGTTTGCATTCCCTTCTCACTTTTCTTAATTCACTTAAAACACTTACCAATTCGGCTTCTAGATCAACTTCACCTTCTTCTTCTTCACCAGACTGATCATCCTGTTTTTCCATAGCCATAAAAAGTTGTACATATGAAATGTCATCACTCTCACCAGATTCTGAAATATCACTGTCATCTTTTATACACAGGCTTTTCTTTTTGTAAGTTTTTCTTTGAAAAAACTTCTTATGTCTATTCTTGAATTCCTTAGGTTTTCTTTCACTGTCTTCTTCATTATCAATATGCTTATTGTAAGGATACTTAGATCCAGAATGTCTTATTCTACCACAACCAAAGCATTTCAGAGGAAGCTTACCTTTATACTTGCCAGTACCTCTTTTTCAGATTTTTAACAAAATTTGCTTCTTCCACATCACCTTCTGACTCCTCATGACTGTTGATTTATGCTTCAACCTTTTTCGTATCTTTCTTTGCTACCTTGAAAGTTGCTTCTTTCCTGAAATAATTCTCACTAGAGGTTCTCATCTCATATGCTGTTAGTATTCTATGTAATTCATCCATTTCTAAAGTATCAAGATCTATTCTTTCTTCTAATGCAAATATTTTTGAATCAAATCTTGCAAAAAGTGATCTAAGTACCTTTTTCACAATAATATTATTATTAACTGTTTCTCCTAGACCTCTCATGGTATTAACAACTTCATCAATACGAAGAAATTAGGTAGCTATATCTTCATATTCTTCCATTTTCAGGATTTCAAATTGACTTCTATATGATTGTAGCTTAGCACTCTTTACTTTAGTGTCTCCTTCATATACATTTTTCAATTTATCCCATATTTCTATTGCTGATGCACAATGCATAAATTTAACAATTTCTGACCCTGCTAGACCTCCTAGTATTGCATACATAGCTTTGGAATTACTCCCACAGAGTCTCTTACCTGTAGTATCTATTGGAATGGTTGTTGGGACTTTATATTCATTTAGTACAGCCTGCCAGATATCTACTCCTTGAGTTTGTAGAAACAAATTCATCCTGATACTCCAAAAAGCATAATTATGACCATCAAACAAAGGCAATCCATGTTTTGTAAATTCTGACTTCTTATCCATTATGAATGATCAAAAACTTCCAGTGGTTAAACTGATATCTTGAAGTAACCTGCTCTAATACCAATTGTTGTACAGGATAAGTCAACTGAGAGGGCGGGGGGTGAATCAGTTGTATAAAATTTCTTTCATTTTATAAGAAGATTACTTATTAATCAATAAATCATGCCTTTAACATTTAACTTGCAGTAATACATTTAACCAATAAATATACAATAACATAAATGAAATAGTGACATAGTGATTTTTTCATGAGGAAACCCAAAAGGGAAAAACCTCTTCTTCTTATGAATGAAAGGCAAGCTCCAACTCCTCTTTACATTCTTATTTTATTTGAGCTACAACCCAGATGAGGCTGCTACCTCTGTTTCTTCAGCACCTACTAAATGGAAGTTACAACTCCCAGATGTACAAGCACCAACTTGTATAGGAGACTTTTACAGTCTCCCCTTGCCCCTCCCTACCACCCTGTAATCCTTCTTTGTCACTAAGAACCTACAAACCAACTCTTTATCTTCTCTGGAAAAGGATTCATCATTCAAGTCCTCTCTATTTATATAATCATATCAAAATCCATTCTTCTCCCCTTGATCTCTGTTATATCTTCATCATTTCTTCTCACTGTCCCTGTATGATTTTATTTCGG
The DNA here is from genome assembly GCA_009831015.1 of Picea engelmannii. NCBI lineage: Eukaryota > Viridiplantae > Streptophyta > Pinopsida > Pinales > Pinaceae > Picea > Picea engelmannii. Next base: position 261,845 of record ML784833.1, read on the forward strand.
TTTTATATTCATTTACAGAAATGAATTTTACCTTAGAGATACAGCTGTACCATTAATTCCATATGCAGCAACATTCATCTCACAAAATTTCACTTATTTCTACCCTGTACATTCAGAGCGTACACTCGAACCCTCGGGCTTCAAAGATTCAGTTACAATAACTAAATAACTACCTTATAGTGATTATTATTGGTCAAGTCCTCAAGAAGAATAGTAGCCACATGATCAGTTTAAATATTTAACCAACATCGTTCGATGATCATACATTTGTTTTGTCTCAGCATAGAATAACCCTCGAGCGCTTCGACATGACACTTGTGCTTAAACCATATGCCCATTGGCTATGACCACGGGCTTAACTAAAATGCGTTTCATATTTCGGCATTTCGACGTTTCACATTTTGGCATTTTTGTGATGAAGTGTCTCGACAGTCCAAGTCATGATCCCCGAAATGGATCTTGATCAACAGTCCACAAAACTTCATAATCTGATCCCTTCTTTTCTTAATCTAACGACTGACGGGATTTTGGTGTTTTTCCTTTCGGGTTTTCGAGACTCACAATAGTCCCTTTCGACATTTTAGCTTTTAGCGTTTCGACATTTCAACATTTCACATTTCAACATTTCAGGACTTCGTGATGTTGGAGTTTTTGCTTACCATGCAAAAATCCCGAAATAGAAATTCCCAGAGTGACATATCATAGTGACGTTACTTAGGATGACATGTCATGTGCTGGTCAATCTCCGAACTCTGAAATTCAAGCTAAGGGTGTTGACTCCTCTTCGAAGGCTCGTTTCACATGTGACCTCAAGTTATAACCAAAGGCTCACCTCCTCGGTTCTTCGCAGTTTCGCATTTCAGTATGTCAAGAGGCATGTTGGTCTCCAAATTACAAACCACCGTTCGTGTGCAAACTGATCCACGGTGCCTGTGCAAACTGACCAACAAAATCTCCCTTTGGCATCTTAAAGTTTGACATTAATGACAAAAACCAAGTCCTGTGCAAACTGCCCTACTGTGCAAACTGTGTAAACTGCCCTGTGCAAACTGCAAGCCCTGCCAACAATTGGTAATTTTGATTGTCTATGGTGAATAGATTCAAGGTATCCCTGCAAAAATACCATCTTCTATCGGCCATCTCCAGTAGGTTGACAGACTTGTCCGTAATTTCGCTCGGAACAGTGAAATAATCTTCTACTTTATATATTTGATGATAATCATTAACTTGAAATAAATGAAATTTTCCTTAGTAAAAACATCATCAATAATGACCTTTTCATAATTTAATTTTAGTAGTTGAGTTCGTAGAGTTAGGATTTAATATGACTCAAGAAGTGTGAAGAGGAAGTAGATGTCACAATGGGGTGGCAGAGTGGAAGATTTCCATTGAGAATGTGAGTCCACTAGTCCACTGTGATAGGAAAAATGGCTAAGTATGGATATTTGTTGGATGAACTTGTGAGGGCGGGAGGCACAAATAAATAAAAATATGAGTTCGCAACTCTATGAAACAAAAAATAAACTAAGTGTTGGGAAGAGGTCGAAGGAGAAAAGTGATAGGCTGTGAGTGTGTGAGTCTGTCAACCTGCAAATGAAAAATAAACTAAGTATGAAAAAGACGTAAGGCATGAAGGTAAGATATGGAAATGAAAATTAAAGGAGGGAAACATAATTAGGGAAAATAGAGGTGTAGAATAATAAAAAAGAAAGAAGAAGTTAAAAGTTCAAAAATTGGCTCCAACTATGGGATGATCACCCCCTACGGGTTATCAAGAATCCATAATTTCAAGACCAGTTTCCTTCTCCATTGCGCTATGGAGTCTTGGAGCTGAGAATATACAAAACAAATAAAACATACTATATACAAGGGAGAATAAAAATTCAATCAAACAAACTCTTCAAATGCTACCCATTGACATGCAACATTAAAACTTTTTCTTTCATATCCTTGAGCATGTACGAGTTGAAATTTAAAGTCTTTTCAATGAGATAGGGACCGATCCAGAGTGCTTCAAACTTTGTATGCATTGAGGGATTTTATTTTGATTTGTTCCTGAGTAATACTTGTAAATGTGTTGAACTTGCACATAATAGATCTAGTTAGAAAATACTACACACATTTGCAAAGAGAAATTTAGAAAGAAGAAGAAGGAGAGAAAGAATAGAAGAATTCTCATTAACCGTAATGAATAATGAATAATTTACACATGATATACTCTGTATAACTCAATCAATGTGCACTGGAGGAGAATCAATGCACCATAGTAGTGTTCTAGAGTGATCTGGACACACACCAACAATTACGGGAGTGAACTTCCACCTAGTATAGTCTCTTAGGTAATTACTGGAGTGAACTGCCACCTAGTTGAGTTAACTAGTCAACTAGTATTCAGTTAACTGACTGAACAAAGAGTAGTGAGGAGTATATCAAGGAATCAAGGGTAATGCGCCAATCTGGTGATGATCCCAAGGAAAGTGTGCATTAGCATGGTGATGATCCCAATGTTTCATGGTGACAAAACCAATGCAACATCTAAACTCAACTCAACTAGTCAAACTAAAGTGTCAACTGAAAGAGAGTATTCTCCAGGTGGAATATTCTCCCCTAAAATATAGGAGACTGGATAATGACTAATTATGACTAATAAACAAGGAAAAACCTTGGGAAAAATAAATCCTAGGTGTGTGTGAAGTATCTCCAACACCCACCCTGAACATCACTATGGTGAAAATAAAGAATGGGTCATGACAACGAGGCCATGTTAGGTACCCAAATACAAAATATACACTGAAATGAAGTGAGGAAAGAGGGAAAAACTCATGGGAAAACCCCCCTTCAAGGTACAATGTATGTAAAAAGAAGAACTACAGTTGCTAGGCAATTGTGTCCTTCACTCCAAGATGACTTTGCCAGAGAATGGAACTTATGCTCAGTGAAGGTCTTGGTGAAGATGTTTGTCGTCTGTTCTGCTGAAGGAAAAAATTGTAGGTTGATGATCCCCTCATGTACTAATTCCTATATGTAGTGCATGTGTATCTCAATGTGATTTGTCCGCCACCTCTAAACTGGATCTCTACAGAACTTCAAAGTGCTATGGTTGTCACAACAGATGACGATCTGCCGATGAAACTAAATGCCCAACTCAGTGAGAAAATGTTGTAGCCACATAGCCTTAATGGTTATGTCAACTACCCCTTTGTACTCTTCCTCGACTGAATATAGAGCAATGCAAACTTTCTTCTTACTCAAACAACAGATAGGCCCGAAATCAAGAATGAGTGAGTAACCAGATGTGGACATGCGATCAATGCTATCGCTAGTCCAGTTAGAATCAGTAAAATTGATGAGATCTAATGTAGAGTTTTCTACATAATGAATCCAAAAGGTGATGGTTCCCTGTATGTATTGAAGGATACCCTTTGGAGCCTTCCAATGTAGCTCATGCAGATCCTGCATGAACTTGGAAAATGTGCCAACTTCACAAGAGAGTTCTGGCCTGGAGTGTGTGAGATACAACAAGCTCCCCACTAGTTGTCTGTATAGTGTGATGTCAATCAGTGGAGTCTCCTCGCCATCCTCAAGTTTGACTCCTGATAGGAAGGGAGTCGGAGAAGACTTGCAGTTAGTCATGTGAAATCTCTCAAGGATATCTTGGGCATACTTGGCCTGAGATAGTTTGATTCCTGATGCATGCTGATTGATCTCAAGTCCAAGGAAGAAGTGTAGTGGAACCATGCACATCATCAAAAACATGTCATGTAGAATCCTCTTGATTGCAACAATTTCTGAATTAGAGCAACCAACGATCAACAAATCATCAACATATAGAACTAAGAGTAGAAGTGAATCAACCATCTTGAGCATGTATACATTCGGGTCTAATTTACAATGTACAAAGTTCTGTGACAATAGGTAGGATTCCATCTTGGCATACCATGCCCTCAGAGCATGCTTGAGGCCATAAAGAGACTTCTTCAGTCGATAGACCAAATATGAGTCCTGCATAAATCCCTGGGGTTACTCCATATAGATATCCTCAAAGAGATCACCATGAAGAAATGCATTCTTCAAGTCCATCTGATGGACTTCCCATCCCTTGGTTGCTGCAATGGAAAGTTCCAATCATATGGAATCCATATTCTCTACTGGGGTGAAGGTCTCATCATAGTCAATGCCATGCACCTGCTGAAATCCCTTGGAAACAAGCCTGACTTTGTATTTTCTAATCTGTCCATCCGCTACTCTCTTGGTCTTGTAGAACCATCTACATATGACAAGTTTCCTCCCAGAAGGAAGGGGAACTAGATCCCAAGTCTGGTTCTCAAGGAGGGAGTTGTACTCCTCCTACATGGTGGATTCCCAAAAGGGATTTCCAGTAGCCTCACCATAAGACTGTGGATATAAATACTGAACCAAGAAAATATTCCTGGAGGGAAATGGTTCAGTGGAAATAAGTGCAACAGGAGGCTCCTCAAAGTTAGATTGAGTCCTCCTAGTATTGGTTGGATCACCAATGATATCCCCTGTGTCCTGAAGAGAAGTTCGTGCCCACTTGGGCGTCTACTCTGGCTCTACAACTACATCTGAATGCTCTGAATCTGCATCTGAATGTACTACTTCTGAATTTGAATCATCTGAGTCCTCTGAATCAAAACTCTCGTCTGAAGAAGATTTGGCATGTGCATGCTCATCATCTCAGACAGGTTGAAGAATGAAGGTGTCTATATGTGGTTGTTGAGGTACATGCAAGACACTTTCCTCGAATTAGACACTACACTCAATGATGATCCGGTCCGAGGAAATCTTAATAAGCCTATATCCCCTCACACCATCAGGGTATCCAACAAAAATGCACTCAATGCTCTATGGATCAAGTGCCTTCCTCTTTTCAGAGGGAATCTGGGCCCATGCACATGAACGAAATATGAGAAAGTAGGTCACTTCTAGTTTGAGGCTGCTCCAATCCTCGTAGGGGGTCTTATCCTTGACAGATATATGGGGAGATCTATTTTGTATGTATGTTTCACAATTAAGTGCTTCGGCCCATAGTCTCTGTGGTAGTGACTTTGCATGCAACATGCAATATGCCATCTCTTTTAGAGACATGTTTTTCTGCTCAACAACTTTGTTTTGCTGTGGAGTATAGGGAACTGTGTGATGCAATTGAATCCATGCCTCATGGAAAATATTATGGATCTCATGATTTACATACTCTCCCCCATTATCAGTTCGGAGGACTGTGATCTTCTTTCAAGACTGTGTCTCAACCAGGGCTTTGAAATCTTTGAGGTGTTGAAAAACCTCAGATTTTTGCCTGAGAAAGTAGATCCATGTAAAACATGAGAAATCATCAACAAAAATGAGAACAAACCTTGCTTTGCTAATAGATGGATGTGGAAAAGGACCCATAAGGTCACTGCAGATTAGATCTAAAGGCGTAAAATCTCTTTGAGACTTTCCTTTGTCAAATTTCTCTTGAGGGTGTTTTCCGAGAACACATCCCTCACATACTCCCTTGGAGAAATGGATGTTTGGTAGACCATCAAACAATATTTTCTTGCTAATTTGTTGCATGTATCTAAAATTCAAATGTCCAAACCTTTCATTCCATATCTTACTACTTTTATCAGCATGAGTAAGCAGTAAAGGAAAACCAGGTTCAATGAATTCATAAAAAATATACAATCTAGACTGATGATTTACCTCACCAGTAGAAACCTTGGAGTTGGTTTGCATGTCGTAGATGTCCAAGATATTTGGTGTGAATATGAATTTCTTTCCAGTGCTGAAATTCTTCATCTGATACACAGAGATAAGGTTGATAGAAAGTTTGGGAACATGCATCACATTCTCGAAGCTTCCATTGGTGAGTTTAATCCTTCCTTTATCGGTGACTTCGACATAAGAGTTATCCCCCATCATAATTGGAGGAACTTTGCATGTATCCAATGAAGAATATACTTCTTTTGAGATAGCCATGTGATTTGATACTCTTGAATCTATGATCCAAGCATCGAGAGAGGAGTTGATGGCAATAAAGGCATGGCTAGAATTTCCTTTCTTGTAATTCTGGTCTTCCGGCTTCTTCTTCTTCTTGGCACCGTCAGGGATGAGATCTCCAAGGTTGTTTTGCTGAAGTATTTGAGACATTAGATCTATTTTGTTTTCATGCATGTGGATTCTGGATGGAATCCTTTGTGACAATACGTGCATTTCTCCCCTTTTCTTCCCTTTTCCTCTTTGGATTCAGAGGCATCGATGAAGGGTTTTTTGTACCCTTACTTCTTCAGATGTGCATGAGATTTCCTTTTGTATTTATCTTTAGATTTATGATATTTTTGGCTGCCATCTTGCACAGTGAGTGCATGCGCCTTTGGGCCTTTGATTTTTCCCATGTTGATGAGCTTGGTTTGCTCTCGTGTCAGGGATTCGATAAAGTCCTCAAGAGAAGGCATATTCCAGGTGGCTCCAGAGGAGAATATGATAGAATGGAATATGGATACGAATACAGATAATTCAGGACAAATCTTGGATATTGTTGAATCTTTTTGGATCCAATGTGAGAAATTACACCTCTATCATGTGTCCCCTTATCTCATCTTGTTTTCCAAATATCCATTCCAAGGTGGTCCAAGATTCATTGGGAGTCTTACAGGAAGATATGTGAAAAAGGAGATCGAGAGAAATAAGACTGCAAATTGTTCTAAGTGCCTCATCCATTCGATTTAAGTACTTCGATTTTTCTATGGATGATGTCGGTTGTGTATATGTATTCAAGGTAAACTTGTACAATCCTCTCGTTCAGAGATGAATCATTATTCTCTCCTTCCATGAAAAGTAGTTGTAAAGTGTAAGAATGAATTCTTTTTGGAAATCCATCTTTCCGCTGTCTTCAATATTTTGTACCTCCAAAATTTTTGGTGTAGCTTTTTCTTAGCAGTCCGTCGACTCTGATACCATGTAAATGTATTGACCCTGAACATAATATATCTATCTAGAAAATAATACACAAATTTTCAGAGAGAAATTTAGAAAGAAGAAGAAGGAGAGAAAGAATAGAATAATTCTCATTAACTGTAATGAATAATGAATAATTTACACATGATATACTCTATATAACTCAATCAATGTGAAATAGAGGAGAAAAAATATGCCATAGTGGTGGTACAGAGTGATCTATAAACACACCAACAGTTACGGGAGTGAACTTCCACCTGATCTAGTTTCTCAAGCGGTTACGAGAGTGAACTACCACCTAGTTGAGTTAACTAGTCAACTAGTCTTTAGTTAACTGACTGAACATAGAGTAGTGAGGAGTAGATCAAGGAATTAAGGGTAATGTGCCATTCTGGTGATGATCCCAATGCAAGTGTGCATTAGCATGGTTATGGTTCCAATGTTCCATGGTGACAAAGCCAATGCAACATCTAAACTCAACTCAACTAGTCAAACTAAAGTGTCAAATGAAAGAGAATATTCTCCAAGTGGAATATTCTCCCCTAAAATATAGGAGACTAGATATTGACTAATTATGAATAATAAACAAGGAAAAAACTTAGGAAAAAGAAATCCTAGGTGTGTGTGAAGTAACTCCACCACCCACCTTGAATATCACTATGGTGAAAATAAAGAATGGGTCCCGACAACGAGGCCATGTTAGGTACCCAAATACAAAAGATACACTGAAATAAAGTGAGGAAAGAGGAAAAACCTCATGGGAAACCCTCCCCCTCAAGGTACAATGTATGTAAAAAGAAGAACTACAGTTGCTAGGAAACTGTGTCCTTCACTCTAAGATGACTTCGCAGAGAATGGAACTTCTTCTCAGTGAAGGTTTTGGTGAAGATGTCTGTCATTTGTTCTGCTGAAGGATATAAATATAGGTCTATGATCCCCTCGTGTACTAAGTTCCAGATGTAGTGCATGTGGATCTCGATGTGCTTTGTTTGTTGTCTTTGAACTGGATCTCTGCAGAACTTCAGAATGCTCTGGTTGTCACATCAGATGACGATCGACTGATGAAACTAAATGCCCAACTCAGTGAGAAAATGTTGTAGCCACATAGCCTGAATGGTTATGTTAACTACCCCTCTGTACTCTACATCAACTGAAGATAGAGCAATGGCAACTTGGTTCTTCCTTGACCAATAGATAGGCCCGAAACAAAGATTGAGTGAGTAGCCAGATGTGGACTTGCGATCAGTGCTATCGCCAACCCAGTTAGAATCAGTAAACCCAATGAGATCTAATGTAGAGTCTGCTGCATAATGAATCCCAAAGGTGATGGTGCCCTGTACATATCGAAGGATATGCTTTTCATCTTTCCAATGTAGCTCATGCGGCTCCTACATGAACCTAGAAACTATGCCAACTGTATAGGAGAGGTCTTCCCTGGAGTGTGTGAGATACAACAAGCTCCCCATTAGTTGTCTGTACAATGTGTTGTCAACCAATGGAATCTCCCTGCCATCCTCAAGTTTGACTCCTGATAGGAAGGGAGTCGGAGTAGACTTGTAGTCTCTCATGTGAAATCTCTCAAGGAGATCTCGTGTATACTTGGCTTGAGACAGTTTGATTCCTTATGCATCCTGACTAATCTCAAGTCCAAGGAAGAAGTGTAGCAGACCCATGTCCATCATCAAAAACCTGTCATGTAGAATCCTATTGACTGTAGTAATCGTTGAAGTCGAGAAACCGGTGATCAAAAAATCATCAACATACAGAACTAAGAGTAGAAGTGAATCAATTGTCTTGAGCATGTATACATTCGGGTCTGATTTACAACGTACAAAGTTCCATGACAAGAGGTAGGATTCCATCTTGACATACCATGCCCTCAGAGCCTGCTTGAGGCTATAAAGAGACTTCTTTAGTCGACAGACCAAATATGAGTCATGCATAAATCACTGGGGCTGCTCCATATAGATCTCCTCATAGAGATCACCATGAAGAAATGCATTCTTCACGTCCATCTGATGGAATTCCCATCCCTTGACTACTGCAATGGCAAGTGCCAATCATATGGAATCCATCTTCGCTACTGGAGCCAATGTATCATCATAGTCAATTCCATGCACCTATTGAAACCCTTTGGAAACAAGCTTGTCTTTGTATCTGCTAATTTGTTCATCTGCTATGCTCTTGGTCCTATAGACCCATTTGCATCTGACAAGTTTTCTCCCAAAAGTAAGGGGAACCAGATCCCAAGTCTGGTTATCGAGGAGGGAGTTGTACTCCTCCTACATGGCGGATTCCCAAAAGGGATTTCCAGCAGCCTTGCCATAAGAATGTGGATATGAAGACTAAACCAAGAAAATATGCCCGAAGGGAAATGGTTTAGTGGGAGTGAGTGTAACAGGAGGCTCCTTGAAGTTAGATAGATTCCTCCTAGTATCGGTTGGATCACCAACGAGATCCCCTTCATCCTGAAGAGTAGTATGTGCTCACTTGGGCCTCTGTTGTGGCTCTGCAACTACATCTGGATGCTCTGACTCTGCATATGACTGTACTAACTCTGAATCTAAATCATCTGAGTCCTATGAATCAAAACTATCATCTGAATAAGAGGTGACATGTACATTTTCATTATCTCAGATAGGTGGAAGAATGAAGGTGTCTGCATGCGGCTGTTGAGGTACATGTTGTTTCAGGATTAATCCGTAAGTGCAGACACAAACCGATCTCCCTAGATCCACCTGGATCTAGAACAAAACAAGATAGAATAATACTCTTTCCCTAGATCTAGACTATTGAATGAACTAAGAGGCAAGAATCATGAACATACCTTATGAATGCTTCCTTAGGTCTCTGTTGTTCCAAGCTTCGCTCCAACGCTCTTGTGTCGTTTAGATCACAACAGTACAAACCAATCAAAGTGAAGGAAAATCAATATATTCAATAGCTAATCTATACATATGATCAAGGAGTTATGTAATAAAGTGACATCATCTTTATGGGAAAGGGACATATTACTGTATTAAATTGATAGAAAGTGAAATGTACAACCTGAGCCTTGATGTTGTAGATCTCCTTTCGATGGCTCCTAGTTCCGACAAACACACTTGCTCATGCATAAAGAAAATCAACGACTTTTGATGACCTTGCTGGTGTCTCTAGCTGTTGTAGCATCAGTCCTTCATACAATCTTACACTATTTCTCCAATAAATCTATTGCCAATTTGCTGCTTAACCTTTTCCATGAGAATTCCCCTAAATTTATAAGAGAGAATGGATTAGTTACTAGGATAGGAATGATCCCAAGATATCAGGAAAACCAGTATTTGACAACCATTCGAACGCCAACTCATCCTTCTATAAGATTCCCTTCTAGAAGGCTCGAGAATTTATCTTTTTTCCTTCCTTTAGAAGATGTTCGCACCCTGACAGTTAGGTACAGTGCGAACCCCTCGTACCCCAACTTAATGCAGCCTGCAAGAATGATGCATTCTCGTAGGTAAATATATAGGTAGCCTGCGAACCTCTTTTAAAAGTATGATTTCTGGAAGTAGACAAATGTAACTTTTCTCAGGAAAGTGTTCTATTGAAGAGCCTGATTCCTCCATCATCATCACATCATCATGACAACCAAAATTATGGATAACAGAATGCCCCCCAAAGTCTGAGATTGGAACCAATGACGGTCGATAGACTTTGTAAGTTGCATGTGTGTGTCAAGAACCAAGAGCACATCTAATTGGAAACCTGCAAACATCCAAGCATCGGCAGAATATCATGTATACCAATTTCTGAGGTAGGCATTCCCATACTTAGATCATAGACTGACGACATCATAAACAAATATCATGGCCACCAACCATACACTGTGGATCCATGTCGTCACAATATAGCATAGCCACCTGAATACACTGTGGATCTATGCGACAAATTTTTAATCAAGACGACATAGCCACGAAACATACACAGTGGATCTATGTGTCGCAAATTATACATACTCCATCGCAACCTGGATTACAAAGATAATATCCAGGGTCTTCAATCTCGTTGCCCAAAGTACAAATCTAACCATGTGATTACATGTGTCGAAGTCGAACATGGTAGAAACCACTTGATTATCGGCCATTGATGTAACCGTTAACAAGTGCGAGGGAAATCACCATTAATGTCAATGACTCCCAAGGTACTAAAGTACAATCCATCGGCTGTGAATAAATGAGTTGATGTCGAACATCTGACGGAATCTTTCAATCAGGGGTCAATGATGTAAACCCACTGTCGAAAACGAGGAAACTTGCCATTGAGGCATGCAAGTTCCAAGGTACTAAATAATTTCTAAGTCTTGATTCCGGATAATGTGCTGAAGTCGATGGAACAAAACTCGTCATAGGAGGGCCTTGACGTATCCCCCATCAATGACACGAAATGAGTAACAGAGTTTGAAGGGGAAACAGAGCATGTAGCAATTGGACTTTGGACACAGGGAAGGCCGACTCGAAAAGAATGGACAACTGCAGATGGCCGACTCAATATAGGTTGCAGACGGACTTCTCTTGAACATATGAATGACACGACCAATGATTTGACAACATTGACTCAAAGACGACACATGGAAAGACCTTGTAATTGATCGAAAGAGAGACAGATGGATTTCCCAAACCAGCTTCAAATGATGAATAGGGGGTGTCATGTTCAAGAGCGACACTTACTGCCAATCAATACAAAGATGGAACATATCCCTTTCCCAAATTTTCCCCCACCATTTCTGGCAAGTACATCTTTATTTTTACGCAAGATTGAAAAGGATCACATATGCTTGTTGATATAATCTCATCCTTCGGACGAGTCCCTCGGAGTATTTTTAACGAACCCTAGGAAGGAGTGGTTCGGTCCCATAATGGGCTTGTCAATGTTTGTTTAACGAGTCCAGAGATAGTAAACTCGAAGGTTTTTCAAGATTATAGAGTTTGGAAAAACACTTAAAACAGAACTCTCTCAGTTCCTTTTTCATACAGTAGTCCAATGAGACCGAAAAAGGGTTAAACTATCGCTCGAAGGACGCGTACTTCAAATACTTTGGCGAGCATGAAAATAGCAAGATCGCTCGGCAATCTTTTCTTGTTTAGAGAGTCTGAAAAGAGCTTAAAGAAAACTCCAGGGGGGTTCCTTTTTCGTATAACCACAACAAGCCCGAAAAAGTGATAAAACAATGCTCGATCCCGTTCTTATGTTTTTTACAAGCACAAGAACGGACAAAAGGCGCTCGAGGTTTAATGAAAAAACCATAACAAACAATCAAAATCACAACACCAGGGAAAAATTCTGTCCATAATCATCCATGTTTCTCACCTGCAAGTCATTTCACTCATTTTCACATTAGTGATTAGGTTTAAATAATAAATAAACATAAAAAATCCACATTTGATATAGTAAAAAGTAATTAAAATGAGTGAATAATCAAATCTACCATATCATTTCACACTTTTACCATTGAGTTCCAAAAACCCTCATTTTACCCTCTGCATTTGGTGTCGATTTCTGGGAGCTACGAGTGATCATTTGACGAGCCGTCAGCAACATCTTGGTAAGTTCTTCATTCCTGATCTTTTCATGGTTTAAAAATTTGATTTCATTGGTTAAAAGTTCAGTTTTAAGTTAGTTTTTTGAACCCTATTCGCGTGGAGGCACTCTCGCAGGTGGCCCATACGGGACCTGTGAGAATGACTCATTCTCGCAGGTGGGCCTTAAGCCTCCTGCGAGAAGTTCGCATTGTGCATAGTATGGAACCTGCGAGCAGCGCAGAACTCAAAAATTTATGAAACGTTTAACCAATAGAAAGTATTTATTTTCATGTATAAGATCATTAACCATGTTTATATGTTTCTTATGCAGGTAAATGGCCACAAGTATGGTGCTTGAGTGGAGAGAATAAAAACACGAGGAGGATAACACAAACACCGAAAATCACCCTCCCACCATAGCTTCCTTAAGAGATTGCGGTCTCTTAAAATACTTCCATATCCCGGGCATGAGAGCCCAAGTTCGATTATTGGAGTATCTAGTCCGAATGTGGGATCCAGACCAACAAGTTTTCATTGTGGGAGCTCACACATTAGCTATTGACATCGAGGACATATATTTCTTGACTGGGTTATCCAGGCGTGGGTCCTATGTCAGTTTGACCGGCAACAGAGCAGGCAGGTTAAAAATGAGTGAATATTGCAACCAATACTGCATACCTGAGGCCGAAAGAAATAAAGGTAAAGTGGCAATTTGGGGAGTTACTGACTTGACTCTCTGCACTATTCTCTTTATGATTTCTCGGATGGCTGGAAGTGCTGCCCCCCATATGGCATTGCAGAGCTATTTCCAGTATGCCATCGAGTGTACTGAACCCTGGGTATTTAACTGGGCTGACGCAGTATTGCGCAATATCAAAAAGCAACTAACCAAGTGCAGGCGAGGAGATCTGAAACAATTTGGATATGGGTCTTTGTTGGTGTCCTTCTTCCGCGAGAGGGTCCCCGTGTTTAGACTACAGGCTGAGTGGCACTTTCTGGGTCCTAGGGATCCAAGAATGTTGAGATGGTGTCAACTCATGGCCCGACATGTGACAGGATCGATCGTCAGGTATGACGATATCTTCTTCAACTGGCTTCAAAACCAGATGCTGATGGTAGATGACTATGCATATGCCGGATTGGATTTCTGCGGCGATCCCGACCTAGCCCTACCTAAGGACGCGCAATGGGGAGACCTTGGTAAGAAGTACACAAATTTTCTCTTTTTAATTGTTTTTGTATTTTTAACATATTTAAATGTTTTTGTTTTTATATACTCATCCAAAGACTAACACAAAATATTTTGTTGGCAACACAAATGTTGGACCTTATAGACCTGCCGGCAGCTCTCCTATCCAACGACGAGGAGAGGTAGCAACAATATTACCACAGTATGTCGAGGATTACCAGATCGTGGAGCAGAACCTAGAAGGCCTGACCGCAGACATTCCAGATATGACTCTGGAAGAGGTTCCACGACGCGATCAGCGTCACATTGTAGGAGTTTCAGCAGCCATGGCCCGATTTCTCCGCAGGGTAGCTAGGGCAGTAGTGTGTTACCGTGAACGTCATCCGTGACGTCACTATGTAGAAGCCAGGAGCTTCAATTTTTGATATTTTGGTCTTCGGACAAACATTTTGTAAAAACAAACTCTTTTGATCATTATATATATACAGACGGCTTCTACCGATTTAGTTTACATTGTGCGAATTGTAATGTGTTTGATTTATAAATGATTCAAATGTTTGTCCAGTACATAATTGCCAATGCATCTGTTAATGAATTAAGACATCTAGGAATATGTTGATATTCAATGTGATCGAAATATCGTTCCAAGAGGCGAATTCGCAAATACACCCTTAATAAAGTAGGACTTCGAATAGAATAGATATTACTTAGCTGTAGTACTACCAGCTGCGAGTCGAGTCACACAACCAAGTGACAAATTCCAAGTGAGATAACATCGACCAATAACTCAATTACGGCACTATACTCCGCAATGTTGTTGGTTGCACGGCCAAGGCATATGCCTTGTAAAGATACAAGTTCATTCGTTGGGGCATAGATTGCCCACACAACAGAAGCTAGGTTTCGAGTACTACGACTAGCTCCATCAGCGAAGCCGATATAAGGTAGTGAATACTCCGACATATGGCAATCAAACACAACCTTACGTAAGGGTAGAGACCAGATAACGTCAAAAGAAAACTAAAATAACACACACACACACAGTATGATACATAAAATACAAGTACTTGTGCACAAATGAATTATGCATAGTACTTCTTCAAGTATAACCCATTTCTGGGTTCACTCAAAGGTATACCATCATAATCAACTAGCTCATACGCTCCTTTTTCCAAAACTTTATGAACAATGTAAGGAACACGCCACATTGGTTCGAATTTCCCAGCTCCTAAGACATCTTTATCCTGTTCATACAGAAGAACAAGATCACCTTCAGAGAAAATGCGAGGCTTGACATGCTTGTCATACTGTGCCTTGACGCGCTTCTTCTGGGCTTATATTATTAGAGTAGCATCACGTCGAGTCTCGTCTAATCACATCAGATACAACAGACGTTCCTCTTTAGCAGAAGTATTGGGTAAGAGTTCGACAACTAGCTTCAGAGAAGGTATCTCACATTCTATTGGCAGAATGTCTTCCATGCCATAAACTAATCGAAAGGGCGTAAATCCCGTAGCGGATTTAACAGATGTCCGATATGCCCACAATGCTGAAAACAACATCGTGTGCCAGCTGGTTTTATGTATTCCTATCATCCGTCGAATCATAGTTATAAGAACCTTATTGATTGCTTCGACCTGGCCATTAGCTTGCGGATAATAGGGTGTTGAGATATTGTGACGAAGACCCAACTTTTCCGTAAGTTCAGACATCATAAAATTCCTAAAATGACTACCGTGATCGGTAATGATAGCCCGAGGAACACCAAAACGAGTTATGACATGGTTGAAAAGAAATAACGTTGCAGTCTTCCCAGTATTATCGAATGTTGGCATCACCTCGGCCCACTTTGTAAAGTAATCAATAGCTACAATAATGTAACCATGCCCCCCGACCGAGTGAGGGTGACATGTCATGAAATCAATGCCCCATTTTGCAAAAGGACCAACTGAGACCACAGGATGAAGGGGAGTAGGATGCGACCGAATTTTCTGATTGTAGGTCTGGCAGGCATGGCACTTTTGAATAGCAGTAATGCAGTCATTGAACAAGGAAGGCCAAAAATATCCTGCACATAAGATTTTCTGGGCAGTAGCATACCCAGACATATGACCACCACATGCTCCGGAATGGCAGTCATTGAAAGCTTTCTCACCTTTGTCAAAAGTCAAGCAAAGTCGAAAAACAGAGTCAATGCCTCGACGGTAAAGAGTATCTCCAAGGATAATGTACTGGTGAGCTTGATAACGGACGCGACGTCATTCAGCACTAGACAAAGAAGGATGAAAAGTTTGGGTTTGGATATATATAATGATATCTCCATACCAAACATCATCCGTGTTGATAAGGAAAAGCGATTCATCAGGTAATGAATCGACTGCTACATTTTCCGTGGCGGAGTGGGGAAAATCGCAAATTAACTCAGCAAAAACTAAGGATTTCTTCGACGTGGCGCGATCGAATTCCAAGTCAAACTCCTGGATAATGACAATCCACTTGGAGTACTTGCCCCCCAACAATTGACGTGTCAAAATATGTTGCATGGGGTTACAATGTGAAATCACTGTAGTTTTCCTGGAGAGAATATAATGGCGAAAACGTTGAACCGCTTGAACAACAGCCAAAGCCAGTTTTTCAACATGTTGGTACTTGATTTCAGTTGAAGTAAGACTTTGACTCAAGTAATATATAGCATGTTCATCGTGTGCATCATCCTCTTGAATGAGAACCATGCCGATAGTATACTCGGAGGCAACAAGATAAAGAAAGTAATCCCGACTATAATCAGGAGGGAAAAGAAGTGGAGCTTTCATGAGGGACAACTTCAAAGCTTCAAAAGCATTGTTGGCAACTTTATCCTAGACAAACTCTGAACCTTTCTTTAGAAGACGCGTAAAACCACGAGTAATATCGGTGTAATTAGGGATGAAACGATGAAGAAAGTTTGCTTTCCCCTGCAAACTTTGTAACTGGCACAGTGAAGAAGGAGGAGGAAGATTGAGAATTGCCTCAACCTTAATAGGATCTACCCGGATCCCTTGACGTGAAACAATGAAACCGAGAAGACGGCTGGACTCTACACAAAAGACACATTTATGAGGGTTTAGACGAATGCGATAGAACCGACAACGAACGAAAATTGCTCGGAGATGATTGGGGTGATCGAATCGGCGTAAAGAATGAGCTGGAAGATCGTCCAAATAAGGTTGAACGATATGCTTTATATTGTGAAACGCATAAGACATGGCACGTTGAAACGTTGCACCTGTGTTCTTCAGACCAAAGGGAAGTTTTCTATAGGAGAAAGTACCCCAAGGACAAATAAAAGCAGTTTTATGTTGGTCCTCAGGAGAGATGTTAATCTGATTATAGCCGGAGAATCCATCCATGAGGGAAAAGATTTCACAGCCGACACAGTCATCGACTATCTGGTCGACGAACGGGGTTGGAAAGTTGTCTTTCGGACATGCTTTGTTAATATCCCGATAATCAACACAAACACGTATACTACCACCTTTCTTATCAATCAGTACAGGGTTGGAAACCCATTCTGTCAGAGCCACGGGATAAATAAAACCGGCTTTGAGAAGTTTTTCAACTTCGAGTTTAATAGCTGCCGCTTTACGTGGATGGACAGGACGGAGGCGCTGCCGGACTGGTTTAGCGTCGGGGTACATTTTTATCTCATGCACAACAATAGCTGGGTTGATACCTGGCATCTCTTCGTAACTCCAGGAAAAGATATCACGAAATTATTTAAATAGGGAAGTATAAGTGACAATTTCTTTGGGAGAACACGAAGCTCCAATGTGAACATTTTCAACTATCCCAGGTTTAACTGAAATATCAATGGGTATCGTGGGAGAAATATCACTGAGGTTCCCTTCCACAAACACATCACGTGTAGATCTGGGAATGGTCGATATGACAACAACGGTCGACGGAGTCGAAATCCATTGGTAGTTCTCCAAAGTGTGTTGTTCCAGAAACAGTATGGAACGATGATGCCCATCATCCCAAGGTGTATTGGCCATGACGGACATGATCATCTCATCAGTGGGAAAGATGTCACGGAAAGGATCGGGAGACAACTGCTCAAGAGAGGGTATAGAAGGTGTTTCCGATTGAATCGCGTGATAAGAAGACTCAACCGGACTTAACGGCATGACGTCGCCGAAACGAGGATGATCTCCTGGATCAGGGACTATCCAAGGGTCAAAAGACACCAGAAGCTCATGAGGCACAATGGAGATCATATTAATAGAAGCAACTGACGGGCGTAGAATATCGGGTGGTGGTGGTATGGGAAAAATACCCATTAACAAAGAGTCTTTTAAAAGACCGACTCCAACATTCTCGTAACCCAGTGGGGTTTTAGCTATAAACGGTACGTTGCCAGTGCGAGTATCAGAATTAAAGAAGGCAAGTTGATCAACTGTAACAACTTTTCCCTGGTGAGGAAATCGTACAACACGAAAAAGTGTTGACACAACAACACGCATGGAATCTACCCAGCTACGACCAAGAAGAAGATTGTAATCTAAGGGAGCATCGAAAACTTCCACTTCAACTTGGACTGTCTTACCTTCTAGAGTGACAGGTAATGATGAAAGAACACCGTAAGGCTTAAAACCAGAGCCATTAAAGGCTTTCAGAGTATTTTGTGATTCATTTAAAGGAGGAGAGCCAATGGATTTCCAACAAGCAAGAGACATGATGCACGTAGAGGCACCCTTGTCTATAACAGTTCGACAAATGTTCTTGTGGGTGACAACAACTTGTATCTGAAAAGCAAGCTAAGGGGGTAACCTTGGAATATGATCTTCCAAGTCAAAGACTATTAAATTCGAATCTGTAGGATCAATTCCACCTATAGCTTTCAACAGAGCCCTTCGTTGTGCAGGACAAGACTGAAGGACTTCAAGGGAAGACATCGCTGAAGGTGCTTGGGCCAGATCTTCCACAATACTATAGTTCTGGGCCGCACGAGCATGAGGATTGAAAGCTGACTTGCGAACAACACCCTTAGGGGGTCGTAGGACTGTATCAAGACTCAATCGTTCGAGATGAAGAGGACCATTCGTAGGTGGATTCGATGGAGAGGGTTGTACCAAATCAGGAGGTAAATTGCCAACCTTCTCCTTAGATGGAGTATAGTCTTTAGCTCTAGTTGTGATTGCAACATCGTTCTTCTTAGAATCACCAGTGCACATCAAAACATATGATGTCATAGAAGTAGAGGGTTGGTCATGGATGACCAACGAGGCCTGTTGCTGAGATGAGAAAGGTTGGGACAAGACTGCTGGTGTAGGTGGTTTTGGCGTTCCTTGAAGGAACTTAGAAACTTCGGCATGTCAAGGAAAATCTTTTGTATAATGATCGTCACCACATATAAGGCAAGGGTATCGCGGTTTGCGCTTATCCTGCTCTTCAACAGGAGCATTTTTAGTTTGTTCTGTTGGATTATTATTCTTGCCCTTCTTATTCTTGCCTCTCCCCTTTTTAGATTTACCTTTACCGGTCGGGGTAGATTGAACAACGTTCACCTCAGAGGTTTTACCGGCGGGAGGGGCAGGAGATGGAGAATTTTGAACATTAGAAGATGTAGATTTAGGGTTTGTATTTGAAACAGAGTGTGAGTGGGTGTGAGTAGACCCAATCACACCATCAGCTGCATGCGAGGCAGCCGGAGTAGTTGAAGCGTTGGAAGTACCAGGACGGGGTAGTTCAGGTAGCAAATCGTAAAGTGTTATCGTTTGCGAATAAATGAGATCAAGATATTGGGCACGACTTATAGCCTGCTCCTCCGTAACAACACCACCCATAGCAATGTCTTTACCAATTTCGTTCACAAAGGATTTCGTGAACCATTCGGCCAGTAACTGATCAGGGAGTTCCAGTTTGATGAGACGTCGTCTCCGTCTCCACTCATGTATATGATCCGAGATGTGAGTGCCTTTTGTTTGTTTAAAAGAAGTTAAAATCTCATTCCCAGTATCATAACAGATCGACAACTGGTAATGTGTGAGAAAAGACATAGCCAGGGTGTTAAAATCGAAGAAGAAACCTCGTGGAAACTCAATATACCACTTCGCAGCGGAACCGGTAAGAGTTCTTTGAAAAAGACGTAGGCGAATGGAGTCATCCATCAAAGATTTATATGAACACCACAGATGAAAAGTCATCACATGATTATTTGGATCCTCCCCTACCTTGCCATCGAATTTCAGAATATTCGACGGAAGCTTGGCAGGAATAGCAGGCCATTGGGGGGAGTGACGAATAGGATCATTCAGAATCCTAGACAAATCTGGCAAGTCCAAAGTAGAAATAAAGGGTAACTGTCGGTTTACTTGTAGGTACTGATGGATTTGGGGTGGAAGCCCTGTCGGCAAACCAGTAGGACCATAAGCAGACTGTCCGTAGAGGGACGGTCCTGACTGATTCGGTGGTGGCCTGATAGGATAGTAACCCCAAGGATTGTAACCTTGACTTTGAGTAGGGACCTGAGGTTGAGTAGTTTGACCCGAACCCCAAATAGGATTAGTTATACCTGGATAAGGTTGGCCCACAGTAGGGACAGTTTTCTGCCCCCCAACATTTTGAGGAAAATTTTGTAGAAGCTGATTCCAATACTGGGCCAATTCAGGGGGTATGTTTTGTCCAAAAGGTGAGGTTGGTCCCCCTATCGTAGGTACAGGTCCACTCGGAAGTTGTGTGCCAACCGTAGGTTGCGTAGTAACTTTGTTGTGTCCGGGAAAAGGAAAAGGGACCATACCACTCTGTCCACCAATAGGAATCTGCGGGTTTGTTGCAACAGTCGAGATAATGCCACTAGGATTAGGATTTCCAGAAGGAAATGGTGGGAGTGTCGGAATAAAATGAGTAACATCATACCCAAGAAAAGGAGGACCACCTGGAGAACCGACTGGGGTTTGCGGAGGTGTTGGATTGGAAGCATTCAACAAAGCATTCAACGCATGGTAACCAGGAGGTAAATTTGGGTTAACCTCAGGCATTCGCTGGGTATTGATAGGAGCAAGAGTAGCTGCAGTAATTATGGTTTGGACACTCATAGTATTCGCGAGATGGGCCATCTTGAGAGGAAGAACAAAATGATAAGTAGTAGTCTCTGGTGTAGTTTCTGTCTGAGGAGACACCGGAGGGTTAATCTCGTAAACGGTAGGTGCCTCAGTACCAAAAAGGACTCGTCGGAAATCACCTGACCAAAAAGGATCTTGGCCTACTACACCGTGAGAAGGCCCAATGGTTGATTCGGAAGATGTAACAACGACTTCTTTAGAAGAATTTAATCGCACAATAGGCCGTTCACCACGGCGAATGAGATAGTCCTCTCTAGTATTGGTAATTCGAAAATCTTCTAGAGAGTCAGTTCGTTCTACCTGTGGAGGTGGTGTAGTGACAACTGGAACGTCACTTGTCTCCCCATGTGGTGGAGTAACCACAGGGACCTCAGTCTGATGGGGAGAACCCTCCGGTGTACCGGTAGGTGGGGGTTGAGAATCGTCCAGATGTTCTGGAGATAAACCTTGCATTCTACGTGAACGCCGAGGGGGAGAAATTGTAAATAAGTGACAAGCTCCGCGAAGAAACTCTTAAGGTAAACTTCGATAAAAAACCAACACACACTAGCAAACAAAATCTAGGAAACAATCACCAAGCAAACAATACCTTCTAATGTCGAAGCCACTAGTTGGTGATGAAATCCAACGTCACAGCAACGAGACGAGAAGGGGCGGGGCTATTGTGAAAAAGTTATGTTGATGACTTGCTTAACAGACTTACACCCTGGTGCAAGCTCCCACACATAATCGTGGGTATACCCTCCAAGGAGCCCGAGTGAGTTTGATCAACGTCAATTCCAGGTACCTTGAAGACTTTCCCCTCCACAGTCACCTTGGGTAAGAACCTAGAGAGATAGGCCACTAAGGTCACCACAAACAACAGTAAAGCCTGGGGGAACGGTCGTCAGTCCGATCCACACGCAAGGGCAGGGTATCTAGCCCGAAATCAACTCAAAGGCTTCCACTCATAATTGTGGGTATACCTCGGAGTGATCCCCGTAATATGTGCAATCTCTACACCGATGTCAACAAAGCAGGGTTAGTAACTCTGCCAACACCAATGCGACCTAGTGCTTGACCCTTGTGTTAGAAGGGCGTCCCAGGACAATATGTTGCAAATGGAATTTAACACTCCCTAACTCAAGATGCTATTGTGTGTTTTGAGCTTTTGGAGAGTGTATCTCTCTTCCTACTCCAAAGCACTAGCCTAACTAAATGTCGGTGTAAAAGAGCCCTAGAAAAGAGTTACTAGATACATTTTAAGATTACGCAATGTTTTTAAAGGCTATTGTTTACGCAAAGGTAACGGAAATGAAACTCATGTGTGTATGACTCTGACCCAAATAATGCAAGAATGGAAATGAAAAAATAACACTTTCTGTTCAATGAAACCTATATAAGGGAGAGAGAGAAGTTTTCTAAATCAACCACGAATTATATGCAAAATTTCCTTTTTCCAATGTCAATACAAACAATCATTCATCAAATGCAAATGCACTATGTTTTCTTTTTCAAAGCTTCAACAATGTTTAAAATTTGATTTTCAATGTTTTGTAAATGATAAAAACAATTTGATGGAAGAAAACAATAGTGTTCACTTTCCAAAAAGAACTCGCATTATATCAATGAGATAGCAGAAAATCAAATCACAAAGAATCAATCAATAACAACCCAATCAACTCTTTCAACGAAAGCAAGAACAAAGAACAAAACAAATAGTCTTCTCAATGCAAACGAAAATGTCCTTTCGAACCAACAAGCAAATGAGAAAAAACCAAACACTTAACTCTCAACCAATCACTGGTCCTCAGCCAATCAAACACACTCAACTCTAGAAGTCAGAGAGAATGAATTCACTGATAAGAGCCAAGAAATGAAAGTCAAGCTACAAAGGCAAGAAAAACCTTGAAACCCTAAATCTCTTCAAGCAAGCAAACTAAAGAAAGAGATATATAAATCAATGATCCAATAAGCCCAAAAGAGGTAATTCAACTGATCTGAGCAGTTGGAAAAATCAAAAGTCAATTTCGAAATTTTCAAAAATCTAGCTCGCAGGCAAGCAGTGTTACACAGTGCGAGAAGATGATATTCTCGCAGGCAACCTTGTAGCAAGGTGTGAGGTGTTCGCACTGGACCCTATGTGCAGGGTGCGAACCTGAACAGTTCTCACAGGCTGCAGTTAAAAACAATGCGAGAACTCCTGAAGATGACAAAAATTTTGAAAATGGAGTAAAATTCAAACAGGCTTCTGAACCCAGTAAGTCTATCAGGATATCCTGAAGACTCAAAGACTGACAAGATAGGAGAAAAAATGAATCTAGAGAAAATGGCCACAGAAAAACTCAAAAACCATAAAGGAAAAGGGAAGTCCCCAGCGTTGTCGCCAATTTTGTTTCAGGATTAATCCGTAAGTGCGGACACAAACTGATCTCCCTAGATCCACCTGGATCTAGAACAAAACAGGACAGAATAATACTCTTTCCCTAGATCTATACTATTGAATGAACTAAGAGGCAAGGATCATGAACATACCTTATGAACGCTTCCTTAGGTCTCTGTTGTTCCAAGCTTCGCTCCAACGCTCTTGTGCCGTTTAGATCACAACAGTACAAACCAATCAAAGTGAAGGAAAATCAATATATTCAATAGCTAATCTATACATATGATCAAGGAGTTATGTAATAAAGTGACATCATCTTTATGGGAAAGGGACATATTACTGTATTAAATTGATAGAAAGTGAAGCTTACAACCTGAGCCTTGATGTTGTAGATCTCCTTTCGATGGCTCCTAGTTCCGACACACACACTTGCTCATGAATGAAGAAAATCAACCACTTTTGATGACCTTCCTGGTGTCTTTAGCTGCTGTAGCATCAGTCCTTCATACAATCTTACACTATTTCTCCAATAAATCTCTTGCCAATTTGCTGCTTAACCTTTTCCATGAGCATTCCCCTCAATTTATAAGAGAGAATGGATTAGTTACTAGGATAGGAATGATCCCAAGATATCAGGAAAACCAATATTTGACAATCATTTGAACGCCAACTCATCCTTCTAGAAGGCTCGAGAATTTATCTTTTTTCCTTCCTTTAGAAGATGTTCACACCTTGACAGTTAGGTACAGTGCGAACCCCTCACACCCCAGCTTAATGTAGCCTGCGAGAATGATGCATTCTCACAGGTAAATATATAGGTAGCCTGCGAACCTCCTTTAAAAGTATGATTTCTGGAAGCAGACAAATGTAAATTTTCTCAAGAAAGTGTTCTATTAAAGAGCCTGATTCCTCCATCATCATCACATCATCATGACAACCAAAATTATGGATAACACATGCGAGACACTTTCCTTGAATTGGACATTACACTCAATGATGAGTTGGTCCAAGGAAAGATCAATAAGCCTATATCCCTTCACATTGTCGGGGTATCGAACAAAATTACACTCAATGATTTGTGGATCAATTGCCTTCCTCTTTTCATAGGGAATTTGGGCCCATGCACGTGAACCAAAAATGCGAAAGTGGGTCACTTCCAGTTTGAGGCCACTCCAAGCCTCATAGGGGGTCTTATCCTTGATAGATATGTGGGGAGATATCTTTTGTATGTATGTTGAAAAATTAAGTGCCTCGGAACATAGTCTCTGTGGTAGTGAATTTGCATGTAGCATGCAAGATGCAATCTCCTTTAGAGATCTATTTTTCTGTTCAACAACTCCATTTTGCTGAGGAGTATAGGGAACTGTGTGCTGCAACTGAATTCCTACCTCATGGAAAAGATTATGGATCTCATGATTTACATACTGTCCCACGTTATCAGTTCAGAGGACTTTTATCTTCTTTCTAGACTATGTCTCAACCAGGTATTTGAAATCTTTGAGGTGTTGAAAAACCTCATATTTTTGCTTGAGAAAGTAGATCCATGTAAAACATGAGAAATCATCAACACAAATAAGAACAAACCTCGCTTTGCTGATAGATGGATGCAGAAAAGGACCCATAAGGTCACTATGGATCATATCTAAAGGCGCGAAATCTCTCTAAGACTTTCCTTTGTCGAATTTCTCTTGAGGGTGTTTTCCGAGAACACATCCATCACATACTCCCTTGGAGAAATGGATTTCTGGTAGACCATCAACCAATATTTTCTTGCTACGTTGTTGCATGTATCTGAAATTCAAATGTCCAAACCTTTCGTGCCATATCCTACTACTTTCGTCAACATGAGTAAGGAGTAAAGAAGAATGAGGTT
>ML784833.1:286981-307546 GCA_009831015.1 Picea engelmannii
ATATATATATATATAATCTAGACTGGTGATTTGCCTTACCGGTAGAAACCCTGGAGTTTGTTTACATGTTGTAGATGTCCATGACATTTGGTGTGAATATGAATTTCTTTCCAGTGCTGAAATTCGTCATCTAATACACAAAGAGAAGGTTGACAGAAAATTTGGGAACATGCAACACATTCTCGAAGCTTCTGTTGGTGAGTTCAATCCTTCCTTTGTCGGTGACTTTGACAGAAGAGTTGTCCCCCATCAGAATAGGAGGAAATTTTCATGCATCCAATGAAGAATATACTTCTTTTGAGGCAGCCATTTGATGTGATGCTCCTAAATATACAATCCAAGCATCGACAGAGGAGTTGATGGAAATCAAGGCATGGATAGCATTGCCTTTCTTGGAATTATGATCTTCTGGCTTCTTCTTCTTGGTACCCTCAGGGATGCAATCTCCAAGGTTGTTTTTATGAAGTATTTGAGACATTAGATCTATTTGTTTTTGCATGCATATGGATTTTCGATGGAATCCTTTGTGACAATGTGTTCATTTCTTCCCTTTTCTTCCCTTTTCCCTTTTGGATCCGGAGGCATCAGTGAAGGGTTTTGTGTACCTTTCCTTCAGATGTGCATGAGCTTTCCTTTTGTCTTTATATTTAGATTTATTATATTTTTGGCTGCCATCTTGCACAGTGAGTGCATTCGCCTTTGGGCCTTTGATTTTTCCCATGTTGATGAGCTTGGTTTTCTCTTGTGTCAGGGATTCAATAAAATCCTCAAGAGAAGGCATCTTCCAGGTGTCTCTAGAGGTGAGTCTGCTAGAATGGAATGTGGATATGGATACATAGAATTCCGAACCAATATTGGAGAGAATGGTGGGAACCATTTGTTTCCCCTCCTTATATTTATCAACCCCGCAAGCTTTGAGTTGTGATAGTAAATCCTTGAATTTTGTAAATAAATCTTGGATATTGTCGAAGATTTTTGGATCCAATATGAGAAATTCCACCTCCAGCACATGTCCCATCATCTCATATTTATTTACAAAGATCCCTTCCAAGGTGGTCCAGGCTTCATTAGGAGTCTTATAGGAAGATATGTGAAAAAGGAGATCGGGAGAAATAAGACTGCAAATTGTTCTAAGTGCCTCATCCATTCGATTTAAGTACTTGGATTTTTCTATGGATGATGTCAGTTCTGTATCTATATTAAAGGTTAACATGTACAATCCTATGGTTCAAATATGAATCATTATTCTCTCCTTCCATGCAAAGTAGTTGTAAGGTGTAAGAATGAATTCTTTTTGGAAATCCATCTTTCCGTTGTCTTCAATCTTTTGTACCTGCAAAAAGTTTTGGTGTAGATTTTGCTTAGCAGTCCATCGGATCCGATACCATGTAAATGTGTTGAACCTACACATAATAGATCTATCTAGAAAATACTATACACATTTGCATAGAGAAATTTAGAAAGAATAAGAAGGAGAGAAAGAATAGAAAAATTATCATGAACCATAATGAATAATGAATAATTTACACATGATATACTCTGTATAATTCAATCAATGCACACTGGAAGAGAACCAATGCACCATAGTGGTGGTCTAGAGTGATCTAGACACACACCAATAGTTACAGGAGTGAACTTCCACCTAGTTTAGTCTCTTAGGCAGTTATGGGAGTGAACTGCCACCTAATTGAGTTAACTAGTCAACTAGTCTTCAGTTAACCGACTGAAGAGAGAGTAGTGAGGAGTAGATCAAGGAATCAAGGGTAATGTGACATTCTGGTGATTATCCCAAGGAAATTGCGCATTATCGTGGTGATGATCCCAATGTTACATGGTGACAAAATCAATGCAACATCTAAACTCAACTCAATTAGTCAAACTGAAGTGTCAATTGAAAGAGAATATTCTCTAGGTGGAATATTCTCCCCTAAAATATAGGAGACTAGATAATGACTAATTATGACTAATAAACAAGGAAAAACCTTAGGAAAAATAAATCCTATGTGTGTGTGAAGCAACTCCAACAATACTAGTTCACCCTTCTAAAAATTATTTACTGCAGCACTTTGATCAAATCACTTCTTGACATTTTGTTGTCTCTAACATATTTTATTCAACAATTCAGCTCTTTCTTCTTGTAACTTCAACCATTGATTCAATCTCTTTTGTAGAGGAGGATTATCTTCTGTATCTTCAATATTTACTGCATAATTCAGAGAATTCAATTCAATACTTAGTGGGATTTTTGCTTCTTTTCCATAGACCAACGTATAGGGGGACATTCTAGTGCTATCCTTTGGTGTCATTCTACTTTCCCCCAAAGCATATATCAATTTTAAATGCCATTTCTTTTGGTTTTGATCAATTTTCTTCTTTAGAATCTAAATCGATGTTTTGTTTGTCGATTCAGTGAGTCCATTTCCTTGAGGGTAGTAATTTGATGATTTCCCCATAGTAATACCATATTCCCCACAAAAGTCAGTAATTTTTTTTTTTTTTTAACATAAAGGGTTATGAAGCTTTATTTAATAAGAGGCAGAGGGGGATGCCAACCCTTACAATTCAAAATTAGAGTTGCTGCTCCGTTACCCAACTTCTATCCTGTGTGCATATCCTTACTTATAACCCAGATTCTAAATGCCGAGAAAAAACCCCAACTACTGAGAGCTTAAACTACTAGCTAACGGTACAATAAAACCTGCTGGAAATTCTCAAAACACTGGGGGCGAGCAGTACAATCCCACCACCGAGAGACTTCCTTACCCGACTTTGGAGGCTGACTCAATAGTCGCTTCCGATATCTTGCTTAATGCCTTAGTGAGATCTTCAACTTGTTTCTCCATCTTGCAGAGTCGCTTCCCCAGGTTGCCCATAAGATTGGCCGCGTCGTTCAGCCCCGTCTGGATTTCTTCAGATAGATCCTCCCTTATTTCCTGCATTTCCATATTAAGCATTTCCCATTTTCTCTGGTTCGTTGACACTTTGATGCTTTCCATCTCTGCTTTGATCAACTCAATTTGTTCCTTCGGAGTGAGAGATGGCTTGGAGGCCGACTCCATATTTACTGCTTCTGAGATTCTTGTTTTCCCTTATGCACAGGGAGATCACGCGTCTATTTTCAGGGGTGAGGGTATGCACCAGAGGGCGCCCCTTTAAATATAAGTCGCCTTCCCTGACTCGTGATCCCCCATGGCCTGAGCCTGACTTCGAATCTCCGTTCTGAGATTTCTCCCGTCCCACCGGAGCTTTGTTGGATCTGGTGTCCTTCCAGATAGTCGCCTTGCCCACGTGAAGAGCCATGTCGCGATTGACTATAGGCTTAGGGGATGATATGATGGGATGCTTCCCCATTAACCATCAGGTGTCCTTTACTTAGAATGGTACCACAATTTGGTTCCTTATCGGCCTGTCCGTTCAGAGATCTCAGCACATGATACAATTTATATTCCTTGAGTTGTGCCAGGAGTAGAAGAGTTTTCTTGTACAATTGAGCCAGATTGATGTTCTTAGGGATATTTTTAGTGTTCAACGCATGAACTACCTGTTTAGAGTCTCCAAAGATCATGATTTTCTGGATTCCCATATTTAACACCTTGATGAGACCTTGCCAAAGTGCTAGGAATTCCGCTTGGTTATTATAGGCATAGCCTAAGCCCCATGCATACGACCAGTGAAGTTTGCCGGAGGGTTCGAGGATTACTCCCCCTCCCCCTGCCTGACTGGGGTTTCCCTTGGAGGCCCCATCTAAAAAGAGGCACCACTCGTCGAGCGACGATCTCCACTTCAGAAATTCCTGTTCTTCCATCCTTATCTCCCAGTTCCTTTTTTGCAGAGGTTTGATTTGTTTGGTGTCAGATTGGGCTTGGCTGAATTCCTTGAGCCACCTTCCTTCTTCCTCCGAGAGGGGTGTCGAGTTCCGGATAGCGGTCTTCACATTTAAAGCTTCCGAAATCATAGTCCTGGCTTTAATGGCCACCTGGGATGGTAGTCTTCTTTCACCTTTGAAGACTCTATTGTTCCTCTCCAACCAAATCTTCTAGCATATGAATTTGGGGATCCACATCCAGACGGTTTTGAGGAGGTGCTTCTTGCTAAGATCAAACGGGGATAAAGACAACCAACTACTTAGAAGCTCTGAGGCTGAGGTGGGAAGGTTAGAGGAGGCCGAACCTGTTAGGAGGCCCCAAGCTTCTTTGGAGAACTCACAAGTGAAAAGGAGGTGTGCAGTGGTTTCTTCTTCCTGGGTACACAGGGGACAGCGAGAAGGCCCTTCCCAGCCTCTCCTCTTAAGATTATCAAAAGTTAAAATGTTGTTGTGGATGAAGGTCCAGGCAAAGAGGTCAACTTTGGGAATTGAGAGAAATTTCCAAAGTTCTTTCCACGGACTTGGATTAGGAGGGACCCATGGAACGTCAAGAACTGCCTTATAGCCCGCTGATGTTGTGTATAACCCTGAATCTGAGCCCCAGCCTCGTTTATCTTTGGATATGGCACTAATTGGCGCCTTCCCTTGAAGGAAGTCTAGAAGAATCGCTACTTCTTCTTGGAGCTCTTCTGGATAGCTCCCTAGATTCCAGCCTTTCCAGGATTGTTTGTCATCATTCTTCCAGAGGGAGATGTCCCAAAGCGTTATGCAATTGTTGGCCAAAAGCCAGTCACCGATATTCCTTGTTTCTCTTAACCCTGTGAGGGGTTGATCTCCAAGAATGGAGTCCTCCCAGATCCGAATTTTTGATCCATTTCCCGGGATCCAGGTGAGATTTGGCTGAAAGAAAGGCAGGGATCTCTGACACAAGTTGAAGATCGGGGAGCCCTTTTGCACTTTTGGGGGTCTCTCTAGACATTGTTCCCTGTCGCCTATGAAATATTTTTTCCTGAGTATTTGCTTGCACCAGGTTATTTTCCCAGTAATCATTCTCCAAAGCAACTTGCCTCCCATAGCAAGGTTATGTACAGCCACATCTCTTATACTAAGACCCCGTTCCAATTTTGGCTTCTTGACCTTGTCCCAATTAACTAAGTGGAGTTTCCTCTCACAATTCTTGCCTCCTTCCCACAGAAATCTCCGGAGCAATTCATCGATTTTGTTTGTTATAGTTTTGGGGGCGAGAAGCACCGAACATTGGTAAATAGGTAGGTTGGTAATGACCGAGTTCATCAGCACCACTTTACCTGCTTTGTTGAGCCAATTTGCTCCCCATGCTTGAATCTTGTTTTTGAGATTTATCCACCAAGGGAAGCTAGTGCACAACCTTAGCTTGGGCTTTGAATATTGGGATCCCCAGATAGATAAAGTTGTCCCAGGTTGTTATGCCTTCCATCTCAAGGATATGCCCTATTTGCAGCAGTTCACGAGGGTTACAGTTCCAGCTGAAAATCTTACTATTGTGGTAATTTATTTCGCTTCCCGAGCAGGCTTTGTAGAGGTCGAGTTCTGACTTGAAGTTCCTTGTTGTTTTAAGATTGGCATCACCCAATAAGAGGGTGTCATCTGCGACCTGAGCGTGGCTGACCTCCTTGATTGAAGGGACTATTCTAATGCTTGGTAGTGTTCTGTTTTGGAGACAGGTCTGCAGTTGGAAACTTAGCACCGAGGCTTGTAAGACATAGAGCACAAGGGAGAGTGGGAATCCTTGCCTTAGCCCTCTTGAAGCCTGAAAAAACTTGGCAGGGCACCCATTTATTAGAGGGGCGATCCAAGGAGCTGTGATACAGGCCTTAACCCACCCAATGAACTTCTGATTAAACCCAAAATTTCTCATGACTGCAAACAAAAATTCATGTCTGACCCTTTCGAAGGCATTGGCTAGATCCAGCTTGACTACCATTCCCTTATCCTTTTATTTGCAGATGGTATGGATGGCTTCTTGTACTAAAATAATGTTATCTAGAATTTGTCTCCCTTTTACAAACCCTCCTTGATTTTCCAGAATCAATTTTGGCATAATTCTTTTGAGCCTGTTAGCCATTATTTTGGTAATGATTTTGTAACCCGTGTTACAGAGGGATATCAGTCTAAATCTGTTGAAGCTTTTAGCCCCTTTTTCTTTTGGAATGAGGGCTAAGAAAGAAGAGTTTGTGCTGCCACCCAACTTGTTACAATTCTGGGATTTCGTGACCATTCTGCATAAGTCCTTTTTGATGATATCCCAACAGAGAATATAGAAGCGAGATGTGAAACCGTCCGGCCCAGGCGCCTTATCTGGATTCATACTGAAGACAACTTTCCTGATTTCATTAACACTGACAGGACTGTTCAGCATCCAATTCTCTTCTTCGGTGACCGGAGCTGGAACTTCTGTTAACGGATTGGAGTTCAAATCCAAGTCCTCCATATCGGGAGTTGAATAAAGATTTTTGAAATAGGAATGAGCCACCTCCTTTATGCTTTGGGAATCCTTGAAGACTTGAACCTACCATTGAATCTCACTGATGGAGTTGTAGTTTATTCTTGCTTGATTTTGCTTGTGAAAGAAAGTTGTGTTCTTGTCTCCATCTTGGAGCCATAACGCCATTGATTTGATTCTCTAGTATATTTCTTCTTCCCTGCAGCTTTTATGATACTTACTTTGAATTTCAGATTCCCGGTTAAGGAGTTCATGGGTGACATGGACTTCTTCCATAACCAATTGATGTCTTTCCAAGGTTTTCTGCACTCTTTTCCTTTCGTCCAAGGGTGAGCCTAGATTTTTGGCCCACATTTTTAGATTAATTTTGAGTCTTCTAAGCTTCTCTTCCCACACGAAGAAGGGGGAGCTAGTGATAGGTACATTCCAGGAGTTTTGAACCAGATTGAGGAAGTCGTCTTGACCTGTCCATAATGGGCTGAATCTGAACGGAATGGGGCCTAGAACAGAGCCAGGAAGAAGGGATAGGGAAATGGGTTTATGGTCAGAGGTGTAATGAGGGAGAATCTTGGAGATTGCCATCAGTCAATGGTAAGGAAGGAGGACTGGATAAGGAACCGATCAAGCCTGGCTGCTATATGACCTGGTCCTAATCTTTTGTTGGACCATGTCAATTTCCCGTTGGATGGAGGGATATCTTCCAACTCCCATTCCGACATCAGGTCTTCTACCCATTCTCTAGCGGGGTCCCGGACAATAGAACCCCCTTTCTTCTCAGCCAGCGAAAGGGTGACGTTTAGATCCCCTGCCATGACTAGATTCTCGGTATTTTTCCTATTAAGGAACAATTTTAAAGAATCCCAGCATTCTTTCTTCTCATTAACTGAAACCGGGACATACAGGTTAAAAAGAATTACCAGATGTCCAGAGCCTTTATGGTACAGCTTGGTAAATAACCAATGGGTGGTTCCTGACTCTTCAACTAGCTCCAGTTTTGCGGAATCCCAGAGTGTTTCCAACCCCCCCGAGGCTCCTCTAGCGCTTACTGCCCTTCCGGGGCCTTTCTTCCAGAATGTGTTACTTACCCTTAGGAGTTCTTCCTCCTCCAATTTCGTCTCCTGGATTAGGAGGACTTCTGGTCTCACAAGCCTTACTAAGTCCCTCAAGGCTTCTTCTTTCAGTTTGCTTCCAAGTCCTCTGCAATTCTAGGAGACATATTGCATTATTTGCTTGGATGGAGAGGGAGCCCACCTTTCAGTGTCTTCCCTAGTTTCACCCCCGATCTGGTATTCACCATCTCTAGAATTGTGTACTGTGTGCCTTGGGCCACTTCCTTATAGGATTGCTCTTCCCTTCTTTTCTTCTCAGTCTTCCTTCCTCTCTTTGGCTGATCAGGTGTTCCTTTTGGGCTGCTTACCTCTGTATCTTCCTCGTCAAGGTTTTCCACATCTGTATTCGTGTTCAAGATGATATTCTCTTTATTCGGGCTGGAACTCTTGGAGGGCGAGATTGGTTCAACAGGGGCCAAAGGCGATTGGATTTTCTCTCCTTCTAGTTCTGTTGTAGGGGTTTGCTTCTCTTTTGGGGCTTCTTGAGAATTTTGTGAGGGGTTACCGTCCTTTGGTGGTTCTTGGTTCCTTTTGTCCTTGCTTTTAGAATTGTATGAGTTTTTCCCTCTCTTCACTTTCTGCCAACCTTCTGCATCCTCTTTCCCATTGGTTTGCATTTTGGGACAGTTTCTTTGGAAGTGTCCATGCTCCTGACAATTCCTACACTTGAATGGAAGGTGCTCATAGTCAAGTTTCTGATAATGAGTCCAAGATCCAACTGTTAGCTTTACTGCTTCAGGGAGCCCTGCCTCCAGATCGACTTCCACATAGATTCTAGCGTATGTGTATTGTCCTTTGTTGTCAGCTCTATCAATGAACCTGCCAACTCCGTTCCCTATCCTTTGCAATGATTCGAAATCCTAGCAGTGCATCGGAAGGTTTGGTAATCTGACCCACACCGACACTTCCTTAGGCGTATCCACCAATGGGTCAAATTCAGGTGTCCATTTGTTCAAATATAGGCCCTGCGACCCCATAAAATAGGAGCCATTCCTGAAAATTAAATCCCGGTCTTCTTCTGAGATGAACTTGAACACAAAGAACCCTCTTCAAACCGGATAGCAAGTAACGCCGTGTTCTAGATTTGGTCTCCAATTCCGTTGGATCCAATCGTCCGTGGTTTTGGTAGACGGCCAAAGGCCCATGAACTGACCCACGAGCCCTTTTTGGGCCAAAGCCAAAGCGATCTTCATTGGATTCTCTTCGGGTAAAACGATTTCTGGAATTTCCTCCAACTTCTTAATGAATTTCGGGATCACGGGAGGGGAACACTTCTTCCCTCTGCTATTGTAAAGCCTACGGAAGGCATCTTCGACTGTCTTTGAAGGAGGGGGGTGGCCACCCCACCCCCTGGCACCGCCATGGAACCACACTGCACTGGCACCAGCACCAGACCCTAGCACCAACACCGAACCCTAGCACCAGCCATCATGCAATGAGTGATACAATAACCTTCTACGAACTCTCAGTAAAATTTGATCCAATGAAGATTGACCCATTATCAGTGATGAATTTTTCCAGTACTCCAAACCTTGATAAAATGTTATCCTTGAGAAAATCTATCAATCCTGCAGAATCATCCCTTTTTAATGCCACTTCTTCCTTCCATTTTGTAAAATAATATGTGGCCGTGAGAATGTATATATTTACTTTACTTGATTTTGGATTTATTGGCCCAATGAAATATATCTCCCATTGTGAAAATGGTTGTTCAACCAGTATAGATTGAAAAGGCATTACAAACCTCTTCATATTTCCTGAGAATTTTTTACAGGAAAGGAATTTCCTCACCATTGCATATGAATCCTTAAAAATTGATGGCCAATAATATCTAGTTCTTATTATTCTGTGAGCAGTAGAAATTGGTGCAAAATGTCCTCCACATATCCCTTCATGAAATTATTTTATGATTTCTTGAGCCTTCATTTCATTTACACACCTCAATATCATACCATCATAATTTCTTCTGAAAAATATCTCTACAATTAATACATATTGATTGGATTTCATTTTTAGAGATCTTGTTTCTTTGGGAGTCATATTAATTGGGAATTGTCTAGATCTTAGATAAAAAAAATATGTTTTTGTACCATTCTGAATTCAACATAGTTTTTCCAATTGAAATTGAGACTACCCCATTCAATGCATCATTTTCTGCAATGAGCTTACACAATCCTTGTCCTTTAACTTCCTTTAAAGGTTTGATATCGATATCATACTCCTGAATCTTGTCCAACAAATTTTCCCACTTTCCTTCTCTTAGTTGTTGATTTAGGAGCATCTTTACGAGAGAACATGGAACATATGCTATAACATGGGAGTTCAAAATATAAGTCCGAAAATGTGCTACTTCCTTTACAAGAGAGAGTGATTGATGTTGGATATGTGTTATATTCTTTGCACGTTCCTCAGTTTTCGTGTCCATTTCGGGGAGGTTTTCAGCACATGGTTTTTCGTCGATGGTTTTCCATTTCTGGTTAAGGAATTAGGGTTGTTGACTAATTCAGGTCATTGGATTAGGGTTTTCGATGCCATTGGCTCCTATATGTATATTGTATTGTAAACAATGTATGATGTGAATGAATATAGAATATGTTGGTTTTCCCGGTTTGGGATTCTAAGGGAAAATTCTTTGTGTAATGTGTGTATTTGCCATTGTATATTTCCTGTTCTCTTGTTGAAAATTTGTTTGCAGTAAAATTTTGTACAAGGTTAAAATCTACACCTGCTTCTCCAATACTGAATATTTTAGCTCATAATCATGAAGGGTTTTACTCATGAAGCTTATTGGTAATTCTTCCCATTTAGAATTTCTTTGTGCAAGAACTGAAGCCACGACCACTTCTGTAGCAAAAGAATATAAAACAAAATATCTTTTAAAATATGGACTGATAAGCACATGTGTTGTGGTGATTGCTCGCTTAATATTGTTAAATTCATTCTAAGTATCTCCATTCAAATCTCTTGTATTTTTTCAATAATAAATTGATTGGGTTGACAATACTTGCATAATCAGGGACAAATCTTCTCACAAAATTTATCTTTCCAAAAAATGATTGCACCCATTTCTTTGAATATGGAGGATTCAATTTATTAATGGATCTGATTCTTTCAGGATCAATGTAAATTCCTTCTTTACTGACTAAATGTCCCAACAACTTTCCTTCAGATACAAAAAATAGACATTTCTTCATATTAAGAGAGATCCCATATAATCTACATCTTTCAAAAACTTGCCTCAAATGATGGATGTGTTCTTCGCTTGTCTTGGAATGGACGGTAAGATCATCTTGATAATCATCCATAAACTTCCCTATCAAATCTTTCAATGCATGATCCATGGCCCTTTGAAAGGTAGCTCCAACATTATTCAAACCAAAGGGCATGCGACCATAAGCATATGTCTCCCATGGTGTTGCAAAATAAATCTTGGTTTGTCTTCCTCTGCCACCAATACTTGATTGTACCCTGAAAAACTGTCTAATATGGTCATACAAGTAGATCCAGTAACTTTTTGAAGCAATAATTCCATGTTAGGAAAAGGATAGTCGTCTTTGATGCTTGCTTTATTTAAATATTTGAAATCAACACACATTCAAATTTCTCCAGTCTTTTTCCTCACTACTACTGGATTTGAGAGCCAATCTCAATGTCTAATGGGATATATAATTCCAACATTTTTAAGTTTCTCCAAATCCACTTTTACCAATGGCTTCAATTTGGGATTCATCATTCTCATTTTTTGCTTGAAAGGCTTTTCCCCTTCTCTCAATGGTATGATATGCTGGAATATAGATTTTTCATATCCCTTGAGATCATCATAACTCGAAGAAAATACATCGTAATATTCTTTGAATAACGCAGTATACTGGTCAATATCCTCTATTGTACAATCAATCCCAAGATTCACATATTTTGGGGAATGTTCAATTCCAATATTTATTTTCTTTGTTTCTTGCACCTTTCAAGATGATATCTCTTCTTTAAGATTCTTTTCTTGATCATCTCTTGTAAAAAAAGACCCTGATTTTACACTATCCTTTGGAACAGGGGAAACAATATTGTCATTCTCCTCATAATCATTTTCATTGGCCAAGAAATCATTTAATTCTTCATCATTTTCAAATACCTGAAGGTATTCTTGATCATTGGGCACCGAAGGTCTAAAACTTCTTTTGACTTGAAATGAAATTTTTCTTTGAATGTCCTCTGAATTAGATAATAAAGTAACAAGTGAAAACGGATATTCCTTTTGATTTTTCTCTCTAGGGACAAAAGATATATTGAATGAACAAAAGGTCTCCATCAATTCATTTACTATTTTGACATACAACTTGAGTTTTTCTTTTTTGATCTTATATCTTTGAATGACTTGATTTATAACTAATTCAAAGTCACCAGTTACAATCAAGTGTTAAATGTTCATTTCCAATGCTAGAGTCATCCCTTGGATTAGTGCTTCATACTCTGCTTCATTGTTGGTACATGGAAATTCCAATCTTATAGCATGTGGATATATAACTTTATAGGGACTTTTAATACAATTCCAACCCCGCTCCCCGAGCTTGAGCATGCACCATCAAATGACATTCTCCAGTGTCCAGTGAAAGAATTATCTTCTTGTTTCAATTTTTTTGACTGCTCCAAATCAAGTATAGTATAGTTTCCAATACCTGCATCTATATAATCCCACATCATTCATTATCTTTCTTTTTAAATGAAAATGGTTTTTTGGGCTCACGTGGAACTTTCAACATTGTCCCATCTTTGTTCGGGAGCATCATGCACCTACCATCATTCATTATGTAACCACCGATCATTGAAGACCAATCTATTCCAAGGAATACTCCATATGTTGGGGGAAGATCAACCACTATGATAGTGAAAACAATGATAATATGGGGGGTAGCAGTAATCCAAGCATACAAGACCTTGATTTCTCCATAGGATGGTACTTTTCTAGAATCAATTTCATAAAAAAATTCACCTGTTTCATAATATTTGGTACATCCCATGCCAAGTGCTTCCATTATTGCTAGGGGCATGATATTATTCGTCTCTATGGAATCTATCAAACAATTGTGAAGCACAAAGTCACGGTTTTCAATTGAAATGTATAAGGGCGGAAATTTTCCTCTCAACTTGACAACTGATATGGTTTGATTTTTCCTTGGATTTGAAATAACAAATTTCGTTCTCCCTCCTGACTTGTCTAAAAGTTTAAGAATGTTTTCCCTCTGTTGTGGGGTTTTTACTACTTTCATGAAGGGTAGAGTGATTCTTAATTTACTAAGTTCATCTACTACATTATACATCATTTGAGGAGTATTTACAATTATTTGTTGTTCACTTGATTTATTCTTCTCTTTTTATTTTTCCGAGCTTCTTTCGATTTATTTGATTGTCCCCGTGTTTGGACAAGATTGTCTTGTGAGATGTCATTTTATTCATTTTCTTAAAATATGTACATGGATGTCTCGCATCCATCTGTCTCTACATATTCAATAATTTCTTCTGGAATATAGTCAGCCTCTTGTTCAATAGTTTGTTCATCATAATATTCTTCGAGTATTATTACATTGACAATATGTGCCATTGGGATTCTCTGTCTCTATTGATCATTAGTATTCTCGATTTTTTGTCCTCTGTTCTTGAGCATGATTTCTTCTTTGTTTTGGAACTGACATCCTTGAATCAAGTATGAAGTTATCATTTCTTCTCAATCTAATTATTTCATTCTGCATCTTCCTAATAGTTTTATTCATTTGGGCAATCTCCATCTTCTGATTTGTCTCTTGTGCTGCAATATGGTCAATTTTTACAATTGGTATGGTCCCTTTGAAGAAACCTCCTTTGACTCCTTGACTTCCGAGATGGCATGTTTTTTAATCCTCATTCTTCTTTAAAATTGATGCTCCCTGATAAAAAAATGGAAAACTTATTTATTTCTCTTCGTACTTTTCCAAGAATAATATCAGGGTCATCTCTTGTTTCAAACATAATTTCTTCCATCTCTGTGGATTTTCCCATTGATTCATCTAAGTTTTCAATTTTAGAGGCTCTAATAGAGAACTTTACTTACCAAAGAATTTGGCCTTTTTTATTTTGGTATTTTGTTCAATGTCTTATTGAATCTCAAATTAAAATCTTGAATTCTTTCATTTTTTCTTAGACACATTTGAGTAAAGTATGTGACAAGAGTGTGATAGGAAACTGGAGGAGAAAACATATTCAAAAACATTGTTTCAATATCTTCAAATGACCGAATCGATCTTGTAGGAAGTGATGTGTACCATTCATAAGATTAATCGACCAATGTTTGGAGAAATAATCTTATCATTACATCATCATCTTCAATAACATGGAAATCACAAACATACAAGAATGGATTTAAATGTCTTTTTGGATCAATCACTCCATCCCTTGATAATGTTTTCAATGTCCCCTTTGGAAATATAGGGAGCTCATGTTGTTCTCCACGGAGGTTTAGAGGAGAATCTCTTACCCCTCTCCTTGAGATTCTATACCTTGGTTCACGTATTTCTTCGTGTCTTTCTTCTTGTCTTTCTTCATTTATTTCCTCTCGTATTTGTTCCCTATCACCCATTCTTGGATATATATTATTCTATTTAAAAATAAATTCTTCAACTTGCAGTTGCTTACTTCTGCTTATGGTCAATGGCCCCTTATATTCGTCCAACTTCAATTTCTATTTTATGTTTGAGATCTTCAAATTTGTATTTCATATCTTCTTTGTCTTCAAGGATTTATCATTCTTATTCTTGAATAAGAGTCTGCCAAGATCTCTCTAGATATTCTCGACTTTGGGATGTTTCTATCATAATATTACATAATTTATGTGGAATACTTCCTTGGTTTCACAATCCAATTTCCAGTTGGGGCTAATTGGGCTGAGGCAAAGTTGTGAAGCTTTTTGGCCTAAAACCAATATTTCAAATTCGCCCCCTAGTGGAGTCGCCCAAAATTTTGACATTTGAATCTGTCAAGATCGAAACGACAACCTCCCGAGGATAAGAATCCTCCTACATTTTTAAAGAGGTGGTACTCCTCTTTGGCTTATAATATTCTTTAAATATGTTAGACCCAAAATAGTATAGGACTCTGTCAAATCACTGAATCCAACTCTTTATGGCTCAATAAAAGTAAAAATAATGAAAAATAAAGATTTATATAAGGAGAATTCCTCAGAAGTGGACCAGGAACCTCAAACACCACACAATATAGAAAGTAATAAAATCCTCACATCCATCACAGTTTAATAAAAATTCTGATCACATTCAAAATAAAAGATATGGTCCAATGGAACAAGAGAACTTTGAAAGAGTACTACTTATTAAGCTCAAAAGAATATTTTTATAGATCGACTTCAAATATTTTATACTCAAAACTCAGAGTTATAAAATACAATCAAAACCAATCCCGACTTAGTTCTCTAGGATTTCTCAAAAATGATAGTTTATTTATGTTCTAATACTTTTGTGACCATTGTTGTGATGAGATAATTCTTTTGGATTCATCGCATTGGTTTTTTCATATTCGACATTTCTGACCAAACCAATGTGGTCCATCATCAGGACTACACTAGTTTGGTCCGAAACGTCAAATATGAAAAAACCAATGCAATGAATCCGAAAGAACTATCTCATCACATAATAGTTTATGTTACACTACTTGAAATTCAAAGGCGTTCGTCAATTAATGGACTGGGATTAGGGCTCCCGTGGACCATAAAAATATTTACAAGAAATATGATGAGGAGAAGAACATGGATTTGAGCACAAGCAACATGATCTCGAAAGAAGACAAGGAGGAAGTTATCAGAATTCAGTTCTACTTTTACAATGAAAGAATAAATACAACTATATGAAATTTGATAAGGAAGAAGGTATGTAATCAGTATGGAATTAATGTGATGGAAACTCTCTCTTTCATTTACTTGTCGATGCACCTTTTATATATTTTCCTGTTGTGGTTATGTGGTCAGTTGTAACCACTTCCATTGGAAATTCAACAATTTTAGTTATATCCCTGTTTAACCATTCTTGAATATATTCCCTTAATGGGGAAGCAATTAATTCTTTCTTTACTTTGATACTTAACAATTCACTCTCAATTTCCCTTTATTCAATATATAAATTTTGCAATATAGTCTCAATGTCCTCATTTTTATTTGTATACTCAACAAGCCAATTATCAATGTCATCATAAGTATACTTAACCATACTATCAAAAATTTTGGTGGATGATTTCTTCAAATTTTCAACTTGCTCTTCAAATTTCTTTCTGCTCATGATCATTGAATTTGAGATTAAGTTTGGATTTGAAACCTCAATAATAGAACCCGCGATATACAAAACAATAATCTTTGAGTATGCCTCAGTCTTTTTTCGTGACAATTCTTTTAATTTATTTAACAACCCCTTTAATGTATTGATTCTTTCAATCCAACGCACCTTTAATTGTTTTATATGAATCTGTGAGGGAAACGATTCTTGTTTTCTTCCATGGTCCGTCATTTCCAAGACTTTCGATACAAACATAGAGACACCATATGTGAAGAATCCTTCGTCATTCTTCAAATCTGCATTCAAATATTCTTTAGTGTTTTGGATTCTAATCCTGAGAGGAGAAAAACATTTTTCCAAATCCCATAAATCTAAATGAGGGACATTCTTTTCAACAAAATGTCTAGTAGCAATTATTAAGCTTGAAATTCCTTTCACTCCCCGATCTGATTTTGGATCTCCTTGAAACGTTATGTTAGGTTATAACATGGCTATTTGGGTAGCCAATATAGGTGGAGGCATGAAGGTTGCTTCCAATTCCTTGACTCTCTCTTTAAGTATGAGATTTGCCTCTTCCATATTAACTATGAAACGTCCAATGCATCCCCTATGATTATATGAATCAAATATAGTTTTGATGGAAACACGTTTTTAGTATCAATGGTGGACCGTGACTTTCCCTTTTTATTCTTCGAGGTTCTTTCAAAAGTCAATTTATTCGAAGATTTATCAAATAAAACATTTTGCATAGAAAAGGTTCTTCATCAAAGAAGACTGCATCTTGAACAACTAATCCAACAGACTGTATATTTTCTTGGGCATGTTCTTCATCATCTAGAAATCAAATGTTTTCAATACCCACATCCAAGTCCATATTATCAAGCAAAATATCATCTTCAGGTACGTTTGGTGTTTCTCTGTCTTGTTGAGAATTGACCCTTTTCTTTTTTACTTGTAATTTATGAGGGTTTTCTAGAATTTCTTGAGGAGGATTTCTTTCTCCATCATCACCTCAAT
This sequence comes from Picea engelmannii, assembly GCA_009831015.1. Lineage (NCBI taxonomy): Eukaryota > Viridiplantae > Streptophyta > Pinopsida > Pinales > Pinaceae > Picea > Picea engelmannii. The sequence continues at coordinate 303,761 of ML784833.1, forward strand.
TGTTACTTGGGGTTTTTCTTTATTGGGTCATTGTAGACTAAGGATTTACTTTAGGAAAAATACTTATGTGAGAAACAACAGGTGACTAAGCATTTCTTTCACTTGAGGGTTTCCCTCTTTGCTTATGACCTTCATTGGTGCTCACAATGGTTTATATGTCGCCAAAATATTTATTAACATCTTGAATAGGGGGGTCATGACTATCACCCTCTTCTTATACAAATATGAGTGTATTGATCATTGTGGGGTTGAGTCCAAATGATACCATATGATTATAAAAAAAGGTTGTTAGGGTCAAACCCTTTTATTTCCTCTACAAACTTCAAATTAAATTGGTTGAAGTAAGAGGCATATTCATCAATTTTGGGAATTTGTCTTAAGATAATTTCACCAACTTTCAAAGTCATAGGAATGAACTCTTTTTTCCTTCTTTCATAAAAATCATGAAACCATAACTTATACTGCCTTCCACTTCTATGATAAACAACTTGTCTGACACGTAATAAGGGAGGTATATAGGATTTTCATTAGAACATAAAATCCTAATGATGTTTTAGTTATCCATTTTCTCCAAAATTCCCTTTTTATCCAAAACGTTTGATGCTTCCAATGAAATCTTGGAAGTATCTTCCCCAAAGAGTAATTTCTTAAATTCATAGAAAAAATCATTGTAAACTTCATAAAAAAAAAATGGATAACCCTTTGTCTCTAGAGAGCTTGATACCACATAGTCACAGGGTCAACCTTTGAATTTACCCTTTTTGTTGGATTATTGAGAGGGGGGGTGAATCAGTAATAGAATAATTATAATCCTTTTTCTTCAAATGTTATATCAATGTAGAATTATTATCCAATAATGAGCATCAATTGTTGGCCAATATCAAGCAATGTAAGATTTCTCGGTAATCTTTGGTGTATTAGGGGTATGTGATCGGTGGATGGGAGCTTAAGATAGATCTCGTAAAGATGGAGGCCATCATGAAATAGCCATTTCCTACAAATTTCACTGAATTTAGGAGTTTTGTTGGGGCAACAAAATACTTGCGAAATTTCATAGCTTCATTTTCAATGGTAGTTGCACCACTCCATGCCATAAAAACTAGTGGCAAGAGTTTTGAGTGGGGGAAGAATTAATAGAAGGTATTTAATGAGATGAAAAGAAAGATCATTCAAGCACCAATGCCCACACTACCAAACTTGTAGAATCCCTTTGAAGTGGAGACAAATGCAAGTGGGTATGCCATGGGAGAAGTATTGATGCAGGGAGGAAGGCATGTATGCTATCATTCTGAAGTATTTCATGGGGTGGTTCCCAACTAACCTACCTATGAAAATAATATCTATGCCTTGGTACAAGCTGTCAATAATTGGAAGCACTATATTATGGGAAAGGAGACCATCATCCACAAAGATCACTAACCAGCCCAGTATTTGCAAGCCCATAGTAAGCTACAACAAACCAGGCATTACAAGTGGATGGGGTTTTACAACAATTTCATTTGTTCATAAAGCATAAGAAGGGTAGCACAAATAAGTTGGTAGACATGCTTTCACATCCACCCACATTCAAGATTACAGCTTTGGGAACTCTTATGCACATGGATCCTTTTACCCATGATGCATATAAAGAGGCATACATAGAAGATGAGGAATTCAAGAAGGTATTTCAACAACTACATGGACAAATTCATATAGAAGAAGGTGATAGAAAGGATGACTATCATTTCCAGAATGGTTTACACTACAAGCTCGACAAGCTCTATGTTCCTAAAGGTGAACGATTTCAACTTATCAGAGAGGCGTACACCTCCAAGTTTGAAGGAAATTTTGGTGTTGGGGAGACATTTTCCAACTTACAGAGGTATGTGTACTAGCCCAGAATATAAGAATATGTAGAACGGTATATTATAGGATGTATACTTTGTTGTACCAGCAAGCCCACTGATAGAAAGAAAGGTCTATACCATCCCTTATCTGTATCGACCAATCGACCTTGGGAAATTATTTCCATCACTACTACATATGGGCGGATTATTCCACCAAATATTTCCATGTTTCCATTATTTTCATGTTTTTTTTTTTTAAATTGGGTGGGCTTTTCGTTGCTATTTCCACAAATATGTTTTTTTTTTTTAAATTGGGTGGTATTTTCGTCGCTATAGCGATGAGTATTGCCTACCTCAAAATTTCTATGTCATTGGTTTTTGGATCTAGTTAGTATATTCTATGGAAATTCATGTGAAATGCAAGAAAAATATTTTCTGAAGAAATATTTTAAGAAGAGGGAAAATTACTCAATCAATAAGACAATTCAAACATTAAAAATGAATGCCATTATCAATCTAGATAAATTTGAGCCTACAATTCCTTATGTAAATTTAATCCTTATTACAAAACCACCAACTCATAACAAATTTACCGGTTGGAATAATGTTTGAAATAGAAAGTGGAAAAAAAATCCTCTTAGGTCTAATCCTATATGTTAGTGACCTTGTTAGCTCTCTAACTTTTGTGTTTCTATGATGTTGTGCATATATATATTAATATCATAATTCCCTAGCAACCAGTATTCCCTAGATTTTTTCTTGTATGGATTGAAATTTGACATTGATAGACTAGACACATATATAATGACGGTATGGGAGGGTTTCCAGACTCAAACATGACTCACACAATCAATTCCACAAATTAAACAACAAGCCTATAGAATAATTAATGTGAATGGGGCCAATGTTGAAATTTTTCCAATTTGTGCATGTATGGACTGGAATTTGACATGGTTAGACTAGATGCATGCATTAACAGTATGTGAGGGTTTTTGGACTCAAACATGACTCAAAAAAACAATTCTACAATCAAACAACAATCCTATAGAATAATTAATGTGAATGGGGGCAATGTTGAAATGTTTTCAATTTGTTCTTTTATGGATTGAAATTTGACATGCTAGGAAAACACACATGCATTGATGGTATGGGATGGTTTCCAGAATAAAGAATGAGTCAAACAAACAATTATAAAATCAAATACTCTTTGCTTATTATATCAAAAGAAAACAATAAGGTGTGTTTGCTCATGTACTTGACCCCGCTTATAACTGACATGTGGATGGGGCCAACTTTGAAAGTTTTTCAGTTTGTGATTGTATGGACTAAAATTTGACATGGTTAGACTAGACACATGAAATTATGGTATGGGAGGATTTACAGACTCAAAAATGACTCACACAATCAATTCCACAATCAAACAACAAGTTTATAAAATAATTAGTGTGAATAGGGCCAATGTTGAAATGTTTCCAATTTGTGCTAGTATGGACTAAAATTTGACATGGTTAGACTAGATCCATGCATTGATGGTATGGGAGGGTTGTTGGACTCAAACATGAATCACACAATCATTTCCACAATCAAACAACAAACCTATAGAAAAATTAATTTTAATGGAGCCAATGTTTAAATTTTTTTAATTTGTTCTTTTATGGACTGAAATTTGAAATGTTAGGACAACACACATGCATTGACGGTATGGGAGGGTTTCCGAACTCAAACATGAGTCAAAAAAAAAAATAACAATAAAACATTCTTTGTTTATTCTATCAAAATCCAACAATAAGGAGTTCCTTCTCATGTACTTGACCTCACTTACAACTGACATGTGGATGGGGCCAACGTTGAAATTTTTGCAATTTGTGCTTGTATGGACTGGAATTTGACATGGTTAGACTAGACACATACAATGACGGTATGGGAGGGTTTCTAGACTCAAACATGACATGGAGGTATC
>ML784833.1:311756-361301 GCA_009831015.1 Picea engelmannii
ACTTAACTTGTACCTAGGTATCAATATCTATATTTAACTAAAAGGGATGCCACTAGCACTGAATTTGGATCTGGAAGAGATGGTGGATCTTACTATTTGAGGAAAACCTTACCTTCCCTTCACTTAGGTAAGTGTCACCTCAGATTTATATTAGGTAAAGTCAATAGTGAGATCAATAGAAATACCTTCATTAGCAAGATGTAATAGAAATATGAGTAATAGGATAGGATCACTCCAAGTGTAAGTAACTAATAATTGTCATGGGTCGAAGAGCACCAGAAGCTCGATCAATAGAAGGAGGTCGAGGAGCTATGGTTTCCTACGCTCTCGGGTTATCTATATTTCCTTGGATCATTACATAGGAGTAGCTATGTGTTCCCTATCAGGATAAAGATCCCTCAATTTGACCTAATTAGAAATGCACTCTATCTATATTCGATAGGTCTTGGTATTATAGTAGCTCGGGCATAAGAGCGTCAACCTAGTAGCTCCTAGCATAGTTTAATCAAGGAACATAGCATATTATAATAGATAGTGCATAAGTTCCCTATTGCTATAGGTTTGACTAGGTGGTAAACTTTGTTTGATGTTGTTTGTTTTGGTAGAATGGGATTTGGATCTATAAAGGATCTAGCTCTAGTGCTAGGACTTAAACTGATGCTCGGTGGAGATTTGATCGAAACCAACTATCAAAAGAATGCATCATGAAATAAGATTTCGTTCGTACCCTTTATAGATTCTATCTATATTCTCTTTAGGTTTATACCTTGAAACCCTCTATCTATATTAATAAGTCTTTATGACTTTAGAAATTAGTCAATAGGTATAGGAATATCAAACTTATAGTATTAGTAAGTAAGGTTGGCTTTATGTATTATCTAGTAAAGGATTATATCTATAAGAGTTGAAAGTAGGTTCTCTGTATCTAAGAGTTAATCTTTCTATCCTATCTTTAGTATCTTGAGGAAGAAATATTAAGTATCTTTAGGGGAAAAAAAGGAGTGTTAAGTATCTTTACGATCTATAAAGTCTGCTTTAGCTACTATAGGAGAAGAGTGGATCACTTTACTCAATACAAATATTAGAGAAACAGGTCGAGTGTACGATGACCTTATAAGCTGCTACCAATGCCCTTCTACTCACATTTTGATATGAAAACCATCCCGTATACACTTTCCACCAGCATCACACATGATGATGGCAAGGAATTACCATGCTCTATTAGCGGTCATTATATCTATCTTAAGATTTAGATAGTGATTACTCATCCACTCTTATTACTCCAACTCTGATACTTAACTAGAACTCCTACTTAGACTTAATCACTTAAGATCTCTTGTTGAATTCAATGTTTTTAGACGAATTACAAATATTTATTTTGTTGACTGCCAACCCAATCCATTTGTAGCTATGAATGAAATAGCATCAGTAGTAGCATAACAACAAGAATTTCTCCATGTTCCATGCAGGGAGTTACTAAGTCTCAGAAGGCTCACACAATTAGGTTTGACAACACCTTATACTTTTACACCTAATCTGAACCAACACTAGTTGGAAACTAGGTAACCCTTACATGGAATGTTGGAAACCATCTGGTCGGAACAACCTCAATAATTACACATACTCCCCAAGTGGAATTACCCTTGCTTCTAAATATGTGAATCAGTAGGAATCCAAGGGACCAGAACCAATTAGTTGAGCTCACTAAGTGCCACCAGCAGGTTAGGGATTGATACTAGGAGTTTTATTACCCTTTACGTATGTTTGATCCTATGCATTTTACACGTTACACATCATTCCCACCTTTTTACAGAGAGGAACACCTTACTATGTCACTTGCACCTCTTCACTGCAGAAGAAGCTACCACTGGAAGGGGTCAATTGAACCTACTTCGGGGCGGCTTCAACACCGGGTTGTTCAGGTTCTATTTCACTACGTTACCACCAACACGATTGAACTAATGTGCCACCTCCTATTAACAGAGAGGACCAACAACAGGGTCAACCCTACAAAAAACACAACTTGTTCCTACTGTAGAAAATATCGAGGGTGCAAAATATAATTTTCTCTATTGAATCAAGGTTAGATATGATATAAGAAATCCTCCATCTTTGCACCCCAAAATAGTAGTGTCCATTCACCGGTGTATCAAGAAATTTTCTCTATGCTTCGCATTTCAATTTTATTAGGTTAATCATCAATATGTACCACCTCATTTTTCTCCATTCATTTGGGAGTTACAAAGGTTCAAACATTACAGAATGAATTGGTTCGTTTGCGTACTCTTTTCCCCTTAGACATGAAAGAGATTTCTCAGGTGGAAGCAACATATGAACTTTGGTGGAGACATTAAATCTACAATCAAGACATATCTATTTGTAAGGTGAGAACAACAGGGCTCATTAGGGGTGAGGTACGAACCTTGGGCCGACCTACGGGAGGTGCTTTCCATTCGTTAATTCAGAGAGATGTAGCATGCAAATTCTCTATTAGATTAACAACTATTAACATTATCTAATATACCTACAATAATTTCCTAGCATCATGGGATAGTTACAAGAAAATCGCAACCTACTATTCACTACTGATTGAACTGTCTAAATCACTCTCAAAATAAAACCATCAATCATCGTCATTCACTTTTTCAAGAATATCCACCTTCTCCACTTAGGATTTACTATCTCATTCGTTAGGAAATTACAACCTGATTCTACATACGAGATAATGACCATTTTGACTATATAAATCACATCCAAACCCCCTTCCTTCAAAACTACTACCAATTTCCACCCACTTTGAATTATAGAAACCACCCGCTCCTCTCCTCAACAATAATGCCATTGTTACTTATGAAGGAATGAATACGTGGTAGAGTACAATATACTCCTAATACTTTCATCATCTAAGGAATACTTATTATACATATTTACCACTCTAGAATTAGGAAAGGCAAAGAATTCAAGAGCTTCTGAAAGGAATATGAAGTTCTCATTAGTATTATTTAGAAGGATTAGATAATACAAAATTAGATTATCTATAGAAGGTATTCTTTAATAATAAGAGCTATGACTCAAGGTGTAGCTTATGAACAACAGGTCATGTTTAGTAATCCTTATGTGTTAGCCACAAGTCAGAGTTTGTAGGCCCAACCCCTATGAGATTACATTATTTGGGACCTAGATGAGATTACATGGGGACCAAACCCTATGATGATCTTTGAACATTGCGGCCCAACCCCTATGAGATTTTCACATGATGGCACTAAGATTGATTATTGCACTTAGATTTCATGTGATGGGACTTACATTACCCAAGACCTATACCTAGGTTTTCCCACCAGCCAATCCCCTACCCACGTCACTCAGACTGAAGAACTTACCTACGCTGCAAAACAACATGATGTATTCTGGCTTCTTTGGCCCTTGTAGCTAGAAACATGCAGGGGATCTTAAGATAACCAAACCCCTTTAGAACTCACTGAATCAACAACTGACAGACACCATAGCATCATACAATACCAATCAGAGCACAAATACCAATCACAGGGACCATCGATTACTAGGTGAAACCCATGCCAAGAACTGATGGAATATTACGGTCATTCATCATGCGAGGAGCAGAGAGGAACCTAGCCCAAGGAAGGTTTAAATTAGAGTCCTACCTGATAGTATTAGTCCTTGATATTGAAATAATGAGATGAGATATCAGATTGGGACTGAGATCGATGGAAATGGAATTCTCATGATGGACATACCAAGTTCAGACCAAGACACGACGGTGTACCAAAATGAATCATGTCTGAACCAAGACAAATCATGGATGTGCATGCCAATTACCTTCCTCCTGCACATTAGGGGAGAAACTACAGGAACCAGAGCAGTGGGGGGAACCCATTGAACCCAATGATGGTTTACCAGGGAAGGGGATGACCCCCATCATGGTGGTGAATTTGATACGGGGGGCATGTATCACTCAATTTGACCCTAAGTCCGGGGAGGTTAATTTATGGTACAAATCCTAAACCACTTTCTATGGTCGGTTGAGACGCTTCACTTCGATACCTCTCTTCATTCGGTTGAGATGCTTCGCTCCTAAACTTTCCTTCTACAAGTTGAGCCGGTTCTCCTAAACTTGACCAAGTTGAGATGCTTCGCTCCTTCCCCTTTAGGAAAGTGACTCTGCTTCGCTTCGCTCCTAAACTTTCTATATAAATAGAAGACTTTATATCTATTTACTATGAGAGGTCACTAGAACCAAAAAGATGAGGATGAAGAGGATGGATTAAAGGGAGAAAGAAGATTATTGGGAAACTTCTACTATATATAGGATTCTTATCTTTCCTGAATACATCTAATAGATTGATACATAAGAATTAGAATACCTAAGCCAGTCCTAGTGAGGATATAGATCTCTCCTCTTGTTTAATTGTTGAGAAATCCTAAATATCTCTATTCAGGTGTCTAAATCCTAAGGCTCTCTCTTTGTAGGTTAAACGTTAGTAGTAAGTTGACTAATCCCTCAAGCTTTCACCTGTGGTATAGGAAATAAGGTATATGCCCTTTGTTGACTCTACGTATAATATAGTAGCCTGTTGTTTCCTTGTGTTATGGGTTACTGAAATAAGGATTTTGGGTCTTTGGGTTTGAATGGTGGTTGAACCTCTTTAATCTTAGGTGGAAAGTGCATAGAAGAGGGGCTACAGGTAGAGGATAGTGGGCCATGTTTCAAATGCAAGATTCTTCAGTATAAAAAAAGATCGTTTCTAGATTCTTGGTCCCTCACAGGGAGGAACCATCCTGCAGAAGGAGATAATGTTGCTATGGGTAAATAAGTCACCCGACAAAAGTAAATTAGTGAAATTAATGATGCAAGAGCATTTGGTCACAGGCCAGGTCAAAATAACAAGTTTCTCACCCCCAAAATATATGACCTGGCTCCTTTACCTATTATCAGTCATGTTCAGTAAATACCTAATATTAGTCCTGATCGGTAAACCAACCCTGCATCTGGAGGTTATGCAAGCGCTTCTGGTTCAACTAAAGCTGGAATTGGAATAGGCTCGGGTCCAACTAATTCTGAATCTATAATCTTGCGAGGTGGTGGTGGGAAAGTAGGAATTGGTACCTCTACCCTTTCCTATGCCTTTGTTGCTGGTGAAGATATTTATAGTGCTTCCTTTGCTCGATCAAATGGGTATTAAATGGGCTATGTCTTTCCAACGGGATCTTACTCCACTCAGTTAACGAGTTATGGGTCAACAAGGTAAACTACTAAATTAACCTTGGTTACTATTGCAACTAGCTCCGCAATCGCTGGGACTTAAACTGATGCTTTTGGTTATCGACCTGGCTAAGATGTTGGGTTACATGGAACTATTATTCGATCTACATCTACGGGATCCACTCAATCAAGGTCAGTTACTCGATCAATGAGCTCATGCTATGGAACTCAAAGGAAAGATGGGACTGGTAAAGCAACTGAATCACTGTATCATAAGTCCAATAACCAACAGAAGTCAAGATGCAAGGAGAAACAACAGATTAGAATGTTCATGATCGAGAGGAGAAACCTGCTTATTATGCTCATGGTACAGATGCATACCTTATTCAGACAGATTATGATTTTAAATCTCGTGATCCAGATTATGATCTTAAACATCCATGCTTGCTAAGACTTGGATATCGGAATCCCTCTAAGAACTAGCTTACACCAATATTGACACCTTTTGAAAGCCCCTACACCTCAGAGAAGGTTACACAAGTATAAGATATGAGTAGTTAGGACATGAGATATTAAACAGATGGGAGAGCCAACAAAAGGTCACTTATCTCAGTATACCCAACAGTTCAAGCTTACCTTAGACACAAGCCCTCGTTGGAGCCTTATACCCCCTTTCAGCCATTTAACCCATTGATTCAATATAGGGTATAGAGGGGCTAACTAACAAAGCTAATGTTTGACAAGGAAGATATGACCATTTCTATAGAGAGACCAGATATAATTTCTATTGAGTGTGAAACGAGGGGAGGAACCAATTGGACATAGGAACCGCGTCATAGATTTATTTTGATCGATGCTTTCACACACTCTTCACTGGGTATGACATCAACTTCACAGACCGGGGAACCATAGAGAAACCCGCTAAAATGCAGTTCTTTACCCTTTGAAAAATGCGTCTTTTTCGATTCATATTTCTCTTAGGTGGGATAGCCATTTTACCAAGAGGAACAATCTTGCGAATCATCATGTACAAGATTGGGTAGATCAATGCTTGTACCTATTATCAATTCTTAGGCAGGGATCAACAGGCCTGACCTTGAACTTTGAATCTTGCTTGCCTCCTTCAGGGATTGAGCTTTGTTACCTCAAGTTTTTTGCATCCCTAGCCTCGTCATTCAATCATTCATTCCATTCAATCATGTCAAAATGAAACTACCCTATAGGGTCTTGAAGCAAGGGAATTCAGACTGGTAGGCCTGTACCATACGAGATTTGAAACTTTGTACGCTAAACTTGAAGCAGGGGAATTACCCATTTTTACCCTGTCGTCCACCTAAACTTTAAGATTGGTTTGGTCACATAACTGATTGGTCAATTATTCAGCATTCACGTGGGATGGGGGTCTAATATCATAACATCCTCCCTTATAACTGGATAATTAGACTTTCAGAATCTTAGTGTTGTACTTAGGAATTGAGATCAATTAACGTGGCGGTGTACTTGGAGATTTATAATTCATTCACGTGGCCATAGAGTAGATGGTAATTTAACCTAACGAAGCTGGCCAATTCTGGTCATTATCTATGCAATAACCTGCAGTGTAGATAAAATTGACACTTAGACCTTGTACTTGGTAATTTGACTTTTGTGAATATGGAATTGCACCGATTATTTTACATTATGAAGCTGGCCTAATTATTGCTAAAATGGATTATAATAAATATAAGGCAATAAACAAGACAAGAATTAAGACAAGAGTGCATCCTCTATATAATCAATTCCAATCTCGTACCTTATAATCTCCACTAACTCCTAGTGGTGGTTTAATAAACTGGTACTACTCTTAGCTTTGGATACTGGTAGATATGCTCCTACTGGATGATATGCTATTAGGTAAGCTCCTTATGCTCCTTCTGTCTTTTCTCTTGGTGTTGCTAGCTTTGTTCCTACTGGTGAGACTTCCTTTCCCAATACTGGTAGTTTTGGATCAATGGCTTAATCTGGGACTGGTTCAGGACCAATTCTCAAGCTCAAGGAACACATTACTCAACCAGACAACGAAGGGAGCATATTCAATATATAGAGCAAGGAGTAGCAACGACTAGATAGAAACATACATAACGACGAGTATCATATATATACAGGTTAGGAGTACATAAGCGTTAGCCAGATAGTTCCAACGATGAAAATATCCAAGTCTTCCAAGTTCCCCTTAAACTACCCTATGATGGATGCCCCCCTAGGGATAGGGAAAATGATGGCCTCCTTATCAGTAGTAGGTATAGGATAAAATAAGTGGTGTTAGCCAAGGATATTTGCATTTTATTCAGGGTAGACATGGGTTTAGTTGTTTCTAAAAAAAAAGCATAAAAGACTAAAATAGAAGTGTCGGTGGGTGCACTTGACCCAGAACCAGTTTTTATTTCCAGCCCAATCGAAGGACCAATGGTACCCTTATTAGTTCCATATCTCGTTCTATAGATAGAATCAGATGAAGCATTGGGAACAAATACAGGGACATGAGAAAAGGTAAAGGTATAGCTAGATAGAGATAGTGGATCAGATAGTTCTTTCAGATTCATCGCATAGGTTTTTGATATTCGACGTTTCGGACCAAACCAGTGTGGTCCATCATCAGGAAAATATTATGAGATATGAAGGAAAAAAGATATAACAAGTGTAAAATTAGTCAAAATTGGATCCCAACAAGGTTTGGTCCGAAACGTCGAATATCAAAAACCTATGCGATGAATCTGAAAGAACTATCTGATCAAAGCAATGGTCACAAAAGTCTTAGAATAGAAATAGAGATAGTGGAACCGGTGCCATATACGTAATTGATCCTGTTGATGAAGCTACCTTTGATTCAACAGAATATAAAATAACAGACCCAACCATTGATTCTACAGCAGTTACCATTGACCCAGTTCCAATTTTTTATCCAACATCAAATCCAGACATATATCCACCAGCAACAGAGCAAGCCCCAACAAATCCAGTTACTACTACATCCAGACAAAGCTACTAGCCACTAGCCACTAGGTAAGGACCACATAGGTAAGGAGTGTATCATTAACTTGGATTAGGGAACTATAGACACATAGAAATCCATACAGGTACTATAGAAAAGGCAGAGTAAGTAGTTTCATTTTCATATCGAGACCTAGCATCAGTGGCACCACCAGCATTAGTAGATTTTGTAGTTTATTATGTTGGTTAAGCAAGCGATTCTGTTGATTCATTAGTGAAAGCACCCAAGGTTGACCTGTTCTCTGTGTAGGTAAGGATTCACTTATTGAAGCACCACTATAAGAATAGACATAAGTAAAGACAATAGCTCTTCTGGTTGAAGCAGTCCCAGTGTCTGCTATATAAAAGTGACAGCTATATAAATTACGTATATAACCAACGATGGCAATAATAAAGGAGGTTCTTAGTATGTCTGGTAGGTCTAAGTGGATATTACATATCTCCACAGATGCTATATTCCAAAATGGAATGGATGGGAAGGGAAAAGAGAAAGCAAGGCCTGAATAAATAACCTGTGAGAGTGAGAGCCTGTCCCTTCGCCTCCAACAACTTAATCAACTAAGTCAATTGAATCATTAACAACTATAGAATATACTCAATCAACAGGGTCAATTGGGTGATCCACTTCCTTTGCCTTTGTAGTTTATGGACTGGATCTACTACTGTTGTAGCTGGCTGGTGGTTGTGCTGCTGCTAGCACTGATGCCGAGTAGACCCATGTTACACCTACCTCCGTTGCTTATGGATATGAGACTGGAATAGATACTCACTCAGATTCTTCTCGTGCCTTTCTTATTGCTTCATCTACCCATGCTGATAGTGATTTTGGATATCTAATTGGGTTTCGATCTGGGAATGGAAACAACCACCTGGAATGTGTCAAAATTTGGTGGAGCTTCTGACTTGGATACCGAGTAAACTACCTATGCTTCCGGTAGTGCTTATGCTACTGAAAAAACAACTACTGCAAAGTCTAGTAGTGCTTCTTATATTGAGTAAAAAAAATTATAAGATACAACTTATGGTTCTACTGATGGCTCTACTAGTTCGACTAGTGCTTCACCGACAACTTCATCTATTTCTTCATCTGCTACTGAATATACTGGATCTACTTTTGCTAGGTTCAAAATTGACTGAATTTTTTGGATCTACTTCTTTGAATAGGATTGACTAAGCATATGGTCCAATTGATTATGGATCCACTCGGTTATCAATGGGATATGGCTGTAAAACAAGGAAGGATCCAGGGTGAGGCTCTGGCTCTAAAACTAGAGGATATGCTACTGGGTCAACAAATGGAACTAGGCAAGATGGTTTCTCTATATCTATTTTAATAAAGTGCATTCTATATGGTGGTAGTGCTACTTCATTGGTGGGCACTACTATAGAATCTAATCCTATTGTCTCTCAAACATGGACTCAACCTTGATCTAGGACTAGGGACCATACTACTGAATCTATATCTGGATATGCAACTAGCTTTTGATATCATTTTCAAACTAATGCTGCCACTATTTCCTCTCTTCATGTTGCCTTTCATTCTTATGATGATTCTTCTCTATGTGATTTAACTTGATCAATTGGTTGTACCTTTACCACCTTAACTCTTGGTTGTGATGTGGCTTTTGGTACCTTTGTGTTTGGTTGTTATGAATCTATACCAGGCTATCAATATGCTAGAAAGTATGCTAGACGAGATAGTGATGGGTCAATAGAAGAAACTGAATCATATGCTTACTCAATCGAATCAACTTACGCTGGATCAACTTATGGATTATAGCTGGTGCTTTCTCTCTTGCGGGTAGGAATGAAATGGGTGCTTCTCAAAATAGAAAGGATAAGGTAGCAAGATAGGCTAGCGTAATCAATGAAACAACAAAAAAATGGCACTAGTGGGAGATGATAACAGATTATCGTACACTTAGATTCAATTTCAAAGACTGGCATGCACAAGCGTCCCCTTAGATCTTCATAACAAGTAGCATTTCAGCCAGTTATCAGGCCGACTGCACTTGAGCGTAGATGGCCAATTTTGATCAATTCACTTAGGGAGGTTAACACATGTACCTTCTTAATTTTCTTCCTTCACTTGATGTGGGCCTGGTCATTCCTAGCCTTGAATTGAAAGTTACCCCTAGTCTTAGGAATCACCCTTCATGACACTTGTCATCAAATGATTATATCACAAGGTTGGAGGCATATGGGCATTAGGATGAGGCCTTATAACCCTACAGTAACAAGAGACATTAATTGAACTTTGACTAGATTGAAAGGTGCGTTCAATGGAAAATATTAACAACCCAAAACTAAAAGGGGTCAATACACAGATTGTCAATGAGAGGTGATCTGGTGGTGTGTAGGAAGAGGCCTATCACCTTAAAAATGATCATTCTCGTCCAACTATCCACATCTATGTATAATTATAAATCATCATCCCTCCTTGAGTCCAGTGACCTCATGATTCTAGCGTGGCCATGACTGATGTGGAAGTTTAGACATTTCAAATTCCTCCAAGTGTCCAATTCCACTTCTCTATGACTCCTATCGAGATTTCAATGAATTTCAAGGTATAAGGCATATGGGTTATGTAAGGGACTTAACACCCACATGGATGTGAGTCATTTGATCTCTCTAGATAAGAAAATAGTCATAGTCATGTGGTTTGACAACCCAAAATGTAAGCCTGAATGTGCATGTTGTCAATCGAGTTGATTTACTCAAGAAAGAGTCATCTCTCAAGACAGTTCTATCATTTAATGATCAACATCTCTGGTGATTTTTTTTTATCCTTTTATAGGGAAATCCTTTGGTGTATGGATCTTGGCCTTGAATACCTTCCATCAACGCATCAATTATTCCAATGACCTCCTTGATAACTCTACAAGGGCTTGAATTACATTCCCTAACCTTAAGCAAAAATGTGCACCAACTAATGTTGGAAAGGTTATTGTGGACCACATACGAAGCTTTATCTAGATAAAATGATAATACAACCAATCATGTGTTTCTCCACAAGAATTTCACTTGTCAAGTACATGGTGTTGTAAATACCTTTTGTTTTAGTGGATAATAGGAAAGAGAGTTGTTGGAATAGGCTTGGAATGAATGGTTTAAAAATAGAGGAACCCAAAAACACTTGATTCCCCTTCCCCTGCACATCCTATGGGGTATTATATGGATCACAAGGAATGATACAATATTCAAGGACATTCAACCCTCACCCTCTAATATAGTATATAGTTTTGAATATCCCTTCACTCCACTAGTTGGTCACAAGAAACAAAAATATCGTTAGATTGTTCCACGGTTGGCAGTGGATTACATAACACCATATGGTTTCTATAAGGGTGGCAATGGGATCTCACAAAACTAAAAAAAATCATTGATTGATAGAATGAAGAACCACTAGAAATAATTAACTTTCCTCCTCCTCCTCATCATCGTCATCATCGTCGTCATCATCATCATCAAAATCATCATCATCGTCGTCGTCATCATCATCGTCATCTTCCCTTAATGCATTTTGACCACAAACACTATAACCTGTAACCACTATGATCCTAAACACATTAACTATGACATTAACCCATTACACATCATCCTCATCATTGGTTTCATCATCCTCATCATCATGCTCCTCGTCATCATCTACGTCGTCCTCCTCATCATCATCATTATATAATATAATATTTAGTTATATAATATGTAATATATCATGTTTATATAATATATATAAATAATATATTTATGTATATTATATATATAACAGAGCATAACCCAACATAAATAAATAAATAAAAATATAAAAAATATAAATTATATAAGATATATTAAAATTAAAATAAAATAAAACAAAAACAAAACCCAATATTGATATCATTGTGCACACGACCAAGGGAAAGGAGATCACTATGCATGAAACTGAGGGCACAAAGAATATAGACTACGAGGGTGAGGAGATAGACTGTGAGGGCACGAAGGGGAGATAGACTGCGAGGGTGAGATGAGGGAATAAATATAGACTGCGGATGAAGATAGAATTTGAGGGTGATCCGAGGGAACATAGATATATTGTGAGGGTGAGGAGATAGACTCCAAGGTCACGGAGGGGAGATAGACTATGAGGGCACATAGATAGACTGTGAGGGTAAGATGAGGGAATAGAGGGGAGATAGATTGTGAATGGAGATAGACTACAAGGGTGAGTCGAGGGAACTGAGATATACTATGAGGGCACGAAGGGAAGATACATTGTAAGGGCACAAATATAGACTGCAAGGGCATGGAGATAGACTGTGAGGGCACCAAGAATGGTGAGTACCTCTACATTTGACCTTGTGTAGGGTTTTATTTTAGAATTTTATTTTAGGGTTTTATTGTATATTTGAATGCTCTTGTCAATGGAGAATAGTTGACATCTTAATATAACAAAATATGAAATTCTATATCTATTTCAATGATGCCATGTCTTTGTGTGAATTTCCAAACCGGAGGAAGGATAAATATTTGACCAAACTTAGAACTTCATGTGTATATCTCTGCAATTAGAGCATTGTATGCATCTGGATATATAACTTGTGAGCAATAAATCTTGTTTACCAATCTCCGCCTTTCACTTCACATTATAATGATGATAATTTGTTTGATTTGAGATGCTTGTGTGCTGCTCAAACTGTATTATTTCACCAAACCAGATGGTCACAAAATAATTCTTCACGAAAAATCACAATAGGGTGTTGAGGATAAATGAAACAGATCAAGTGGATATTTTCTGAATGGAACTATGATTTCCACCCTTTGGATTTTCATTCTTTGTTGGGTCCACTACATCTCTTGAACTTCCCTTCCAAATTCATTGCAATAAGCATCACCCAACTTGTTCATAGTTAGGAATTCCATTTCTTCCATAAGGTACTAGTGCAATAATGCATTGATTTTGAGAACCCTCAAGCATTTAGGGATTTTATCATTCACCTTACTCAATGTTTGGTGGTACTTTGCAATAAAGTAATTTAGAATAAACTAGCCTTGCTTTAAGTACAATCTCTGTCACTGTATGTATGCATCATCAAGGTGTCCCGTGGGATATAAGTTATCTTTCAAGGTTGTGTTAAACTCTTCCCTCATGGTGATGGACCACTGTGCTTATTCTATGTGATAGGTATACTATCACCACCATAAGATTTCATTTTCAACAAATTTGAGAGATACAACAACATGAACTTATTAAAACTATTGAAATCAATGAAGATCCTTGTAGAGGATCTCACTAGTCAATTGAATCTAATGAAATTTCCTCTTAAGTGGATGTTAATCATACACTACCAAATTCTCAATATACTCCAAATTTAATTTAAAAAATTAAAATCTAAATGCAGCAAACCAAGCCTTAGTAGATGGTGTTCTTTTTTATTTGTAGAATGATATTATTCCTAGAGATATTAATAGAGAGGGGGCTGATTATATGAACGGTACTACATTTAGAAAAAGTTTTTATAAGGCATCGATAGTCCCTTATAATGAAATGCAAATGGATCCTATATTGATATGAAGTTATCCTCTTCATATGAAAAATCATTTCAATCATTGGAAATAATGAACACAAATCCTTTATGTAGTATCGGTGATGCATTAAAGGATTTGAAAGAGAGAGTAAAAATATCAAATATCAAGAATCACCAATTTGATGTCTATGATATGCCAATTTTGAATGACCTGTTTGATGTCTACGATATCCTCTTTCACATTGACTCACCAAGTCCCCATAATGAGTTACAATCCTCCTTGCACTACACCAATAATCCCTCATTACAATGCCATCATCTGCATACTCATGGGATGATCTCTAAAGTGATTATGTATGAAACTCTCATATGCCATATCTCTCATTCAACATTTGTCCAATCCTTAGTATTTGGATATGGACAAACTACTAGTTTCACCATTGATATTAATTAATGGTCTGCATAGCCTACAACTCTAGTTTAATTCGCTTCTCTATGTTACTCCACATTTAATTGGAAAAAAAATGACAATCATTTTTCAACATATTGGCATGTTTCAAGGTTTGTATAAAGGAAGGAATGCTTTCAATCTAAATAAAGAGGAATTGATACAAAATAAGGGCATCCTTACCAAGTACAACATCTAAGGAAAGCCTGAGAATTCCCAACCAATCAGCTCTCTCAACTAGCTAGCATGGGGAATGAGGGTCACTCCTTCCTTAAGGGCACAACCATCTAGGGGATTCTTACACATTTAATAATTAACACATTGATGTGTTAGTCTGTGTTAATAATAATTAACAGTCTTTGTACTTGAAATATACCATTGTCTTTGTTGTTATATGCTTGTTTCTCATGCACCATTGTTAATGTACCTATCTTGATTAGTGCAAGCATCTATTGTTTCATATAAGAGTTTGTCCTTTCCTTCAACTTGTATTGGCACTTATACTTGTGGCAAGAACACTTTTACTTTTTCATATAACTTCTATATTGCCTTGTCATTGAACCTTGTCACTTGAACCATCTTTAGATGAGGCCTTAGAACCCTTGGGATACCATTCATTAATTCTAAAGCATCTATCTTATTGAGTATCCTCCAACCATTCATTAATTCTAAAGAATCTATCTTGTTGAGTATCCACTAAGCCTTTTTAGTATCATCAAGAAAAGTGTCATCCACTAAGAGTTTTTAGTATCATAGACCCTAAATATCCTTGTTAAGGTTGCATTTCCTTCATCACCCTATCTACATCAATTCCCAAGCCTAATGTTGGGACTTTAATGCTTCTTTCTATCTTAATGAATTTCATACAACTCTAATGTTGGGACTTTAATGCCATTCTATAAAAGAGAAGACACACACCCAAAATCATACCAAGATAACAATAATGGGATGCCAAGTATGATTTGAATCAAGTAAACAAGGACCCCAATAAGTTTGTTACATACAATAGAATCAAGTATATTCTCCAAGCAAAACATGGGTTCCCTAAATATTTGCTAGCTAACTTATCTTCTCATTTTTTCGATTGTTGGTACCACAAACTTATATTCGCATGATAACTTATCTTCTTGTTTTAATGAGTGTAGGTACCACCAAATACGTATCTGTCAAATCCATATTCCTTGAGTTATGATCAATATATACTCAGAGAGGTTGAAAGTGAGACGTGTTGTACTAGATCTACAAGTTATAGATCAACTAGATCTGAAAAGGTAAGGAAAATATTTCGTATACGCATTCAATTTTTTATTGCCAATGGAGGGTCATGTAATTATGATGCTGAGAGCATAGGCGACATTGATTTTCCATTGAGGTATATAAATCTAGTGCAACGCTGGGCACCTAAGGAGCTACCTGAAGTGGACACATATTTCTTCATCAATGGAAGGATGTATCACATTGCTCCTTCGTCCTTACATGGATTGGGGTTATTTTCCATCGATGGCATAAAGGTCGGCTATGGCACTGTAACATTGTTTATATGAAATACAACTTTATGCTTCAATGTTTATATGTTCATATGTTTTGATGACTATCCTAGTTATGCATGAATGTCTATATGTTTTCTATATAAACAAAATCATTTGTTGGGTATGGGGGATAGAGAGCGATGTGAAGGGGGGGGCGCGGGGGGCATCATCTTCATGTGGTTGGCCCTGTTCAGTAGAGAATAACCTATTCTCAAAACAAAGAGAATCTCATTAAGGTATGCGACCACTTAAATTTTTTCTAGAGTATTTTACATAACTAAATGCCTGTTTATTTGCATATATATTATTTACTCATATAAATAATTTGTCTTTTATGATTCATGCAGGTCTTGGTGATGGAAATGCATCTCATGGACAACTCTTATCAAGTCGTATGGGATAATGGATCTAGTGAAATGAAAATGATAAGGTAAGGGTTTTGATGTGTTTTTTAAAGTATAGAACTCAATGTAGAACTTATGGAGACATAGAAATGTAAAAATACAATTTTGATTATTATTAAGATATTCATATTTTCTAGGACATTACTAGAATCAAATTAATGTATGATACTCCTATGTTTGTGGGATGCATAGAGGGTTTATTCATTGTCCCACAAACAAGCGGGTCTCATACATCAATTTGGTGTCTCGCTAGGTTGTGACCTATTAGTATATTTTGAGATATAAGTAATTTTATAAGTCAATGTGCAATAATATATAAACACATAAACATATTTTGATCAACCGTTGAAATATTGCACCTACAAATCTACTTTGGCATGTTTCTAGGACCATTTATCTCCCCATGCATATTGAATTTTATGAGTAATTGAGTTGATGAGTTTATGTGATATATATTGGCTTAATTTTTATTTTATATGAATTTAAGCATGCTTGAGGTTTTGATCTAATGATTGGTACATAGTTTGTCTTTGGAATAATACTTTCATAATTATGATAATGAATTCAAATTGTAGAGGACACACTATTGGCATGAGTTAAATTTCTCAATAAGGAGACTACAATTTCAAGAACTTATGGTTTCACCAAGGGTTCTTGTAGAGACCTTGAGTAGGTCCCACTCAAGGGAATGAAAAGAACCCTCTTTTCTATGATATTCTCATTTCTATAGTAGTTTACAAGTTCATGTAGTAGTTTCATGCAAGTTATTAGAATAATTTTATTTGCTTCATGTCATTTTATTTCAAGCCATTTTAATTCTGCAATTTTACCAACCCCCCCCCCCGAACATTTTCTATGCCAGGTAGTGTTTCCTTTGAAACTATTGCTAGTTCCTTTGAAATGCCCTCAACCTACACATCCTAAGTCATCTCAACCATTTGGGTCTTAGTATCCACATACAAACTGACAACCAAATAATTATGGGAACAAGTGAATCTGACAATTTGCTTGAAGATAATGGTGACCATTCTTCTTGTGAGTTAACTTTTGGGTCTACAACCCCTTCAAACTTTCCAATCAATTAGGAAAAAACATTCCAACTAGATCCAATTAAATATCCACAATTAAAAGGAAAATACTCTAGTGGATAACAAGTCCTCCTTGCGTACACATGATCCTCTTCTTCAATGTCCCAAACTAGTGATCCCCCTCTAAGTGCAAAATAATCTGATCCACCCTTCTAAGAATTAAAGCATCCAAGAAACCATTCCCATGAGACACCATATGGTTGTATGACCATAGGACTCCCAACTCTACCTACATTCTCTCTACCCCTTGTGCAACTCCAGATGGTCGCGGGACCTTGTGCCCTAATGTGACATTCTTCCTATGTGGATCTCTCTCCTTGTGCCCTTGAGTGGATCCAAAATTCAACTCATAGGTTATGTTGAAGGTTGATCCTTCCTCCCTAATAAGATAATGGTTCATTGTGTATTGGACAAAAGGGTAGGCACCTCCATTTTGGGATGTCTTCTTCACTCTAGGTTGAGGCCCAAGTTTCTTTTTAGATGTAGTTTGTGGGTTGTTGCACCTATCTTGTGATTTCCAACAATAAGATTTGTTATTCTTTTGCCTATTAGATTGAAAATCCTTTGCCTTTAGGGAGGAAGTTGATATATGCCCATGCTCAAAAAATACTCTACAAAAAAAACCAATATGTTCATAGTCTAGTCAATGTGTTCCATGATTTCTTTGGTTTTTTCTCTATCTTCTTCTTCCTCTCTTGCATAAAGTTATTCAAAGTGTTTCCTAGCTTCTTCTTTCACTTATGTGAAATCTTCTATCTTCTACCCTCTTTCTAAGTACATTATTTGAATTATATTCCTATGCCCCTGTGCTTTAGTGTTCGTGTGAAAGAAAGAAGTGTTTATATCTCCCACTTTCAACCAAAGGCTCCACAATCTTAATCACCAATCCTCTTCCTCCTTTCTAAAGACCGCATGCAAATTTTGGCTCGCGTCTCTTTATTCCTATAACATGTGCTCAGTGACCTCCTCGTCTTCCATTTATTTTTGTATTCCTTCTAGTTGTTTTTTACATTCTTTCCTTTCTTGATCTAGAGGAATATATAATATTTTAACCCAATATTTCAGAATTTGTTTGACTACCTTTAGTTTAGATTCCTAGATATAGTTCGAAGACCCTGTAGTTGGTTTCTCCCAAGTATCCTCTACAAGAGTAAAAAATTCCTCCTTTTGAATCCAGAGAGGGTTAAATATAAAAGGAATGGGCCCACAATTTTCTAAGGGTTCAAAGGTTAGACCAATAGGCTTATGATTGAAGACAACAAAAGGTATAATTTTAGAAGAGATAATATAATTAGAGATTAAAAATCACTATGAATGAGAAACCTATCCAAACGAGCCGGAATGAAACTAGGATTCACTCTTTTGTTACTCCAAGTATACTTTCCTTTGGATGGTTTTACATCTGAAAGATCCCAAACAGAAATTAAGTCCTCCATTATTTCTCTCATGGGGTCATGAACTATATTACCTCCCTTTTTCTCTGAGTTTATCAAAATAGTGTTGAAATCCTCAACCACGATGCTAGAGTTTATATTCATCTTGGCTATGGTTACGAAAATAACAAGAATAGTGCTTATTGCATCTTATATTTTACTTGATGATGCAAGGAGTGGGAAATTGTGTTATTATGAATTGAAAAGACATTACACATTACTTCTAAAGTGAAGATCTATGTTGGCAAGATGGACGAGAGATGGGCCTACAATTTACAAATTATATGGTATTAAATCCCAAGTTCAGAAACACTTTGTGAACAACTTGTATGATAAACACCCATAGTGGATATGAATCAAGTAGAAAAGCAACACTATAAGGTCTAAAGAGAAGAAGAAAGACAAAAATGGCAAGGACTTCTCATGAAGAATATGACAAGATCTGAAATCCTGGTTTACTCAAATGTTGAAAAGCAATGTTGTATTCATAAAGATGGTAACATAACAACTGGTAATGAAATGTAAGGAAGGACACTTAGTAAAGACTAAGCATGAAGAATAAAAGGCTAACCCAGAAGATTCCATAGGTGAGAAGCTTAGACACTAAAGTTAAAAGAACTTTCTTCCTTCATCTTCCAATATTTCGATTTAAGGTTGATGACAACCTTAAAATACCAATGTATGATGGTCAAGCTAACACTGAAAAAATTGAATTGTTGGTGGAAACAATTAGAAATTTATTTAGCCTTTATCAAATCAAAGTAACACAACAGATTTCTTTTGGCTGCTAGAAAATGTCCAAACATGCTCTGTTGTGGTGGGAGAGCTAATTAAATGCACTAAGGATAGGTAAAAATCCTCTGATTATAAATTGGAAGGATTTCAAGGTATTGTTGGAATCACAATGCTATCCTATATGATATAAGGAGAAACACATCTTTTGAAATGGCAGAACCTTTAACAAAAATAGGGACAAGGTGTACAAGAATATACATTTGAATTGTGAAATCAAGCCATCAAGTTGGGTATCTCTTTAGAAGAGCTTGGAGTATTAGTGAAGTACCTTGGAGGACTATTTATCCATATATGAAGGCAATTATAGCTCTTCAATGTGAAAAGAATAGATGAGGAAAGTAATAAAGATCTCAACATTGAGTTGGACTTCGAAAAAGGACAACCGCAAAAGGGGCAATAATATTGTGCCATAGTCTGAAAAAGGAAAAATAACAGCCATTGAAAACATTATGACGTGGATGGACACATGAATGCCAAGTGTTGGAAACTTCATCTGGAATTGCATTCAAACTGTAACCAATCCATGAAAGGAGAAAATGCATCTATGAAGACAAAAAAGGTAGTGGTATAAAACACCTCTGATGTGGATGAAGCGATAACATGCACCATACTGCAACAACAAAGAGAAAGTTGAGACAAAAATTGCACTATTCAAAATCAAAATTCAAGTGAAGGATTGAAAATTAAATGCTTTGTTTGACATTGGTTATGAATGTATTTTGATTTTCAAATGTTTAGAAGATGAGCTTGGTCAAGAATATTATGATTTATTATAATTGGTTCATTGGGTTAGATCCATGAGAAATTTTCCATGACAATCACCAAGAGATCCAAAGTCAAGTTTGTCGTTAATGTTGATCATGGTAATGAAGTAGAATATGAAGTTGCACCACTAGATGCTCGTGAAGTGATGTTTGGTGGCCCATACCTATGGGATAGGGATGTCACTTCTTATAAGAAAGAGAACAAAATATCAATTCGTTAAAACAATGAAACAAGGGAAAACAAATAGCTTGATTGGAGCAAACAAGAAGTCGATATCGTTCATATCTGATGAAGTAGTGGACTTAGGGAGACAAGTGGAGGCCATGTGCTTCTATATCCTTCACACGTTAGCTTTTGGAGACCAAAAGCCTCACACTAGGATGTATGATTTGAAATGAATCCGCAAACAATGAACGGATTTAATGGCTCAACTCAAATGCAAGACACTCAACAAAACAAGAAGATTGGCTATGGAAGTGAAGCTCGAGGCTACAAAGTTAATACCAAGGTCAGAGGATGTCACTGACAAAGTGAAGAGCACCACACTTGTTCAATCCACTATTGCTCGCCTCTAAAGTGCCACATTGCCAATGAAAGAAAAAAATAATTAAAGAATTAAAAGGAAGACAAATAACAAAGGGAGTTTTGATATGAATGCCCACAATAAAGAGACAAAGGAGAGGAAGAGTGCTTGAGTTAGGGAGTTGAAGAGTTGGGGATACCTAGCCTTCCCACTAATCCCAACAAAGCTAGCACCTCCTATCGCCCCATTCACAACATTTGAGAAGGGGATCTTTGGCAAAGAAGAGAAGGCATTACTCCAGAGAAACAAAACACCATTGTAATCTTGCAATTGTTGAGATTTAAACATTGAGCAAAGCCATTCAATGCTACATTTTTTCCTCCGCGTTTCTCAAGTGTAAATTATATTGTTTATGTTGTTCAATTGTTATGTGGTTGTGGTTCTTTGTATATACTTGTTTTAGTTATCGTGTCAAATCATTGTTGGATTCAATTACTTTATTGTGTGTTGTGCAAAGCATATGCACAACATTGAATTGCATAATACACTAACTACAAAGAGTATAGACTACCCACAAATTGAATTCACCTTTAATCAAAATGTTGGTTGGTTTTCCACAACCAATTGGTTGATTACTTTATTTTTTGGGTTCAATTTCATGCTTGTTTAGTATGAAAACTGCATGCTACAACTTGCTTTCTCTTTGAGGGCATCACTAGTCTACCCATAGCTTAATTCCCCTTTGATTGGATCGTTGATTTATGCCTACAATATATTTACTAAGTGTTATATCATTAGGCTTGATTTTCCTTAACTCCTAGCTCTATTCCACACTTATAGTCAAGGTGTTTTCCTTAAGCATGCTGGCAGCTAGAGATTATATGCCTATACAAATTCTCATACTTTGTGATTAGCTGAATTCTCTCAATACCTTTGCTTTATCACTGGTATAAGAATTGTGGCTTGAATGTTGTGTAAACCAAATACTACAACCTTTTGTGTATGGGCATAAACTCATATATATGTTTAATTAAGTATTGAATGGTGCTTTGCATAAACCATATATGTTATGGCAATGCATAGTAGATCCTATGGCGACCCTTTGACTTGTTCAAGCCCGTGGGCATTGATATCTATATATAACCTATACCTACAACCTATCGGCCTAGAGATCATGTGTAGAGTAATTACCTACAACCTCTTCATATGGGTTTATAATTACTATCGCCCTCAAGACCATGTGTTGAGTAATTATCTACAACCTCTTCATATGGTTTATAATTATAAGTGTGTGTGTGTGTGTGTGTGTGTGTGTGTGTGTGTGTGTGTGTGTGTGTGTGTGTGTGTGTGTGTGTGTGTGTGTGTGTGTGTTCAATCCCTCATGGATATGGTGATTGCAGTAACAAGAATGGATCCAGCTGCATCATACATTTTACTTGATGATGTAAAGAGTGGGCAGATGTGTTGTTAAGATGGTTGGGTTTGAATATTTTAGTAAGCATGGTGGTATTCAAAGTATCTTGCTTGATGGTATAATAGAATTGTAGAGTGGATTTGTTCACAGTTTGGCAGTGAGCTTGGTAATGCAAAGCCAACAAACCAAGCATTGAAACCAAATCAGAAACATAGATATCCATTCAAGATAGTGGTGAGTGATAGGATAAAATCATAACTGAGGTTTCCTTATCCACACAAAAGAATGTGATAGGAGATTTCTTAGAAATCGAGGGAAAACTATCATTTAAAAAAAACAAAAATCTACAGAATGCGTGGAAATAGCATCGTAAGTTCGTCACAAGGCATTGGTGAGCTTTTTACTTTACCACGCTTTTTCGTCGTTATTGCCACTCTTTTTCGTTGCTACTTCCCACGCTTTTTCGTCGCAAGTATGGCATCTACGTCGCAAGCCATTGGTGGGTTTTTTAACCCTGCCACGCTTTTTCGTTGCTATTTCCATGCTTTTTCATCGCTACTTGCCATATTTTTTTGTAGCAAGTATGGCATCTGCGTCGCAATCCATTGGTGGGTTTTTTACTCTAGCATGCTTTTTCATCTCTATTGCCACGCTTTTTCGTCGTTATTTCCACGCTTTTTAGTCACAAGAAGGTATACCTCTCTTTAGGATGATGAAACGTGATAGTCTGATTTTGTCGTTGTTTCCACGAATACCTAGTGCGTGGATATAGGGATGAAAAAATTTCCACGGAAAATATTATTTTCCTTCGTGGAAATTGTGACGGATATGTGTGGAAATAGCAACAAAAAACCATGGCAAATTTGGTCATATGTAGTAGTGTGCATGGATTTTGTGGGAGGTTTACCAACAGTCGGGAAGGGACATGACTATCTATTTGTGGTAGTTGACAGGTTCAAAAAAATGTGCATTCTCATGCCTTGTAAAAATACCATCAATGGACAAGAAGAAACAAACAAGTTATTTGAACAAGTTTGGGTGCACTTTGGGATACCATGGAGCATCATCTCAGACAGGGATACCAAATTTCTTAGTGCATTTTGGAATACAATGTGGGAGAATATGGACACTAAGTCGAAGAGGTATGCATCATTCCATCCACAGATAGATGGGTATACAAGAGTAGTCAATAGGAATTTGGTGCAACTTTTGAGGTTTTACAATCAGAAGCATCCAAAGACCTAAGATGAAAACCTTATCTATATACAACACTCTTATAATAGAGTAGTCCACACTTCTACTAGTAAGTCACCTTTTGGAACTTGCTTTGGATGTTTTCCACTTTCACCCTTAGATGTTGTATATGGACAACAAGGAGGAGTGAGGGAGGACCTCATAGGAGATGCATTAAAATCAAAAATAAAAATAAAAATAATAATAATAATAATAAAATAATAAAAAATAAAAATAAATAAATTGAAAAGATCAAGCAGATCCATTTGCAAGTACAAGAGACACTGAAGAAATCACTGGAAAAGTACAAGTCTAGACATGACCAACATAGAATAGAGAGAACATTTAGATTGGGAGATAGAGTATGGCTACAATTGAATAAGGAAAGGCTACAAGGTCCTCAATATAAAGGATTTGTGGTATGGTCCTTTTGAGATATTGGAAAAGGTGGGAGATAACACCTACAAACTTAGTCTACCCCCACACATGCACATTTACTCAGTAGTGAATGTGGAGAATATCAAACTCTATGAGCCTTTCATGTTGGATCAAGAGGAGGAGTAGGTCCTACCTTCCATAGAGGACTTAACACCAGATGCTCAGGTAGAGTTAGTAAGGGAAATAGTTTTGCAGAACTGGTCAGAAACTACAAGACAAGGGAAACATGACCTTTGGAAGATTAGGTTGAAAGGAAAACTTCCAGCAAAAAAAAGTGGTACTCCAGGCAAAAGGTAGAGGAAAATTTTCCTCACCTCATTCAATAATGATTTTGGGGACCAAAATCCTCCCTAAATGGGGAGGTATGATCCAAATTGAATAATTATATTATTTTTCATCTATATTGATGATTTTAGAGTGGAACAAATTGGAGGAATCGACTTGTAGGGTCATTTTAGTGGCAGGTCCCAGTTTGGAAAATTGGGGTCCAAAAACTTCTAGAGCAATTTTGAGGAATTAAATGGTGTTTTTTTGGGTTTTGGTGTCCAAAACTTATTCACACCCCTATGACGGTGTTTTACACTCCGAGACCTTTCCAACAATGCATGCAGTGCTTTAATCAGAGTTCATATGCAAAATTTATGCCTCCCGCAAGTTGAGGTATAATGTTAATCACCATGGTATGAGAGGATGCCACATCAACCCCCATTACTCATGCATATTGGGCTAGCCACGTATCTAATTTCACAAATATTCTAGAAGGCTCAAAACCCTATCACAATTGATGGTTGAGGAAGTAAAAAACCTACCCCTAGATGGTTATCGGGCTATGTTAAATACCGGGCCACTAGGAGGTGAAGGGGTTTCATTGTTTTGCATTGTATCTTGTTCCATAGCTGAGAAACAAATCTAAGAGTGGTATTCTATGAGCATCATAGAGGAGGAGAGATTATGTAGCAGCCATGTAGGCCACATGTCAAAGGCAACTCCATAGAGAGTACCTCTTTATTTGTAATTGCATAATTTCTATACTAGAGAAAAGAGAGCAAAGAAACCTCACCTTCTAGATGGGTTTTCTCCCATATTGGGTTTCCCAAGTCATATCTTGTGTTTATTTGTGTATGGTGTGTGTATTTATTTATGTTCTCTATTTTTAAACTTTGAACTATTTCATATGTTTTTTAAGAACAAAACTAGTCATCAAGAATATGAGATCTAAAGGAAAAATAACCTTAATAGTAAAGATTTCATTTATTTATTAGATTTGTTGTGAAGAACTGTTCCAATGGAATATCCATGACATTTTACAGATCAACTAGTTGGAAATAATCTCTCATATCCAACTAGATCTAACAAACTTATAAATAATCAAACTATTCATATAGAGAAAGCTCTACATCACATTGAACAATGATAATAACAATCACAACCTTGAATATGAACACACATTATACAAGTAGGAGTTACTCATTCCAACACTCCCCCTTAACAAGTAATTGTCTCAATCTCATTCAGGTCGGGTCTTCTTCATCATCTACTGCTTCACAATAAATTATCTACCATGAATATAATAACCCCCTGATTAGAAAAGTCTATATCTGGTCCAAATTGGTACTTACATCTCATACTTAATTCATGTAGACATCACCAAACTGTCAAAGTCCTTATAAAGGAATGACCATCCATCGGAGTACATGGGTACCTAGTTGTTGTAAATACTGGTCTAATAGGATGTTCTTCATGTACATGGTTCATTCAACCTCTTAATGAACTCCCCTTGAATGCACATAAAACTTTTGGTTTCTAGGCACCTCATAGAGTCTACAAACAACATGGTATCAGATTTGGTATGGGATCGACCCTCTCACAAGAGGGGTACATGATCATGGAATTTCCGCAATTTTAATCATGTGTACATATGAAGGATTAGTGTAGGTGAGAGTAGACTATTTGTTGTGAGTGTTGTTGCAGTTTGTCTATAGCATTATGTTATGGTGTTCTTGTATTGTTGTTGATCATTAATGTTGTTGTTGTGAAAGTTGATTGCAATAGTGATGTGTGTCTATTGAGATATGACACGAGAGTAAGTAGTTGGAGAACATGGATAAAAAAACATGAGTTTCTATTTTCGATGTAGTGCAAATCAGATTGATTTTGCAATCCCTGGAAGATTTTCCATATCATGAGGCTTTCAATGATGCTAGTCACCACATTGCAGAGAGGGAGTGTAGGATTCAAGGGAATTGAAATAAATTGTCATGATATAGCTCCCTTGGAAGGATGTTATTTGATGGAATGGTTGTCTCTGCAGGGATAGATAAATACAACTCTCCCAGAGATGAAAGGTTCAAGGATGAGGGAAGAAATAAAATGAAGAAATGTTTAGCTAGCATAGACAATGAAGAGGGGAGGTACTCTTCAAAGATCAATGGCATTAAGCATGGAATTTGTCAAAGTATTTCTCTTGAACCTAAATAATACATGGGAGATAGATTAGAGGGTGCATGAGGAAAATAAAAAAGTTATAAAGATGATGTGATTCAAGGTACTGAAGGTGTCCTTGGACAATATGTATTAAGTCATCTCGTGCACATGATTTATCAATCCAAACTTGGCGTGATGGTTGTTGGGTGTTATGGTCTAACACAACTCTTGATGTGGGTTTTATTGTGGAAGCATTTCCAACAGAGAAGTTACTATGATATCCTCTACCAATTCAAATTTTTTTTCAAAGAGATGGTATCCCAAATGAATGGGAACATAATATGGTTGCTTATGATGAGAATCATAGTGTCAAACTTGAAAAAACACTCATTCTTGGTGATGTTGTTTCTGACCTTCCAGAGATAACAAATTCTGAATGTAGGGATGAAATGAAATATGGAAAATCTCCTCGCATTGATTTTCATAAATATATTATAATGCCAAAAGAAGTTATGAATCACTAAATATTTTCATTACATCAGTGTCCAAGAAGGCATCACAATAGGCATCAAAACCTTTTAACTATATGTCTATATTGTTTCCACCTTAACACATGGATGTGAAAGTTCATCCTACAAAAACAGAGCCTTTTGAATCACGAGGTTCTTCATTTTATATTGTATTGGTCATTATGAGGTAGAGCTTGTCTCTACGTGAATAGTTTGATCATTTAGGACGTTTTTAGATCTTGTAGAGAAATGGGAGAGTAGACATTGTTTTCGCACACAGCAGAAACTATGTTGAGTGATCTATTATATCAAAGCAATGTTACATATTAATACATCAATATTTTCCTTAAGACATACACATTGTATTAGAAAACTAATAACCTATTGAGAGAATATCTCAACTACACACCACAATAGGAGCCAACCAGTTGGAGAGAATCTCTCGTATCCAACTAGATCTAACAACCTCCTAAATAATCAAAATATTCACGTAGAGACAAGCTCTACCTCACAACGACCAATGAGAAGAACAATCACAACCTTGAATATGATCAGACATAAGTCAAGTAGGAGTTACCCATGCCAACATTCCCCCTTAACAAGTACTTGTCTCAATCTTAGTTAGGTCATGCCTTTGTCATCATCTAGTCTTATGCAATAAATGCTCCACCTTGAATTGAAGAACCTCCTGATTAGCAAAGTCTATATTTGGTTAAATTCGGTACTTACATCTCATACCTTATTCATGTAGACATCACCAAACTATCAAAGTCCATATAAAGGAACAACCATCCACCGGAATACATGGGTACCTAACTGTTGCAATAGGATGCCCTTCAAGTACATGGCTCATTCAACCTCTTGATGAACTCCCCCTGAATGCACATAGAAATTTTGGTTTCTAGGCACCTCCCAGAGCCTACAACCAACATGGTCCACTCATAGAATATCTATCCAACACATGGACCACTCCTCCAAGCATTTAAAAACTCTATAACAGAGGATTTTTCACTATATTGAACAAGTTATCCAAACCATCAAGGACACATATAAAAGATATATGCATTCCTATATAGGTCTTATAGTGATATACCCTTTACATGTTACATACAAATATACAAGTATATAGATCTAACATATTCCATCTCATGGAGACATCATGTACAAGCCTCTATAGTATCTTCCAAGTACCATACGATACTTCTCCCAAGTACCAACTCTAAGAAAGATACAAGCTCAATTTTTTTTAAGGACCAATACATATGATTGGTTTCAAAGGTTCCTTCGAACTCTCCAAGGATATGTTGGACCATTTGCACTCATTAAGTATTCATGTGTTATTAAATGTATTTACTCAGACTAAAAGGATGATGCAGTGTGAGAGATGGAACACCTTCAAGGAATTGGGAATCTATGAACATCTAAAATGGGAGTGACAATGTTTCACATGACAATTGGAAGCTAGCAACCTCAAGTTTCATCTAGGTCATGACAACAAATTGGTATAGTCCTTGAACTTAGAGAATGGTTCCTACACTATCAAGATGGGTTATGCATCTCTTTTTACACAAGATATATAGGTAGGTCAAGAGTGGTGGTGCAACCAGGTTCTATACTAGTGGGAAATATTGTATTGAAGGGCATCATAGGTCTTGGTACTTTCCATGTTTGTGGGGAGAGTGGGAAAACAATTCAACATATTCTTGTTAATTGCCACTATACCTTGGTAGTTTGGGATGCTCTTGAAACCTTGGTTTATGGCATTGGGAATTGGAGTGGCCAGTTCTTCTCGGAAGCCTTAAAGTCATGGGTGGACGATCCCTCTGTAAAAGAGTATGTATTTGAATTTGTTGGTACACTGGGCCATTTGACTCTCTAAGGATGAAGCCATTTTTCAAGACCAAATTCTATCTCCACTATAGGTTTTTCACAAGGTCAAATATATTTTAGAAGATTTGAAGGTTCATGTGAAAGAATAAA
The DNA here is from genome assembly GCA_009831015.1 of Picea engelmannii. Lineage (NCBI taxonomy): Eukaryota > Viridiplantae > Streptophyta > Pinopsida > Pinales > Pinaceae > Picea > Picea engelmannii. The sequence continues at coordinate 340,495 of ML784833.1, forward strand.
TTCTTAGGAAAGTTGGTGAGTCAAACTAAAATGTTGCATGACTTTTTTTTTTTTTTAATGGGGCCTCTCAAGGCAACCTTGGTGTTTGTGGTGCCAGTAAGGTTATCTAACTAAATTCTTATCATTTATTTTCTTTTTTCTTAGGACTAGTTGAAGGCACCAATAATTGGGAAGAGCTTAGTTCTCTTGTTGCTACCCTTATTAGAATTTCAAAAGATTTGGGGATTAATAGGGTTTGGATTTTTGGAGATTCTAAAATTATCCTAGGATGGATGACTAGGTAGTCTAGATTCTAGAACATGGCTCTATAGGTAGCGATAGATCATGTTGGGTATTGGTAAGAGAAATTTATTTGTTCTTCTTACAGAGTTATATATCGTGAGCAAAATACCATGGCATGTCAACCATCCAAATTTAGTGTGTCCCTCCAGCTTGAACAACTAAAATTGGTGGAAGAGGAAGGGGTTGTGACAAAACACCCCATCATATCTTTATTTTGAGTACGAACCAAGTTCCTAATTTTGATTGATTAATATATGTTATAATGAACCATTTGTCCACCTTTTTGGGAGCAATGATGATATCTTGATCATTGAGATAATATAGTGGCTTGTAGACTTGATCATTGAGATAATATATATATATATATATATATGGAGTTATTTCAATTGATTGTTGCCAATGTTGTTAGGCATTTGTCAGGTTATGTGAAAGCAAGTGCTTGATTTGAACCCCAATGGATTAGGTGCAATAGTCTACATTGACAAGTTTACTAGGGATGTCATCCATGAATGTGGGGAAGCATCCCTTAGGTTTATTCAAACCCAAGGGGTACTTCCCCACATTGGTGGACGACATCTCTAATAAATCCATTGGTGTAAATTAGTACACCTAATCTAGAAGAATTTGAACTAACACTTATTGACACAAAATTAATTAAATGCATAACACCATTAACAACAATTTGTTAAACTCTCTCTCTCTATATATATAAATAATTTCGATTAATAAGCCCTGCAATATTTTTTCTCTTCTTATTTTGTAGATATACAATGAAAGATTTATTGAATATAATCATTAACCAACTTATCTTGTTTTCGTAAATTAAATGTAGATTGTTACAAGTATGATGCACGATTGAAAAATAAGTTAATATAAGAAACATTCAAATGGATTCTAAAAATACGCTATGATATAACAACATGGAAAAAGGGAAAAGTCATTCATGATGTACTTGCCTAACACCTCTTTTATAACTAAACCTCTTCCATGATTAAAACTTGGCTTAGCGACCAAAGCCTATTGCAAACTTCTTCTATCTCAGTGCCTTGGAGGTATTATCTTCATGTAGTGGTTTGTTAGTGCCAAGTCAATTTTGTTGAATCTTTGGTTATTGTGGGTGAAGGTTAAAACATGGAAGGGGCATTGTTCAGTAAAAGTTGAATTTGGTACATGTTGGTTTTTGATGTTTGATAAGATAGTTTATTGTTAAGAATAATTTCTTATTGAATTTATAAGAGATAATAGAATCTTGAAATACAGATCAGAACTATAACATAGTTTGAGTATCTTAGAAGGTAACTTGGTTATAAAGGGTTCCATGTGTAAATGTAACTTGGTTATAAAGGATTCCATGCGTAATTGGTAAATTTGTTGTATAATGATCAAGTTTGTATGGATATTATATATGAAATACTTTTTATATGTTTAAATGAATGTTAGTAGTCGGTGATGTTTAAATTAACATATAGAAAAGCTAGCAAAGAATTTTTAATTTATCTTTTTATCTTAAATCTTATAATATTATTTTTGAAATTTAAAAAAAATGAAATAGTTAACTATCTCTTCCCTTCACATATCATAATTTAACTTTAAGTGATAAATTTGTCTCTCTATCTTAAATATTAACATTATTTTTGAGATTTTTAAAAAATGACATAGTTAAGAACCTTTTTCCTTCTCGTGTCATAATCTAAGTTTAAGTGACAAATTACTCTTTAACAAAAGTTTAACATGTTCATTTTTGCATAGCTAAATATTTAATTTATATTGTATATTATAATGAATTTTGTTTTGAATTTATTTTTTTTAAATGTAGAAAATTGCATATAAATCTTTCAAATTGTACTAAAACTTGGTGCTAGATTTGCTTACGAAGTTTTAAAGGGTATTCAAATTAAGTTCATTCTCCATAGCAATGAAAACAATGAAGTACATGATATTCCATTTATTCTCCAATGGTGTACTATCAAACTAATAATAACAAGTATTTTAATATCTATTTTGGCATACACTTTATTGTCTCATATAATGATAACAAGTATTTTAATATCTATTTTGGCATACACTTTATTGTCTCATATAGATGGCTTGTTAGTGTATATTTTTGTATTATTTGAGATTGATTTTTGGAATGAATGACAACTTACAAAATGTCCATTTGAAAATGGTTTGAAAAGTACAAACATTAAAAAAAAAATAAAAAATGGAAAACACATTTAAAAAAAATTAGGACAATATGCCCTTCCACTAGAGGTATGGATTGTTTGAGCACAAATGGGACAATGCATTGTTACCTATATATTTTATCATTACATGTTTTTAGTTTGTTGTCGTCTTCCACATATCTAAATTTGGCATGACCTAATACACATATTTTAGTGAGTGGTTGGTTGTCATATAGTATGCATTTTACTTGACATGTCTACCAATTACAACCATAAACCTCAATATATGCCATTCTCATCATACACGTGTTTGATTTTTTCCCCAAAATTACCTTAAAAAATGAATTGACCCATCAATTCGATTCACTTTATATATTAAATGACAAGTATGTAAAATTTAATAATCATGAATTGCCCATTCAATTCACTTATATGTTAAATGACATGTATGCAAAATTTAATAATCACATATTGATCCCATAAACAATTCATTTCTTTCATTAAATTAAAGAGAAACACAAACATTAATAATCATTTAGAGAAGCACAAACATCAAAAAAATTAATTCATTTCTTTAATTAAAGAGAAACACAAACATTAATAATCAGTTACAAAAGCACAAACATCAATGAAAGAAATTAATACAATTTTATAAGATCAGATGTAATTGCTTTATATATTTGTTTATGTGTGATTGCTTTATATTTATTTATGTGTGATGATGTTGTATTTAGCCATATTCTTAGTAGTCACACAAAATAAATGGTTGTGATTTCAATCATTAACTTTCTAGCTATTATAAAGACATCAGTTTATGTGTTTACTTTTTTACATTTACCTAATCATATTTAAAAATTATTTTGATAGCTAACTGATTGCCACGTAAGTGATTAACAGAAATTAAAATATTAACACCAGATAAATGAAGCTCAACCGTTTATTTGTTAATCAATAATAAAATTTAATACATTCTTTTAAGGATTCGTTTCATCTTATCAGCCTTTCGACGTTCACCAGTGTTTCATCTTATCAGCCTTTCAACATTCACCAACAACTATTTAATTGTTGTACTAGTATATATATATATATATATATATATATATATATATATATAGAGTTAAATATCTAATTGTGAACCTATCAAATTCTTTGACATAACATTTACTTTTGGAAGCCTTCAAAAAGTGTCCAAACATAAGGGACAGAGAGGTGACATGTCATAATTACATATAAATTATTAAAAAGAATGTTATTTATTAATATTAAATGATGTTTCTTTGGTTTAGTATAAATTCTGAGTATAAATGAATATGTATTTTTTTTTATTTTTTTTTCTAAATTATGCTCTGAACCTATCCAGCTTATGACTTCAAAGTCTATGGAGTATAATTTTGGAGGAATGAATAAATTTTCCCAATTTAAATGAATTTACACGTGACCGATCTCATTTTAATATATCAAAACAAAAACAAAGCATAAATAAAATTAAAACCGATTCGATTTAAATAAATTTTAGCATTGCGTTTTTAAATTTCATCTTTATATATAATTATTTTCTAAATGGTTCTTTATATATCTTCCAGCTAACACTACTAACCAACATGGCTTTATTCAAGGCATTTTTATAGTATGGATGTATCCATAAAAAAATATTTTCTCATGATATTTTTCTACTTATATTGTTTGTCACTTGTGGGTTTGGTTGCACATCAATTTGCAAAAAGCGAAAGATCTTTCTCTATGCTTTTCTGACATCAACTTTCTCCATGTTTCCCGATCACACAATAGGGCAGCTGACGCTCTCTCAAAGAGGGCCTTAACTGAAGTTATAGGGAGGCTCTCGGTCTATCATTGTGATAGAGGAATCGAGAGCCCCATAACCTCTATAAACATTTTTGAATGATGTTGTCTGTCGTCCATTGCAGAAGCAAGGTCCACTTCCACTGGATCTGAACTGATGTTTGTCTTTGAAGTCTTGTTATGTCTTATGCAAGCATGTTGTTATTCCTAGTTCTGTTGATCTTGCCGAATACAGAGTGTATGGGCCTTTTTTGTAAGTGCATGTTGTCCATAAAACTCGTTGCAGTTTTTATATGTAAATGAATTTATACGTTATATAAATTCGAGAAATTTTTTTTGGAAAAAAAAAAAAAAAAACTTGCAAATAATAATGGAGAGTCGTCACATTCTTAGCCACTCATAATGCATTTGAGCAATGTTACTTTAAAAAACTGTGTATTTTGTGTACTTGTCCTTGTAACATTTTTAGTTTTCCAATGCAGGAAATATTTCAGTTTTCATTTTTTAATTATAATATGTTAAATTATGTATTATTTTTATGATGTGGCTTATGTGATTAGAGTTAAACTATATAGGTTGAATTATAATGATACCATGTTACAAAAATGTGAATTACATTGTAAATATTTCTCGTGTAGAGTTTAAGGTCTAAGGCCTCACTAATGAGTGTTTATGAATTATTATAGTTGACTAGGATTATATTGTGGTTGTTATGTTTTCCATGGGTGCTAATGATATACAAAAGCATATATAAAAGGAAATACATAATAATATAATATGCCTCTAAATGGTTGCTTGAGAAGAAATAAGGGGACCATGATACCACAAGAGGGGAATAGGAAAGGGGGTGCATAGGTGATTTGACTTTGATATTTGTCCTTTGGGGAGTACTACCATTTCTTTCCCATGCTTCCCTAAAATCTCTCACATCAATATTTGACTTTTGTCTGTGTCTACATCCAAGTTATCGTAAACTTGAGAAGAGACTAGACGACAAGCAAGAGAAGGTCTCTTCTTACCGTTCATGGGGGGAAGGTTTTTTTTTTTTTGGTCGGGGGGGGATAGATCATGGGGGGAATTATCATTCAATCATGTTTTCTCTTCCATAAATCATCCTCCATCCCATGAGACTTCCTTCCAACTAGTCATGGAGGAATTTGTACAAATCCCATGGATGTTATAGTTGTTATGTCTGCAAATGGATAGAGAACCCCATGTAATCATGACTGGTAAGAGCCCATGGAAGTTGGGTTGTGTTTTTGAAAATATCAAATGAAATATGATTGTTTTGAGGGAAAAATCATGGCTATAAAATCCATAATAGATGAAACAAACACCATTAAAACCACATCTTGTTTATTATTATGCAATGACTATTAGAGCTAAGTGTTTCTCTTATAGGTTATTCCCATAAGGTAATTAGTAGTTTGAACTCCTTCTATTTGCACAGAAGAGAACTTGGAGGGAAGAAGATCCTTGAGGTGCCATTTAACAAACACAGGGAGGATCTTCCTTGTGTTGTGTATGGTAGTGGAAGAAAGTGCCATCACTTATTGATGCCATGGAGTGCTCTATAGTGAGCATATTGGTTGTGTCATGAGCGAAATGGATTGAGTTGAGTGAGATTATAGCTCTATAGGAGCTTCTCTTTCCCTAGTGGTGTCATGGTATAGCTTGGGGTGGAATCCCTACTGGAAAATTTGAAGGATCCATACTTATTTTAGGGTGTAGAGACCTTGGCTAATGTTATTGATTCTTATAGTGCCAACCATAAAATGTTTGACCTGATATTTTTGTAAAAATATCAATTGTTTTAGGACTTTATATGGTTTCTAGAAAATTTTGGCAATTTTTAGAGTAAAATAATTTTATTCTATAGAATTTGGACGAATCATTTTAGAAGAAAATGGAAATTGATGAATCGCTTTTTGGGAAAAAAGATGGAAGAGTAGCCCATGGGAGAAATTTAGCCCCTAAAATTTTCCCTTAGTTGATTCCTATGATGGGGCGGTGAATCACTCCTTAGAAACTAATCTAATGGACTTCACTTGATCATAGATAAGTGCTTAAATATGTTTATTTGTGGAAGGCTAGTGCTTGTATTATATTGCTTGAACTACATGAGTTAAATTGGGATTGCATTCCAACTCTGGTTGCGAAATAGTTAACTAGTTGACATGGATGAATTAAATCTCAGATGAATCATGCATGTGGGAACATCCTGTAGAAATTACTAGACAATCACTTAGTCATTAAAAAGATTTCAACCTCCAATAGTCATTCACCAATAATGCATGTTAACACAAGCATTCAACTGGAACTATGAGCAGAAATACAAAATGACTAAGATCTGAAAAATATAGTAGTGGAAATAACAATGAACAACAAACAAAATATCACCACATTTGACACTAGATATCTGGGAAATGCCCCTGGAAAAACCCCAAAGGGAAAACCAACCAAGGAGAGATTCTTCTTATTGAGCTTGCAAGAAAAATTTTGAGTTTACAACAAAAACATTTTCAGCATTAAATACACAACACTTATCTCGTAAATTGTTCTAATAATCCACCTTGAAAATTGTATCAAAGACCTTCAGAAACTGAACCTAATTTCTACCTAGAAATATCTGCCCAGATTTATGTTCGATGATTGTACTGTACGGTATTTTATGGCAGCAGTAAAACCTCAATTTCCATGCACAACAATTGTACTTTTACGTATGGATTTTTGTTTGCTAGAATACTTCAAAACCATGCCAAATTTTTGTTGTATGGATGCCTCGATTTCAGTGCCAAAACCTAGTTGTACGACCCAACAAATCCATACTGTATGACCCTCCTTTAATGTTGTACAGAACTATATTAAATGTTGAGCATTCTCCTTGGGATGTGTACCAATCCTCTCCTTGGGATGTGTGTTAATCCTCCTTGCTGCTCCTCTCTTTCCTTTCAACTCAAACTCTCTTGCAAAATGTGTCTCTTCACATTCCCTCTAACTTCTCCTTGAAAAGTGTGCCCCATCTCCCTCAAATGTTGCCTGTATTCACTCATTAATGAGTAACTTCCCTAACCCTATATCTCCAAAGAAATATACGATCTAGATCAGATTTTTCCCTCTTGAGATCAATGGTTGTGACTTAATCTTCCATTGAGATCACTTAAATCATTTAAGTGACCCAAACTTCATAAAGTCACTTTTACCCATTAAATATTAAAAGACCCTAACTGCACTTTAGAAAGTCACTTTATAAACTCACTTTATGAAGTCACTTAAGAGAGACATTTGCTCGAAACTTCTGCATGCTAGGCACTGCCAATGCAGAAGTACCTCCGAGCTACAAAAACTAACACATCCTTGTTGAGTACTCATTGAGCATTATTGTACATGTATGTTTATTTCCACTGTATTTTATTATCATTGGAATGGTGCACGTTCTATTGCATATTAATATCTCTCATGCATGTAAGAACTGTTTATCGGATTATGTGAAGCCACAATTAGATAGATATGAATTGTAAAGAAAATAAAGTGTAATGGAGTACCCCAATGGCCAAGGGAGGATCTAGGTTCATTACAGCATCAAGCCAATGGAAACCACCCAACATGGTCATTTAAACTTCATAAATCTATCCTCACTACCCCGCCTCTATTGATCATCTCAAGCCAAAATAATTGTATTTTTAACATGAAAACCCAACACCCCTAACTATGGAGGGTAGCCACTGCATAGGGGAGTCAAATTTTGGCCCTTAGAAGAATATTTCACTATAATCCCCACATGAAAGGTCTCCCATGGAGATCCAAAATTATATAAACACATGAAGGTGTAAGTTTTAAACCTTTACAATATAGCAATGCACACGTAGAGTCTTCATAAAAAAGAAAAGAAAGCAATAGCATTCACACACAATACTAAAAAATTTACCCCATAAACCCTTAATCGGGAAAACCGACAAATGTTTAGAGCCACACCTCTAACTCTCTTTGTATTAAATTTACCATTTACAATACAATATATATGATTATGTGTCATTCAAAACCCTATTCCGTTAACCTAGATTAGATTCCATAAACAAAATTATATTAGAGTGGGTCGAAAAACAGTTGGCCAAAAACAACCCAATTCTCTTTTTTGTTGGGGGGGGGGAAGCCCCCAAACCCCCAAATGGGAGTGGGTATTGTCACCCCCCCTATGACCCCCCCCCGGCACACCCAACACAATATATGATGCATGGGGCTAACCATGCAATGAATATAACACATACCCAACATTATCCCACTTGTTGTTTTGTTTGCATACAAGAACCCAAGGATTGCATTATCAACAATTTAAGGTAGAAATGGCCATTGCTCCTTGACACCAAGAGAAATTATCAGTACTTATAGACTTTGTCAATGAATCTACAACATTCTTCAAAGTGTCCATATTCACTAGAAACACCTTCTTGTCTTCAACCATGTCTCTCACAAAGTGTTACTAACCATAAATGTGCTTTGTCTTAGAATGATAAGCAAGTTTTTTTTCCAGAAAGATTGCACTCTGACTATCAAAATGTAACCTTACAAATTGTTGTACAAACCTAATACCTTAACACAATCTTTGTGACCATATAGCTTCCTTACTCACATGAGTGGTTGCCATGTATTCATCTTCTGTAGTTGAGAGTGAAACTGCATATTGTCTCTTTCTCATCCAACTAATTGCTCCTCCAAATAGGTTAAACACATAACCACTTGTGGATCTTCTACGATCCAAATCTCCAACCCAGTCCGCGTCAACAAATCCATGTATTTCCAACACTCTATCTGAAACAAGTCTTCCTTGGTAGAAAATTCCATAATGTGTAGTGCAACACAAATACCTAAAACCCCTCTTTACAATTGTCCAATGCTCTTTCCTTGGTTTTGACATATACCTGGTCAAAACTCCCACTAAATGTGCAATGTTCGGTGTAGTGTCCCCTGCTACTAACCCATAAAAAAATTTATGATGCCATTAACTAAATGAAATGCATCAATGATTTAACATGCATCTAGCATCATTTTTAAAATATGATTACAACCCATGCAAAATCATATAATTTCTTAAACTCACAGTAAACACACAACAATAAAAGTCATGATTAAAACAATGAAATAAAGATGAAAAACACTTATATTTTAACAATAAATGAGCAATCGAATTTAGGGGAAGGACATTCCTCCCAATCGTATATCTGTTGCTTCAAATATCAGTAGCAAATCACCGTCGAGTTGGTGCTATGAATCCATAAAAGAGGGTGCCTCTCATAGCCCAACACACTCCCACAACAAGTTGGTTTTCCTACAACTATCCCAATCCTCTAGCTCTCTTCCCCTCAATCTGCACAACCCAAGGAACGGGATCCCCCTTCACTGCACACAGTCCCTTTGGCCTTCTTGATTCCCTCGAGAGATCCAACACAATTTGGCTAGGAATCTCTATTGTCGGGGACTCTAGGGATACTAGTTGCCATGGGAAAACTCACAGAAAATAGATCACTATTATAGGGGAAAATCTCAGACAAAAATTGTCTCTCTATAGACCTAAAACCCCATTTCTTCATGCAACAAGAGCTCCAACAAGCTTCCCACACCACATACTATGGATGGCTTCAATCTCAATGATCTCCACCTCCTTGCTACTCCAAAAACTGCATGTAAAAATGACCTATACTACTCATTCAAAATTCCCTTTTACCCATGAAAGTTGACTCTCACACTCCCCAATTTTGATTGTACTCATCCCCCATGCTCTCATAACTATGTGATGTTACTTTTCACACCAACCCTCTTACATTTTTTTAATGATTTTGATCTCATACGCTCAAAAAGGAAACTTAGAAGGATTATATACAATGGTATTATTAGAAAGTGGGTTTGAATTAATACCCATGAATATTTTCTCCCTTGGACCCTTGTCTTAGACCTTTCCTTAGACATTCCCCTATCTTGTGTAAACTTGGCCCCCAACTACTATGTTTGTGTCCATCTATAGCCAGTGTCACATTTGTTTTATTATTATGATATATAATGATTACAAATTGCATGTTCGGACCCGCGGTCATACATCGTATTTAATTGCACATCGCTAAAATGGGGATTATAAACGAGGATGTTACATCCAATCTAGTGCATACCAATGCATACATAAAGCTAGCAACAACACTAACATATAGAATACCAGACATGACATCTTCCTCTTCCTGTGTCTTCATACACTGATCTATAGATAACTTTACACCTATAAGAATAGGGACCTTTACTGATTTACATTCATGCATATTAAACCTTTGCAATATTGTTTCAATATATGTCCTTTGATTCAACCATAGTTTCTTGTTTTTCCGGTCTCTTTTAATTTCCATGCCCAAAATAAAATTTTCAACACCAAGATATTTCATATCAAATTTAGAAGACAATTAAGTTTTGACATCCTTGATGATTTCCTTGTTGTTTCCAATCAACAACATATCATCAACATACAAGAATACATAAATAAAATGATCACCAACTAATTTGAAATACACACAGTTATCAACTTTGATCCTTGTGAAATGAAGTCCCAAAATATAAGTATCTAACTTTTGATACCACATCCTTGGAAATTCTTTTAACCCATACAGGGATGTTTTCAGCTTGCAAACCAATTCTTTATTTCCCTTCACTGCAAAACTTTGTGGTTGTTTCATGTAGATTTATTCTTCAAAATCCTCATGTAGGAACTATTTGAAGATCTCTTGCACATGGAGGCTATACAACCCACAAAGAACTTCAACCCTTTTTCCTTTGGGTTGAATAGCGTAGGTGTTTTAATTGATTCTTTATTGAATTTATTCAAGTAACATGCCACCTAAGACGAAGGCAAAAAGGCACATAACCCTATGATTGGGTGATGGTTGGGTTTTCCCTGCCATCATACCTATTGTGGTTAATGTCAAGTTTGATAGGGAGGGTGAACTGGTATTCATTGTATTGTTTATTTTCGTTTATTTCTAACTTACAGGTTATTTCCCCTAAAGGGGCCACTCAAAAAATCAGAAAAGAAAAACTCCAAAACATGAAAAACACTTGAAAACAAAAGGCAAGGGTCCACCCCACGAAACAAAAACCATAAACTCTATTATCTAGCTATATATATTTATATCATATTTAAGTTAGCTAGATTTCAAATTTTTTTGACCAAGAGACATGCTTGTGAAAGCAAGATGTGATCTCACCACGTGGATGGCTTGGTGTTTTCAATTTATGAAATTTCAATTTCGAGAACACTAGGAGTCAAATCCAGAGAATCTTCATCCCCTCGGAATTTGTCTACTTGGTATCAATTGAGTGAGTTTTTTTTGCTCTTGTAAATCACATGGTCAAGAAGTTGATTAATTTAGCTTGGGTTGGAATACTATTGTTCTTGGGTAAGCTAAGCTAAAAATGCCTCAGGGGGTTTCTAAGCCTCTTCCTTAGTGCATGTATCATTCTTCCATCCAAGCGACTTTAAGAGCCCCAAAGCGCTAATGATGAGAAAGGGTTAATCCCTCATTCTCTGAACTACATGGGGCACTCTTCTTTCTAACCAAGTGGTCTACATAATCTCACTCCTTTTATACTAAGTGGAACAATTGTGGGATAATAGGTGTTTTTCTGATCGGGAGGACCTTCAAAGTAGTGTGATAACCACTGCATGTGATTAATCAACTTAAAAAATATAATTAATACATGTTTAAAGGCTTTACCTTTCATTAGTCCACCCAACACCTTACTTAGTATTAATTTGCAACCATTTACAATGTTTTTTCATAGTTGTTGCAACTTACTAAAGGGTTGTCATTTCATTTTTAGACCCCTTTTTCCCACTTTAAAAAGTCACAGGACCACATTTTGGGCATTTCTAGGTAATATCGGGTCATTGTGGGCATGTTCACATGCATTATGAGTCCTAAACAACTTGTTGTTCATCACTTACAACCACCTTAAATGATATGGTCGTAGCTTACTAAAGGCATTTTGGGTATTTTTGTTTCAATATATTTGCACAAGCCATTCACCGGGCAATTGTTTGGAACCCTGGTATACCACGGGAACCAATTTCAAACATTTCCCCAAGGTCATAAGGGAGTGAAAAACTTGTTGTTTTCTTTTATTAGTATGCTGGTCCAAAAATCGACAAGCTCATTTCACCCCATTGTCTATAAAAATTCACACCCGGGATTTTTCGGCCACTCAGGAAGCTAAGGGAGGAAAATACCTAGGTTGGGTGGTCCTAAGATGGATTTTTCACAAGTCCCTCACATCTCCTTCTTCCCCTTTTTCACCTCCTTATACATAGGACCATCTTAGGTGTGGATAATCTATGCCTTGTGCTAAGCTATGAAATAGATTGTAACTAGATTCACAACTAGATAGGTGGAATCTATCCCAACAAACATTTTTTTCTTATAACAATAGGGTTAATGGTTATTGAACCATTTTGGGAAGGTGTATTGAGTCCATTTTAATGGTTTCCATGTATTAACTATCTTGTATTGGAGGTTTACAATCATCTGAGCCCCTATCCATTGTGTTGGGTAAACAAGGATGCAAACACAAAGGCAACAAAACAGTGTAAGATTAAATTTGTTGTAAGTTTTGATTTTATTGATGAAGTGGAATTGGATGTAGTACCCCTTGATGTATGTGGATTATTTTTGGAATCCCTTACATGTATATGATGGATGCAATATTTATGTGGAGAACCAACCGGTACCAATTAATCAAGGATGTGAATTCCTACATCATTAATGCACATAAAGGCAAGTCAAATATCTCATTGGTAAGTGCCAACCAAGCCAAGAAGTTGATTACTTCTAGTAAGAAATATGTTTTTCTTTTCTTAAGAGAAAATCAGTCTGATGATGAATCAATGAGAGTAAAGGAATACCTAGAAGGGTGTAATAAAGAGCGGAAACATTAGTTGTAGGAGTTGATACAAGAATATAGAGGAGTGCTCAAGGAGCCTAAAGGGCTAGCACCCAAGAGGGACACGGAGCATGAAATACAATTATTTCCATAATACCCATTGCCGAATATTGGGTTGTATAGATAGTTTGTTCTAGAAGCGAATGAAGTGAAGAAGCAGTTGCGATAATTGTTGGAGCAAGGTGTGATTCGACCAAGTACCTCACCTTGTGGTTCACCCATCATAATTGTACCCAAGAAGGATGGGACTTGGAGAATGTGTATTGATTATAGGGCATTGAAAAAAATTACATTGAAGAATTGATACCCTTTGCCAAGGATCGATGATCTGTTGGACTAGTTGCAGCATGCCAAGTACTTCACTAAGTTGAATTTGAATTCAGGATATCACTAGGTATGATTGAAAGAAGAAGATACTTGGAAGACTGCCTTAAAGACAAGGCGAGCTTTATATGAGTGGTCGGTTAAGCCATTCGGTTTGTGCAATGCACCGACTACATTTATGAGACTAATGAATGATGTTTTATGCCCTTATCTATATGGATTTGTTATTGTCTATTTGGATTATATATTGGTTTATAGTGCTACCTAGGAGGAGCACACATTGCATCTTATGCAGGTGTTAGAGACTCTGAAGAAGCATCAATTGTTGGCCAATATCAAGCAATGTAAGTTTTCTCAGTAATCTTTGGTTTATTTGACGTATGTGATCGGTGGATGGGACTTCAAGATAGATCTCATAAATATGGAGGTCATCATGAAATGTCCAGTTCCTACAAATTTCACTGAAGTTAGGAGTTTTGTTGGGGCAACAAAATACTTGTGAAAGTTCATAGCTTCATTTTCAATGGTATTTGCACCACTCCATGCCATAACAAATAGTGGAAAGAGTTTTGAGTGGGGGGGAAATTAATAGAAGGCCTTTGATGAGATGATAAGAAATATCATTCAAGCACCAATGCTCACACTACCAAACTTGCAGAATCCCTTCGAAGTGGAGACAGATGCAAGTGGGTATGCCATGGGAGAAGTATTGATGCAGGGAGGAAGGCATGTATGCTATCATTCTGAAGTATTTCATGGGGTGGTTCTCAACTACCCTACCTATGACAAGGAGCTCTATGCCTTGGTACAAGATGTCAATAGTTGGAAGCACTATATAATGGGAAAGGAGACCATCATCCACAAATATCACTAACCACTCCAACATTTGCAAGCCCATAGTAAGTTACAACAAACCAAACATTACAAGTGGATGGGGTTCTTAAAACAATTTCATTTGGTCATAAAGGATAATAAGGGTAGCACAAATAAGTTGGTAGACATGTTTTCACAACCACCCACATCCAATATTACAACTTTTGGAACTACTATGCACATGGATCCTTTTACCCATGATGCATATAAAGAGGCATACAGAGAAGATGAGGACTTCAAGGAGGTGTTTCAACAACTACAGGGACAAATTTATATAGAAGAAGGTGATATAAAGGTTGACTATCATTTCCAGAATGGTTTAATCTACAAGCTTGACAAGCTCTATGTTCCTAAAGGTGAATGATTTCAACTTATCAGAGAGGCTCACACCTCTAATTTTGAAGGAAATTTTGGTCTTGGGAAGACATTTTCCAACTTACAGAGGTATGTGTATTGGCCCAGAATGCAAGAAGATGTAGCACAATATATTATAGGATGTATACTTTGTTGTACCAGCAAGCCCATTAACAGAAAGCAAGGTCTATACCATCCCTTACCTGTACCGACCAATCGACCTTGGGAAAGTATTTCCATGGATTTTGTGGGAGGTTTACCAACAATCAGGAAGGGACATGACTATCTATTTGTGGTAGTTGACAGGTTCAACAAAATGTGCATTCTCATGCCTTGTAAAAATACCATCAATGGACAACAAGAAACAAATAATTTATTTGAACAAGTTTGGGTGCACTTTGGGATACCAAGGAGCATCATCTCAGACAGGGATACCGGATTTCTTAGTGCATTTTGGACTATAATGTGGGAGAACATGGAAACTAAGTTGAAGAGGTCTACATCATTCCATCCACAGACATATGGGTAGACGAGAGTAGTCAATAGGACTTTGGTGCAACTTTTGAGGGTTTACAATTATAAGCATCCAAAGACCTATGATGAAAATCTTATCTATATACAACACTCTTATAATAGAGTAGTCCACACTTCTACTAGTAAGTCACCTTTTGAAACTTGCTTTGGATGTTTTCCAACTTCACCCTTAGATGTTGTATATGGAAAACAAGGAGGAGTGAGGGAGGACCTCATAGGAGATGCATTAAAATAAAATAAAAAATGTTGAAAAGATCAAGCAGATCCATTTGCAAGTACAAGAGACACTGAAGAAATCATAGGAAAAGTACAAGGCTAGACATGACCAACACATAATAGAGAGAACATTTAGAATGGGAGATAGAGTATGGATACAATTGAATAAGGAAAGGCTACAGGGTCTTGGATGTAAAGTATTTGTGGTATGGTCCTTTTGAGATATTGGAAAAGGTGGGAGATAATGCCTACAAACTTATCCTACCCCCACACATGCGCATTTACTCAGTAGTGAATGTGGAGAATCTCAAAATCTATGAGCCTTCCATGTTGGATCAAGAGGAGGAGTAGTTCCTACCTTCCATAGAGGACTTAGCACCAGATGCTCAGGTAGAGTTAGGAAGGGAAACGGTTTTGCAGAACCGGTCCAGAACTACAAGACAAGGGAAACATGACCTTTGGAAGATTGTGTTGAAAGGAAAAATTCCAAGAAAAAAAAGTGGTACTCCAAGGAGAAGGTAGAGGAAACTTTTCCTCACCTCATTCAATAATGATCTTGGGGACCAAAAGCCTCCCTAAATGGGGAGGTATGATCCAAATTGGATCATTATATTATTTTTCGTCTATCTTGATGATTTTAGAGTGGAAAAAATTGGAGGAATCAACTTGCAGGGTCATTTTAGTGGCAGGTCCCAGTTTGGAAAATTGGGGTCCGGAAACTTCTAAAGTCATTTTGAGGAATTAAATGGTGTTTTTTTGGGTTTTGGAGTCCAAAACTTATTCATACCCCTATGAAGGTGTTTTACACTTCGAGACCTTTCCAATAGTGCAGACGGTGCTTTAATCGGAGTTCGTATGCAAAAGTTATGTCTCCTGCAAGTTAACTTATTGTGTTGACCACCATGGTACGAGAGGATGCCACATTAACCCCCATTACTCCTGCATATTAGGCTAGCCATGTATGTAATTTCACAAATATTCTAGAAGGCTCAAAACCCTATCACAATTGATGGTTGAGGAGGTAAAAAACCTACCCCTAGATGTCTATTGGGCTATGTTAAATACCGGGCCACTAGGAGGAGAAGGGGTTTCATTGTTTTGCATTGTATCTTGTTCCATAGCTGACAAAAACATCTAAGAGTGGTATTCTATGAGAATAATAGAGGAGGAGAGATTATATAGCAACCATACATGCCACATGTCAAAGGAAACTCCACAAAGAGTACCTCTTTATTTGTAATTGCATCATTTATGTACTAGAGAAAAGAGAGAAGAACAACCTCACCTTCTAGATGGGTTTTCTCCCATATTGGGTTTCCCAGGTCATATCTTGTGTTTATTTGTGGATGGTGTGTGTATTTATTTATGTTCTCTATTTTTAACATTTGAACTACTTCATATGTTTTTTAAGAACAAAACCAGTAATCAAGAATATGAGATCTAAAGGAAAAATAACCTTAATAGTAAATATTTCATTTATTTATTAGATTTGTTGTGAAGAACTGTTCCAGTGGAATATCCAAAGAAATTTACAGATCAACTAGTTGGAAATAATCTCTCATATCCAACTAGATCTAACAAACTTATAAATAATCAAATTATTCATGTAGAGAAAGCTCTAACTCACATTGACCAGTGATAATAACAATCACAACCTTAAATATGAGCACACATAAGACAAGTAGGAGTTACTCATTCCAACACTCCCCCTTAACAAGTAATTGTCTCAATCTCAGTCAGGTCGGGTCTTCTTCATCATCTACTGCTTCCCAATAAATTCTCTACCATGAATATAATAACCCCCTGATTAGAAAAGTCTATATCTGGTCCAACTTGGTACTTACATCTCATACTTAATTCATGTAGACATTACCAAACTATCAAAGTCCTTATAAAGGAATGACCATCCATCGGAATACATGAGTACCTAGTTGTTTTAAATACTGGTCTAATAGGATGTTCTTCATGTACATGGTTCATTCAACCTCTCGATGAACTCTCCTCAAATGCACATAAAACTTTTGGTTTCTATGCACCTCATAGAGTCTACAACCAACATGGTATCAGAGTTGGTACGAGCTCGACCCTCTCACAAGAGGGGTACATGATCATGGAATTTCCGCAATTTTAATCCTCTGTACATATGTAGGATTCGTGTAGGTGAGAGTAGACTATTTGTTGTGAGTGTTGTTGCAGTTTGTCTATAGCATTATGTTATGGTGTGCTTGTAGTGTTGTTGTTGTGAAAGTTGATTGCAATAATGATGTGTGTCTATTGAGATATGACACGAGATTAGGTAGTTGGAGATCATTGATAAAATAACATGAGTTGTTATTTCCGATGTAGTGCAAATCATATTGATTTTTCAATCCCTAGAAGATTGGACAGATCATGAGACTTTCAATGATGCTAGTCACCACATTGTAGAGAGGGGGTGTAGGATTCTAGGGAATCAAAAGAAATTGTCACGATAGAGCTCCCTTGGAAGGATGTTATATGATGGAATGGTTGTCTCTACAGGGATAGATAAATACAACTCTCCCAGAGATGAAAGGTTCGAGGATGAGGGAAGAAAGAAAATGAAGAAATGTTTAGCTAGAATAGACAATGAAGAGGGGAGGTACTCTTCAAAGCTCAATGGCATTGAGCATGGCATTGGTCAAATTATTTCTCTTGAACCTAAAGAATACATGGGAGATAGATCAGAGGGTGCATGAGGAAAATAAAAAAGTTATAAAGATGATGTGATTCAAGGTACTGGAGGTGTCCTTGGACAGTATATATTAAGTTGTCTCGTGCATATGAGTTATCAATCCAAACTTGGCGTGATGGTCATTGGGTGTTCTGGTCTACCACAACTCTTGATGTGGGTTTTCTTGTGGGATCATTTCCAACAGAGAAGTTACTGTGATATCCTCTACCAATTCACAATTTTGTTCAAAGAGATGGTATCCCAAATGAATGGTAACATAATATGGTTTATTATGATGAGAATCATAGTGTCAAACTTGAAAAACAGTCATTCTTAGTGATGTTGTTTCTGACCTTCCAGAGATAAAAAAATTCCGAATGAAGGGATGAAATGAAATATGGAAAATCTCCTTGCATTAATTTTCATAAATATATTATAATGCCAAAATAAGTTATGAATCACTTAATGTTTCCATTACATCGGTGTCCAAGAAGGCATCACAAAAGGCATCAAAACCTTTTAACTATATGTCTATATTGTTTCCACCTAAACACGTGGATGTGAAAGTTCATCCTACAAAAACAGAGCCTTTTGAATCACGAGGTTCTTCATTTTATATTGTATTAGTCATTATGAGGTATAGCTTGTCTCTACGTGAATAGTTTGATCATTTAGGACGTTTTTAGATCTTGTAGATAAATGGGAGAGTAGACATTGTTTTCGCACACACCATAAACTATGTTGAGTGATCTATTACATCAAAGCAATGTTACATATTAATACATCAATATTTTCCTTAAGACATACACATTGTATTAGAAAACTAACAACCTATTGAGAGAATATCTCAACTACACACCACAATAGGAGCCAACCAGTTGGAGAGAATCTCTCGCATCCAACTAGATCTAACAACCTCCTAAATAATCAAAATATTCACGTAGAGACAAGCTCTACCTCACAACGACCAATGAGAAGAACAATCACAACCTTGAATATGATCAGACATAAGTCAAGTAGGAGTTACCAATTCCAACATTCCCCCTTAACAAGTACTTGTCTCAATGTTAGTTAGGTCATTCCTTTGTCATCATCTAGTCTTATGCAATAAATGCTCCACCGTGAATTGAAGAACCTCCTGATTAGCAAAGTCTATATTTGGTTAAATCCGATACTTACATCTCATACCTTATTCATGTAGACTTCACCAAACTGTCAAAGTCCATACAAAGGAACAACCATCCACCGGAATATATGGGTACCTAACTGTTGCAATAGGATGTCCTTCAGGTACATGGCTCATTCAACCTCTTGATGAACTTCCCCTGAATGCACATAGAAATTTCGGTTTCTAGGCACCTCCCAAAGCCTACAACCAACATGGTCCACTCATAAAATATCTATCCAACACATGGCCCACTCCTCCAAGCATTTAAAAACTCTGTAACAGAGGATTTTGCACTATATTGAACAAGTTATCCAAACCATCAGGGACACATAGAAAAGATATATGCATTCCTATCTAGGTCTTATAGTGATATACCCTTTACATGTTACATACAAATATACAAGTATATAGATCTAACATATTCCATCTCATGGAGACATAAGGTGCAAGCCTCTATAGTATCTTCCAAGTACCATACAATACTTCTCCCAAGTACCAACTATAAGCAAGATACAAGCTCAAATTTTTTTAAGGACCAATACATATGATTGGTTTCAAAGGTTCCTTCGAACTCTCCAAGGATATGTTGGACCATATGCACTCATTAAGTATTCATGTGTTATTAAATGTATTTACTCAGACTAAAAGGATGATGCAGTGTAAGATATGAAACACCTTCAAGGACTTGGGAATCTATGAACATCTAAAAAGGGAGTGACAATGTTTCACATGACAATTGGAAGCTAGAAATCTCAAGTTTCATCTAGGTCATGACAAAAAATTGGTATAGTCCTTGAACTTAGAGAATGGTTCCTACACTATCAAGATGGGTTATGCATCTCTTTTTACACAATATCTATAGGTAGGTCAAGAGTGGTGGTGCAACAAGGCTCTATAATAGTGGGAAATATTGCATTGAAGGGCATCATAGGCCTTGGTACTTTCCATGTTTGTGGGGACAGTGGGAAAACAATTCAACATCTTCTTGCTAATTGCCACTGTACCTTGGTAGTTTGGAATGCTGTTAAAACCTTGGTCGATGACATTGGGAATTGGAGTGGCCAATTCTTGTCGGAATCCTTAAAGTCATGGGTGGACGATCCCTCTGTAAAAGAGTATGTATTCGAATTTGTTGGTACACTAGGCCATTTGACTCTCTAAGGATGAAGCCATTTTTCAAGACCAAATTCTATCTCCACTACAGGTTTTTCACAAGGTCAAATATATTTTAGAAGATTTGAAGGTTCATGTGAAAGAAGAAATTCTTAGGAAAGTTGGTGAGTTGGACTTAGATGTCGCATGACTTTTTTTTTTTTTTTTAATGGGGCCTCTCAAGGCAACCTTGGTGTTTGCGGTGCCAGTAAGGTTGTCTAACTAAATGCTTGTCATTTATTTTATTTTTTCTTAGGACTAGTTGAAGGCACCA
>ML784834.1:0-14050 GCA_009831015.1 Picea engelmannii
TATCATGCTTATCTCATATTTAAGCCTATGATAATTTCTCTCAGAATGGGAACCTGTGCTAAGTTAGCACCCGTCTATTGTGGACCATTCGAAGTACTAGAGAGAGTGGGACTAGTGGAATACAAGTGGAACCAGAAGGAGAATTCTAGCTCAAGTCTCAATGCATCTTGGATAGGAAAGAGACATTGATACGAAACTCATCCATTGTGGAAGTCAAGGTGCAGTGGAAGCAATTTGGAGCAGATGAGTCCACGTGGGAACAAGAGGATGTCATGAAAGAGGCATACCTATTTTTTTTATTGTATAAAGTTGTTTATGCAAATGGTAAAACATCGAGAACAATTTTTCTTTTAAGGGGGAGGGCAATGTAACACCCCATTTTCCACCATTCTGTAATTATAAATTTGAGTTAATGTCACCGTGAATTGCGAAAAGGATATGTGTCTATTATAAGACTAGAATGGATATGTTCAAACTATAAAAATATTTTTTGTTAATGAAATCTTGCTGGACAACTCACTGAAGGGTGGAGCTTCAATACGAACCATGATACTATGAGTAGAAACCAGTGAGGGGAAGGGATTACCTTGCCTAAAAGCCATGGTGCCAATTTCCAAAATTCATATTTGAAGTTATTTTCTCTCCCTTCTCATTTTCCCAAAATCAATTAATGAAGGGGGTTGGTAGTTAGGTATCCAACCACCCACAAGGAAGGAGGCATGGAGAAGTAGGTGAAAAACTAAAGAATGTCATCCATTGGTACACCTAGTACCCACCTTGTGGGGAACCTTGACCTCTCAGTGCCAAGTAGACGGAACTGAGACATCAAGGATGGACCCCTCTTACGGGAAAGCGTTTTCTGTAATATTTTAAGACCGATAGCTTAGCATTCCAAAGAGGTGAGTTTGAAAGCGATGACCCGATTAACCGACATGAAAATTTAAGCCCAAAATGGATATGGTTCGTTAGATTAGAAAAATATCAGCCGTTAGATATGTTGGATTCAGGTGACCCATTTAACTGTTGCGTAGATTAAAAACCCACCTTGGATCTGGGTCACTGTTGCGGATTAATTATCTTCATGATGTCACATAACCAGAACCGTCTAGACCATCCCTCTTGCATCGTTTGAGGCCGTCGTCAAACTACTCCACACTTCCTCCCACACTTGCACACGTGTTTGATCTCCCATTGTTGTCACACGAGCGATTGTACTGACACGTGGTCACAGGCAGTCCCGATGTCTAACACCCCATCCGAGTAGTAAACATTTACCTATTGAATACATAATAAATCAAGGATATTTACCATACAAATGTTTAGTTTTTATTTATAGTACTTTTAATGAAAATTTGAACTTGGTAAATAAATTATCTTCATTTTAGTAATTAGATATTTTGTAGAAATGGTGATAAGTATGTGTATATAGATTATACAATGTTTACAATTTAATTGTTGTTTTTTTATAATAAAAAATAAAAAAATTATATTATTGAAAATAAAATTTAGATGTATATTTATTTTTGGAAGATTGGTTATATTTTATTTTTACTAGTTCAAGGTTTGATATACAAATCTTATTTTTTTTAATTGAATTTAATAATTGATTTATGTTGGGTTGTTATATTATTTGCAGTGAAAGTCTAGTTAAGGTGAATCGACTGACGGTCGAGGTCGAGGTGGATCGAAAGTAGGTCGAAGTTGAGGTGGATTGAAAACAAGTTGAAGGTCGAGGGAGTTGATCGAGTAAAGTCGAAGTCGAAGATATTGCCAACAAGTCAACCGACAAGAGGTCGAAGTGCAAGCGTAAGACGACCGACTAGAGACTGAATGAAGGTCGACTGGTATTCGAATGGTAAAACTGACTTGGAGTCGATTGTAATATAATCCTGGGATTTGCAGGATTTGTAGCCAATGATATGCAACTATTTTTGGGCGTCAATCTTTAAGATTTTTCCTGTTGTAAAGTCTATAAAGAGGCGTGTTGTAACACTGTAAAGTGTAATCATGATGTAATCATAGAATGCACTTTTACATGTTAATGCATGTGTAAGTGTAGGTTGTTGGTCATGCATATGTAAGCCGAATTGGCTACAGAGTCGTTCTTGCCTGTGAAAGAGGGTATGATGTCGATTGTGTCTTAGGTGTGGAACAAGGTTAGACATGTAACCTTTTATTATGATTGAATAAGAGAAAAAGAGAGCATGACACTCAAAGGAATGTTGGTTTTTCCAGTTAAGGGTTTCCAGGATAAAATCTCGGTGTACTGTGTGATTGCTTGTGTCATTTGCATTCTTGATTAAATTCTTATTCTCTTCTGCTAGGATTAGTATGGAAGTGTCTTTCATTTCCTAACATGTGGTATCAGAGCTTAGGTCTTCCATAGCAAGTGAGTTATCAGACCGATGTTATTCTTTGGGGAGTATATCAGATTTTGATTTGCAAATATTGAATCTGAGAATTAAACCCTAGG
Source organism: Picea engelmannii (assembly GCA_009831015.1). Taxonomy (NCBI): domain Eukaryota; kingdom Viridiplantae; phylum Streptophyta; class Pinopsida; order Pinales; family Pinaceae; genus Picea; species Picea engelmannii. Next base: position 2,474 of record ML784834.1, read on the forward strand.
TACAATAAGAGTCGTAAGTCATAAATTGCGTTAAAGGTCGTGGTAAAGAATGGCGAGAAGTTCCCAAATAGAAATAGAAAAATTCGATGGCTAGAATTTTGAGATTTGGAATCTTAAAATGGAAGATCGCCTTATATATCAAGAACAATGGACAATGGTATGTCGAGGTACCCAACCGATTGTGTTATCTACCATCGACGATGAGCCCAAGTCAGTCTGTGAGGCAGTTGACTCAATAGAGGGTAAACTCTGGAAGGACGCCATGTTCGAAGAGATCGAATCCTTGTACAAGAACGAGACATGGGATTTAGTCAAGTTACCTAGTGGAATAAATTCCATCAATAGCAAGTGGGTGTTCAAGAAGAAGTTGAATGCCACGAGACAAGTTGAGAAGTTCAAAGCTCAACTTAGCGAAAGGATATTCCCAAGTCAAGGGAGTCAAATTCGGTAAGATTTTTTCCCCCGTTCAAAAAATAACTTCCATTAGAGTACTAATGTATATGGCTGCAACATTCGATTTGGAGATAGAACAGATGGATGTAAAGACAACGTTCCTACATGGGGACCTGAAAGAAGAAATCTACATGAAACAACTTGAAGGAAAACAAGAGTTGGTGTGCAAACTCAAAAGATTCCTTTATGGTCTAAAGAAATCGCCAAGGATGTGGTACCAAAAATTTGACACATACATCCTTAGTTTGGGATTTGTGAGAGACAAAACTGATCACTGCATATATTCCAAGGAAGAAGGTGGGCGTTTCATATATGTATCTTTGTGTGTTGATGACATGTTGCTCATTGGAAACAACATGGACACAATAAAGGAGGTGAAGAAGAAGTTATCCTTCAAGTTCGACATGAAGGATCTTGGTGCAACTAACTTCATTCTGGGAATGGAGATTAAGAGACATCAAGCTGCTAGAAATATCTAGTTGAATCATATAAAGTATATTGAAACAGTTTTGAAACAATTCAACATGTAGGATTGCAAACTGGTGAAGGTGTCAATTCCTGTGGGAGCAAGTATTACTGTTGAACAATGTCCAAAGATATAGGAAGAAATAGAGGACATGGCACGTGTTCCCTATGCAAGTGTAGTTGGTTGTCAAATGTATGCGATGTTCTACACTCGACCAGACATTGCCCATGCAGTGGGAGTGTTGAGTAGGTACATGCTGACACCTGTAAAGGAGCACTGGAAAACTGTCAAGACAATATTCAGGTATTTGTGTGGCATGAAGGACTATGCTATATGCTACCAAGGAAAACCTGGAGGTGACAGTGGTAAATTAGATGTACATGGATTTGTCAACGTTGACTAGGCTAGAGATATGGATTGACGGAGGTTGAACAATGTATATGTCTTCAAGATGTTTGGTGGAGCAATAAGTTGGATGAGTGAGAGACATGCGGTTGTAGCCTTATCAACAACAGAAGATGAATACATGACAACCACCCATGGAAGAAAAGAAGTTGTATGGCTTCAAAGGTTGCGTTCACGAATCGGGTTTGAGCATAGAGCTATGAAGGTAACTTGCAACAGTCAAAGCACAATATTTCTGGAAAAGAACCATGCTTATCATTCAAAGATTGAGAACATTTATGTACAATACCATTTCGTAAGAGACATGGTGGAAAGTAACAAGGTGCTACTGGAGAAAGTAGACACGTTGGAAAACATAACAGACTCATTGACCAAGTCTATGAGTGTTGTGAAGTTCTCTTGGTGCAAAGAGGTAATGGGCATTGTTGCCCTGGGTCTGTGAAGGAAAGTTCAGGAATCTCCTATTTCAGCAAAGAAGACAACAAGTGGGAGAATTTTAGGTTGTCAGGTCGAGGTGGATCGACTGAAAATTGAGGTCGAGGTGGATCGAATATTAGAATGTTAGAATATTCTTTGTAGTGAAATTCTAGTCAAGGTGAATCGCCTGACAATTGAGGTTGAGGTGGATCAACAACAGGTCGAAGTCGAGGTGGATCAACAACAAGTCAAAGGTCGAGGGAGTCGACCGGGTAATGTCGAAGTCGAAGATATCGACGAAAAGTCAACTGACAAGATGTTGAAGTGCAGGCGTGAGACGACCGACTAGAGACCGAATGGTAGTCGACTGGTAAACCTGACTTGGAGTCAATTGTAACAGAATCTCGAGATTTGTGGGATTTGTAGCCAATGATATGCATGTATCTGTAACTGTTTTTGGGTGCCAATCTTTAGGGGTTTTTCTGTTGTAAATCCTATAAAGAGGCATGTTGTAACACTGTAAAGGGTAATCATGATGTAATTGTAGAATTCACTTTTGCAGGTTAATGCATGTGTAAGTGTAGGTTGTTGGTCATGCATATGTAAGTCGAATTTGCTATAGGGTTGTTCTTGCTTGTGCAAAAGGGTATGATGTCAATTGTTTCTTAGGTGTGGACTAAGGTTAGACATGTAACCTTTTATTCTGATTGAATAAGATAGCAAGGGAGCATAACACTCAAAGGAATGTTGGTTTTCCTGGTTAAGGGTTTCCGGGATAAAATCTCGGTGTAATGTGTGATTCCTTGTGTCATTTGCGTTCTTGATTAAATTCTTCTTCTCTTTTGCTAGGATTAGTGTGGAAGTATCTTTCATTTCATGACAATTTCATCTATGATCATTGTTGCACTGAGAGAGAAGTTAGGTACATTATCGACCCACATTATCAACAATAAGATGCATGATACCACACACATATATATAATCTAATGTAACTAGATTTTCAAGTATGGAGAGATTTACCTTTCTATTATTTTTTGGATCTCTCTTAATGTTTAATAGATCCACAATTAAAATGGATCTCTACCAGTTGTACACTGTTTAAAAATATGTATTGAGCTAACGTGTCTCATCATTAGTGGTCTTAAATGGTTTCTAAGTTGCATATAGTTGTGAGGTTGATAAAAGTTCCACTGAAATTAATTCTATATATTTCTCATTATTTCCCTCTTTAAGTTTGAATTTTATGATTCATATTGCCTTGTCATCCTCCCATGAATTTTATGATTCATATTGCCTTGTCATCCTCCCATGAGAGGTTCTTAGTCAAAATAACTTGCATATGAGAGGTGGGCTTCTTTTTGACATGTTTAGAACCACACTTACTTCACTTACAACAGACATAGGGGTGGATATACCAAGCTTAGAACTAATTGTATCCCTGTTTGGACTCATAGTAAGATTCCTTAAAATGATTTCAACCTTTAAGTTTGTTATTTTTCAATTATCTTACTTGGGTGACTTTAATTTTTAGATAGCTCTTTTTTTTCACAAAGTGAATATCTAAAAGTTATATTTTTATAAGTATATAAATTCAACTTTTCTCATAAAACTATTTTTTCCAACAAAATAAAATTCATTCAATTTTTAATTAATAAAGTAAAATTATAATTTTTTTTCAAAATTTCTATTAAATTTAATAAAACAAATTCAAAAAAATATATATTTACTTATCAATTTACTCTAAAACTATTTTATTTAAAAAACCTAAATTCTTGAATCAATTCTACCTAAATAAATACAAACAAAATAAATGGTTCTCTTTTAGACCTACCTGTTTAATGTGAACAGTAAAAAAAAATCTCACATTTTTTTTTTCAATTCTTTTAAAAACTTACCTAATGTAAAATTATTGTACTAAACATAACAAAGATAATCAGATTAAAATATTGAAACCAGATTATACAAAATACCAACTGTAACCTAGAGCCAGCAAAGCGCTTGCCCAGTTTTTAGGTATACCATTTAAATTTAATAACTCCTATAAATAATATATTTATATTTACAGGTTATAAAGAGCTTCCATCATTATTTTAGTCTGCAGAAAGACCTTTCATTTAAAAAACACGTAACCAACATTTTCAAAGTTTTAAATGTTTGACAATTGTTCATTAAGCTATAAAGTTTGGATCCGACACTTCGTCATGTTTGATAAAGAAAGAACATCATTATTTACTAGCATACCCCCGAAGCGGGGAAAGGGAATGCAAAAAAGAACAGTATGGAATATTTTGTTAATTTTATTTTATAAGTATATGTTTTTGTGATGAGCATTGCAATGGTATATTAAGTATTAATAGAAAAATGTTTTGTTGCAAAATTTTTAGGTATTTGGTAGTAAATATTGGAAATAATTTCATTACATGTATAGAAGTATGATTATAATATAGAATAATCTAGAAGGTAAGAGACAAAGAAGATAAGTGTGTTTGTTCTTTTTTTTCGTAGTGAAACATAAACAATATCCTTCATTTTTTCATACCGATCGAAGGAGAATGCTGGTGCTATTCGCATTCCTTCTATAGTAGTTGTGTGTGACATTGCCATGAAGGTCAAACCTTGACGTTCAATATTTCCAATGTCAATGGTACACCTTGTTAAGGTCATGCCTTGAGATTTATGTATAGTCAATGCCCAGGCCATCTTAAGAGGTATTTGTTTCTTGTTACTCCTTTGTATGGGTGGAATTGGTACATGCTTTGGTTGGGTTTGGTCCCATGGAAGCCCAATGTATTTATCAAATGCCACAACAACATATGTTGGCAAAAGTGGAGGGTTATAGCCTAGTGCATATACAATTTGCATGACTATTCCGAGAGCACCATTGACTAATCCTGCTTGGACCCATAAATTGCAAGATAACATAACTTGTTGGCCTATGCATAGAAAGACATGTTTTTCTAGTTGGTCATCATCATGATGGTGTGAATTTGAAGCACCAAGTAATTCTGCAGTACTGCATGCGATTGGTCTATTCAAAGATTGAAGCATAAACCTGTTATGGTTGTCCACAAGAATGTTTATTGCAAATAGATGGATTGAAGAATCAAATATTTCACATTCTTCAATGGACAAGAATTTGTCAGTCCTAGATTGAAGTAGGTTCCAATCATCAATTGTTGGTGTAGCATTGTGAATGTTGGCTAACAACAAGTGGAAGCAGGACTGGGTGGCAGAGATGCCTTGTTGTCGAAATATTGTTTCCAGCTTGATTACAGTGGTAAAGGTTGTCCATAAGATCCTGCCTGGAGTTTCTCCTACATAAATAGGTTTGTCCATTACTGGTGGCAGTTGACCCAAGTTGCCCACAAGAATTATTGAGCAGTTACCGAATGAGCAATGGTTTTTTTCTGGAAATGCCTCATGAAAATGACTTTCAATTTGTACATAAAGTCTAGATCCTATGAAGCTCATCTCATCAATTAGAATGTTGTGAATATGTTTCATCTCTTCTTGGAACATTGAAAGGGATTGACTATGTAAAGGCTTCATGTTCTTGATAGGAATTCTAAGTCTTGCATGTATAGTGGTCGCATGTATGTTGAATGTTGCAACTCCAGTAGGGGCCAAAGGCAATAGTGGGCTATGGCTGGATGGTGCTTGGGAAGCTAGTTCTTCTTTGATGCAATGTATAAGGTAGGATTTTCTTGTGCCTGCAGTGCCTTGGATGATCATCTTCAATGGTTGTGTTGGTTCTCTTGTCTATAAGTGTTGCAGGATTATGTTGAATGCACGATGTTGATGTGTAGAAAATGTATTTCTGGTAGGAAATAGCGGAATGAGTTCTTGTAGTACTTCTATATTCCTTCGATTGTAGTTGATGAAGGTTGGTGCAGTGTTTAATGTATCTTGTGATACTTTGAGTTGATCCCATGGGTGGGAAGTGTCCATCTCTCGCTGTCCCAACATATCAAGAGAACAAAAGTTGATATTTCCTGTAGGGGCCAATATTGATAAACACTGCCATTCATTCATCTCCATGTTTGGTTGTATGTTAATATGGCTATCTTCATCTTCAGATGTTTGGTCATTAGGAGTGGTAATGGGGATGCAATCAACATGCCAAACATCGTAGTCATATTTTTTGATCTCCTAATTAGCCACAATGTCTTCTTGTGAAAGGCCTATATCTTCAAAGAAGGAACGAAAGGGTTTGTATAAAAGTATCTCACTCCAATAGAACTCAACAAAAGTATTGGAATCTTTGTTTGGTATTGTAGTAAAAAGTGGCCATACATGGACAATTGCAGGATTGTGTCTTTTTTTCCACTTTTCATTTTTTTGGGCTTGACTATATGTCCATTGTTTTGCAAGATCAATCAAACATATATGGTCAAGAAAAACATGACGTATTAGATATGCATCAATGAAATTGGATCTAGATAAGTAGTTAGGTAAATCATAGGAGATTTGACGAAAAATTTGACGACCAACATTGAGTTTGGTGAAGGTGCGGCTGCATGTGACAAGGGGTAATTTTTGGAGCATATGGCAAGTTTCTTGGGCACTTATGTCCCAATCTACAATTGCTTCTGAGTGCAAACGTCAATAAGCAGTTGGGGCAGGGTCATCTATATGTGATGTAGATGCAATTCTGGTCAACATGTGATGGTAGGTCTCTGATCTCCCCTCTGCTTTGGAGGCATATTTGGCAATGTATTTTAGAACTGCATGGTGAGAAAGGACTGGTTGGCAATCTACATTTTCCCTCCATGTTTGGACTATGTTAGGATTATGGATGTTTAGGCACTCATCATTACGTGTCGGGCACTATGTCTTTTGACCCATTTCATCAATGTAGAGTGATGACTCCATTTGTACCTTCCAAGGGAATTTATACCTGCATTCAAGGGTAGTCCCTTTTCTATGAAGACATGTTTTCTCATTGCACTTTGTATGTATTTGAACTCGGTTTAAGAGTTGTTCATAGTCCTCAAGTGGGATGGATGAAAATATCTCCTTTGTATCTAGTAAGCAAGGGTCATCTTCAATGGATTGATGCGTAGCCATTTGCGTGTCATGGTTTTCTCTAGGATTCCAGGTTGTCACATAGTTATCAAAGAAACTCTTTGCAGCATAGATTTGTGTTGGGTCTTCCCACTCTAATGTTTACATGTTTGGAGCATCAACAAGCCATAGAAATACATGTAGATGTGCAGAGCCACGGTGTTTCCATTCATACCTGTAAAAGGGATATGAAATGATTAGTAAAGAGAATTTAAATGTATAGGTTTGGTAGAGGTAATTTCAAGTATTATACAATGTGTACCTATACCAATAGTCAATTGCATACATTTGTTTTTGTAGTATCTCCTCATGGAATATTGAAAACCTTTTGTGCATATAGGCAACGATAGTGTGGGGACAATCAATGACATTGTTTGTACGCCAAAGTTGGCGAAGCTTTAGGTCAAGAGGTCTATTTGTTTGCATAACTACATGCAAGTCTAGCCACTTTGTGTCTGCTGCACTGAGAGTGAAAAACAAAGTTGGGCATTGTAGTTGTGTAATCATATCTATTAGCTCGGTCCTACGCATGATCCAAAATGCTCTAGTTCCACGTAGATGTGCTCTGAAGCGCATGACCTATTCTGGGAGTTTGTCTGCAGGTAGTTCTTTGAGATGTGAATGTAATTCTTGAATTGTGGCGGGTGTGGTATGATCTTGGCTTCGTTTGAAAAAGAAGGTAGTTGTTGCTTGACTTCGATGGCGCATAATCAAATTGTAGAGGTAGTATATGAAACGAGGATGACTACCAAATCTATTGTCATGGTATCTCATCAAGTGTGTTGCATAACTATCAAGTGGTATGTTTTTCATGCGTGGTTGGCGAGGCAGGGCATCTCCATTGGGGAAAAGAGTAGGAAATGCCATGTCGAAAAGACCCTCTGTGTTATACTCATTGATTGGTGATAGGACAATTGTCGGCCATTCAATTGTATTTGGTGGAAAGTCATTTGTAGTGTTAACAAATGCTCTTATTTTTTCCATTTCTCATTGTGTATTAGGCAATCAAAAGGCGAAGGAATACAATTTTTGCTCATATTGGCAAACATCATGGTGTTCTAAATCTGCGATATTTGGCTCTTTAGTGGGAGAAGGGAAAGTTTTTGTAGAGACAGAATGGAGGCAAGAGGAAACATTGGTGCGCTTATTGGGAAGTGATGCAAGCGAGGTTTGGTCAATTTGGATGTCATTGTAATATTTTTCATTTTGGATCTTGTAGAGCAATGCATTGAGGACATGAGATTTTGTCACATAACAATAATAACATTTCCCCGTTCCTCCATGTCTCTTGACAACCAAGATATCTATATTTGAAAGGCGATGTGGTAGAAAAGTTGCTATGTGGACAATTTGTTTTGGAAAACTAATAGTGTGGCCATGATATTTGTATTGGCCACCTTGAGCATGGCTAACTTGCAAGATGGGGCTAACTCGAGCAATTAACATTTCCTCAACCTGTGTAAGTATTGTCAAGACTGTGGGTTGGTGACCGGGGTCCATATTATTCCATTTGGAAAAACGATAACCATTGTTTTCTCTATGATAGCGAGTACAAATGTGTCCATTTGGAGATGGGCGAGTAGGAATACCATGATATGATTCCATACTTATAGTGCATGTATGTATGTTAGATAGGGCATCAATATGTTTTCAAAAAGATTGGGAAGCATGTGTATGGGATTAATTCTCTAGAACATGTGTTGGAAATTCCACACAAGGTTAGTTTTGGTTGATAAGTGAAGTCTCTCTAAGTCTCTCCATTTTTTTTTCCAGCATATTTAATTCGACATTTTTCATTTTGTTGGATCCTATATATAGATAGAGGAGTGGTGATCGGGCTAGTAGTTTTTGTATTAGTAGTGTCATTGTTCCATCTATGTCTTTTTTTTGGTTTATTGTTATAGAATGAATTGTATGGTGCTGACGATTGTATAGAGTTTTGTTGGGAAGTTGAATTTGTGAAGAAGGTGTGTTTGAAACATTTGATGGTATGCTTTGTTGGAAGAGAACATGCCTTTCTAATGATTTTGAGAGTCGGTCACATGTGGTGTTTGTTGTTGTAGTTTGGAACATTGGGGTTGTTTTGCGCCAAATGGAATTTCCTATAAGACAAACAATAAAAAAATTGTAATTAAAACTCAAATTCGGCATGTTTGTGTAAGCATATTCTAAAAATAGGTATACAAAAAATAGATTTATTTGTTAAAATATGTTGTAAGTGAATGCATAATTTGGATTTCCTTTCATATAAATGCTATAACGAAGAAACAAAACTTCAAAACATAAACAATTTATAGAGTATGTATATGGACAAAAGTAGGGTAATTACAAGTTGGTGTTTGTAAGAAACAACCATAACACTTTTCAAGCACTATTTAGCCAACAATTCAGGGATCAAGATGTCCTCTTTTGGCTTTCCTATGTGATCAATTTTATCACATGAAATCATGATGCATTTGATTTGTTTTCGATTGGAAAATGTTTCCTCATGCACTACTAGTTTGAACAAGTAGCTATGAAAGAACAATTTTCCAAATATGTCTGCGATTTTTTTGGTATTTCCCTCATATTCATATTCATATAATTTCTCAGAAGAAACACCTATAAGTTGTTCGAAAGCTTCTTGAAATGTTGTAACATTGGTTTTTCTTGTTTGGTCTTCAATGCTGAACTGGAAAATGTACCTGTATTCACATTTTCAAAAACATGTTGATTGCACCTTTGGCAATTCCAAACACCATCCTCAATAGGTGTGAGTTTTCTTTTACACTTTCAGTCTTTAAATGTAAGTGGGCATGCAACATACCAACAATTGTCTATATTTAAAGAATCAATAGTTGCCTCAACCAAAATGAATGTAGGGTTTGGTCCTTTTCCAATTCCTTCATTCTCAATGTCAACCAAGTGTTTTTGAATGGAAGGGTGCCCTCCTAAATCTCCATGTGCAGATAATGAGTGACAAGCTAGATTTGTTAAAGGGTTATCAAACCATGCTCTCAAATATTGGGCTTCTTTGAGAATAGGATTGATGGAAAGTTGGGATGTGAAGGTTGTAGTAATTGAGATCCTATTAAAGTCAGTCACTTTTCCTACTTTGAAAGCGATTATTGGAAAGTTATTTGAGATAGAATATTGGTGTAGATTATGTTTATTGCACAAGAACCCCCATAATGTTACTTCTATACTATAACTTGATATGTCTTTTAGTTGGAGGGTTCTCTTATGTGTCTTTGTTCCATTTTTTCTCATGATGGTTGTTAAAGGACTAATAGAGATAGCGACTCCAATAATATCAACTATAGAGTTGTTGACTAAAGTTGGTACCAGATTAATAGGAGTGAATACAAAGTCGTGGTTTGCTATTGAATGATCATCCTCTAAACAAGATTCAATGGTTGAGGTAATATCTAGAGTTATTTCCCAATCATTTTTTAAATGATTGAATTCGTTTTTTGCAAGCTTGATGTACCCTTTTGAAATGATGTAAACTTTGTCATTGTCTATGGAAGGATGGAAATTTGTTGGTTGGATGTTGAAGCATATAATGCGTATTTCACTTTTTTTTTCATCAATAACATCAATAAGTCATTTAGCATTGGTGAATGTGCGTACATCAGTTTTTGAAAGAACTCTAACTTTTAGAGTCCATTCCTTTAGGGATGAATACAAAGATGCAATAGGTGTAATTTTGGGGGGTGTATTAGAATGTTTGAATGGTTGTTTTGAAGAAGAACTTACATCTTCTATAAATTTTGGGGCACCAATAATGTCTGCTTGAAAAGTATGCACTTGGATTTCATGTACTATTAGAATCCTGTAGGAAAAGTAAAAACAATATAAAATTAGCACTTGCATTATTGGTCACATAGTAGGGAATGTAAAATATGGTTAATCTGTGTGATGCATGTGAAAAATAAATCAAGATAATAGCTATATAAATTATAACTAAGATTGAGCGATGTGAAGAAGGTAAAGTGAAGACATACTTGTTGTCTTGGATAGATCTACAAGTGAAGTCCTGTAGTTCAACCAATGATCCTTTTTCTATTTGAGATGAAGTGAAATAGTGAGCAAGTGTTGATGAAAATAAGCTTCGTAATGTACTTCCTCCATCAGATAGGACTATTGAATAATGATCTTCTAATGTTAAGTTGAAGTCCACAATTTGTATAATAGGGTTGCAAATAATTTCTCCATTTCCAATCCTTGTAAGTGAGTTTTTTGTCAAAACAAATGCCATACCTTTGATATTTTGTAAAAACAATGGAAGTACAAGGGAACTGAAAGACCACATAGGAAAAAAACAATGAAGGATTGCATTAAGTAAAATATAATGGATACAAATGAAATTAAATGAGAATACATACTGCGAGTAGAGGAAAACAATATGTGCTAAACTATCACCATATTTCTTGATGTATGGTTGTAACTACTTGAACAACAATGGCTTATATAATGTTGCAACGTTTAAGAAGGAATAAACATAAGATGATAGCAAAAGAAAAGCATGTCATAGTAGGAGAGGAAATGTAAAAGCTAAAAATGTAAATATTTTCTATTAGTTAAAGAAAGACATTTGTATGTTGATGATATGAATAATATTTGCACTATGGTAAGAATAATATAACCTTAAAACTTTATGTTGATGATATATATGTATAAAGGAAAGAAAGAGAGATATACACATTGAAAATGTTTAGTTAGTTGGATGTTAGAGAAAATAAACATATATTTCATTTAGTTTACTCTAAAATAAAATTGAATATTGATAT
>ML784834.1:14100-32043 GCA_009831015.1 Picea engelmannii
ATATGTTACAACATTTGCATGAAATTCAATAGATTGGATTACACTTTAAAGATAAGCATTATAGGCAACATATGTTGTTTATATGTGGAAATGCATTATATATATATATATATATATATATATATATATATATATACACACACACACACACACACTTACAAGTAGGAATATTTGCTTTAGTTTACCTTAAAATAAAATTGAGTATTGATATTTGAAATATTAAAACATGTTTAACAATTAAAAGTGATTGGTTTCAAAGATAAATTATGGATGGAAATGAAAAATATTGTACATAACTATTGCAAAAATGTGGATGACAATAAATATGTTACAACATTTGCACAAAATTCAATAGTTTGAATTACACTTTAAAGATAAGCATTATAGGCAAAATATAACCTATATATACAATTGTTGTTTACATGGGAAAATATGGAAATGCATTTCATATATATATGAATGATATAGACATGCTTAGAAGTAGGAATATCATGTTATACATAACAAAGTAAAGTAAGAGAAGATGGTTAGGTTCAAAATGGACAAATAGTCATTGTATTCAAATATGTCTTTAATAGCTTTTCGTTGAAATGTTTTTAATGCCTTGATTTGTTTTCTCTACTTGCAGCTACTTGGGTAGACCTTTCAACATGAATTTTAAGATAGAACTCTCAACATCTCCAACTATGCCTTTAGTGGGTTTTAGTTGGTATGCTTTTAATACAACGAATGTTTTTTGCTCTACTTGTACTCGCTTTAGTATATTTGTCAACATTAGCTTTTAGGCCATTTTGAGCTAAGCGGTGTTTTGGCTCATGTTGTAATGTGTCTTGCACGCTATCATATATTATTCCAAATCCTTTAGAGAATGAGTCTTTTGTATGAAAATAAGAGATGAATATTGTTTGTGTATCATAAATACTAAATTTTCAAGCAAGTTCTTCTTTTATCTCTGGTCTTGAAAGATTCCCCCTTCCAGGATGAATAACACGGATTTGAAATTGTCTTCTATGTAGTTGGAGGTCATTAACAAGATGTCGAATGCAAAGTGCATGTCATGATAGTGCTTTCGCCATTGCTATGCATGTTGATGATTTTGCAATGAGAAGATGTCTATCTGAAATTTGCTCAAGAGAATATAAACATCATAGTTAGTTTTTTTTTGGAAATGTAGAAAATGTGTTTTTACAATCTAGAGTTAAAGAAGAATATAAACAATTTCAAGCAAAACAACAAAGAGTATGAGTTATAGTTAGTTTTTTCTTGGAAATGTAGAAAATGTGTTTTTATAGTCTAGAGTTAAAGAAAAATCTAAACAATTTCAAGTAAAACAACAAAGAGTATGAGAAATAATTAATGTGTAAATAAAAAAATGAAAATAATTAATGTGTAAACAGAAATATGGTAGAGTGAAGTTGAAATGGAGTGGAATAAATATATATAGATTTCCTAAAAGAAAAAGAACAAACTAATGTTTATAAATATTAAATGTGAGGTAATTCAAATTAAATTATATAACCTAAGATGTATGATAATTTATATGATTGTTGATGGGTCCCTATCAACATGTCAGAGAAAAAGAGAAGTTTAAAATGACTTCAATTATATTTATATCAGACTTATTATATATGTTTTTATATTTGTGATTGTTTTTAATTGCTTATGATGAAGTTCCCAATTAAAATAAATTATAGACACAACTTTGCCTCAATAATGTATTTATTATTATTATAAGTATATTTATTATAATTATATTTATTATAAATGATTTAAATTAAGAATAGTTTCATTAATTTTTAAAGTTAATAAAGTATTAAATTTTATTTATAAAAATGATAAAGAGAAAGAAGAGATATATTTAATTGCGTAAAGTATTAAGTATATTCATATTTTAATTAATTAATTAATAGTTATTTTAAGAAGAAGTATTATTTTTTTACAATAATTATTATTGAGAGAAAAATTATGGCATATTTTTTTATAGTCATTATGGTATATTTGAATTTATTTGTTGTGGTGGATCATTTTATATATATATATGTGCCTTGTCTAATTGTTTTAAGTTTTTGTTTTTTTGTCAAGTGACATAAATCTTCACCAAATTATAATTTTTTGTCTTTTAAATTGTATTTTTAAATGTAGAAATGGATTCAACTTGTTAAAAAACCCCATATATATATATATATATATATATATATATATATATATATATATATATATATTACATCATACATATCCTACTAATTGTTTTTTTCTTCATATGACATGAGAAATAATCAATGTGTTTTATTACAATGATGAGTGTTCTATATATAGATAACATATGGTGGTCATCCATGAAAGGATGTGTCGCTTACTATTTTTTATTTATTATTACTTATTATATATTATTAATTATTAATCTAGAAGAGTGTATTCTTGATGTTGTCCAAACATCAACACTCTTCCTCAATGAGGGAAACATTCTTCATCATGCCAAATCTTGTCTCTGAAGTATACAAAATTCACCCTAGACTCATGAGATTTGTCTGTCAGATTTGGGAGATGTCTCTCTCCCACCTGAACCAAGGGAAAACTCATTTTGTGGCTCTCCCTCTGAACCAATTGACTCTCACTAAGATCAGACTCACTCTGGGTCTGCATGTGATAGCATCTAGCATCTTGAGTCTGTATCATTCCTTGTCAAATCACCATGATTAGGACAAACACCACACCATGGTCGTTCACCACAGGTACACACCTGTGAGTGAATGTCATCCTCATGCTAACTGACACGTGGAAAACAACTCAAACACCTCGAGTCCATACTATTCCTTGTCATGATCAAGGAAGGACTACGCCTGGGCCCATTTACCACAAGTACACCTTTGTGATAAATGCATCCTATCTCCCTTAGTCTATAGACCAACCTAGGAGAAGGCCCACCTGATGCTTACTCAGTATATTGTAGAAAAAGGTATGTCACACATGTTACTCCCACATGGACTTCTAGAGGCTACTCCCTCTAGAAACACTAGGGTCAACTCCCCATAGTGTGTGACGTCAAGGTCAACTCCCTTGACATGTCCTCATGTGCTCTCTATAAGGAACATTGGGATATAAGCCCAAACCCACTTATCCCTTCTCAGATAAGTTTCCTCACAGATCAAGTCAACTCAGTCACAGACGAGTACGATTTGGAGAATTTCTCAGGAAGCTGCAAACATCAACACTCCCTCTCAGGGAGGGAGGCATCCTATGCCACGCCAAGTCTGTCACGAAAGTACTTGAACTTCGTCCTGGTTTGGTAAGAACAAAAACAACCTGCTCATTTGTAGGAAGGTACTCCACCAGTACTTCCTTCCTCTGCACCATGTCTCAGATGTAATGGTACTTGATATCAATGTGTTTCGATTTGTCATGAAACAATGGAATCTTCTATGAGATCTTCACACAACTCTGGTTATCACAAAGAATAATAGTGGAATCAAGCACATGTTCATATAAATATGCAAGGAGATTGCAAAGGCACACTACTTCACAAAATGCCACACTTAATGCAATGTAGTATAATTCTGCAGTGATTAAAGACACAAAAGTGTTGTTTCCTGCTACACTAGGAAATCATGGCAGATCCCAAAGTGAAGCAAAAATCGAAGGTGCTCTTTCTGTCCATTGTGCGCCCTGACCAATCAGAGTCAGTATATCCCTGCAATCTCATGTCAATACTGGAAGTATATCTCAGACCATGTCCATCTGTTCTTTGCAGGTTTCTCAACACATGTTTCGTAGCAATCCAACGTGTGTATCTCGACTAAATCATAAATTGGCTAAGTGCACTCACTGCATAACAAATATTTGGTCTAGTGTTAACCAGATACATCAATGATCTAATCAGTTGTATGTACAGAGTCGGATCAATCTTGTCAGAATCAGAAGAAGACACACTTAGTTTCTTCAAATTCGTCACCATTGGTGTAGTCATGGGCTTACAATTCAACATCCCAAACTTCTTCAATTTCTCAATTGTGTACTTCCCTTGACTCAGAAAGATCTCATCAGTTCTCTGCCACACCTCTAGTCCCAAGAAGTAGTGCATGGTCCTTCATCTCAAATTCATAAACCAATGCATACTTGCATTCAACAATGCAATTTAAATAACATATTTATTCCAATTAATTCAAATGAAAAAGTAAAATGCTTAAACAACATCTTATTAAACTATAAATTTTAATATACTTTTAAATCAAACATTAGTATATTATAATACGAAAACATAATATTTATTAAAATATAATTTATTGTATTAAAGAGTGTGATCATTGATAACACATTTTAATTAAGAGTGAGTAGTGAGGGACTTCATGTAATGTTCTACTTTCTTATTATACCTGCGAGGCATGATAGGTATATAACAATGATTAGTTTTGACTGTATATTAATCAATTGTTTGACTATAAATTTTATTAGAATTTTATTATATTTTTTAAATATTTAAATTATTATTATTTTTTTAATTTTATTATATTTTTTTAAATATTTAAATTATTTTGTTTTACTATTATTGGTAGATTATTTAAACCTATTATTATAGAGGTGGATGCGGCATTTGATCCACTATTTAATATTATTAAATGTTTTAGTGAAGTTTTGTATGGTGGTGGCGTCTTCTAAATGAGCACTGGTTTCCAAAATAATTCAATACTTATCGTACGGTGGTGTCCTCTAAATGGGCAGTGGCTTCCAAAATAATTCAAGAGTGGCTTCCAAAATAAGGATTTCCTTCTCCATTTCAAACTACATTATGTTTCTACCTTTACTGATACTTTGGATGCTCCAGCCTTACAACTATTGTTTTATTATATCTGCATAGTTGTAGGTATACACTCTCTCAGGTAAGATAAAACTATTTTGTCCATCTGTATATTCTTCATTATTGTCGTGGGAGCGTGACACATTGGATTCTTCCAGTTGGCTGGGGAGGTTTTCTTTGAAGGCCTCTTCTAGTCCCACCTTGTCAAACAAGGTAGGTTTAGTTACTAAGCTAGTGCGCGCAACTTATGCAATCATAGGTTTTCTTCAGATCAAGTTTTATAACTAAGGCCTTTAATTTTTTCATTTTTATGCTATGCATGAATTCTTGCGTCGTTCTATGGCACCTTGTAAATTTGTCTTCCTTTAAGAAATCCCATTTGCCCTTCAAACAAAGTTCGAGAGAGAATAGGTTTGATCTTGTTGGCAATAATATTTGAAATTAACTTATAGCATAGGTTGCATAATGAAATTGGTCTAAAATATTTGAAAGATGTTGGCTTATTTACTTTTGGTATAAGGGCCAGGAAAGTCAAATTAAGGCCCCCAACCACTTCACCTTTGATCCTCGTCTCCTCTACAATCTCAAGCAGATCTCTCCCTACTAGGTCAAAAAAGTAAATAAAGAACTCCATAGTCTAACCATCAAGTCTGGGACTTTTATCTTTTTAAAAAAGTTTTAGCACCTCCTTTAATTCAACCAGTGTGCAAGGTCTTTCTAGAAGCCTGGCATCCTCCTCGTTTACGATTCGAGAGAAGAGGCCCACTATTAAGACCTGTTCATTTACAGAGGATTGATCCTGTGCCTCAAAGAAACTTTTGAAATATTTAGTGGCCTCTTCTTTTAGTTCCATCTGACTAGTATGTACTTGCCCAAGTTCATCAACTGTCTGCCAAATATGTTTACGATTTCTTCTATAAGTGGTGAATTGATGAAAGTACTTTGTGTTTTGATCGCCACTTTTCATCCAAACCACTCTACTGCACTATCTCCATAGTTCCTCTTCTTCCAGCAAGTACTTATTTCTCTCTTGCTCTAGCTATTTTAGGTGCTTTTCCTCTACTAGTAATTGCTCGCCTCCAGTCAATCTCTGAAGAGCAGCTTCAATTTCTTCCTCCATATTCTCAAATAAGATCAATTTCTGATGCTTGTTTTGCTTTACCCAGAGTTTAGTTTGAAACTTTAATTCTTTTAATTTCCAAACTACGTGTCTCTAGATCCCTTCCTCTTGTAAAAATTTATGGTTTTTCCAAACGGAATGAACAATTTTTGCAAACTCTTATTCTCTTAGCCATTGGGAATTGAATTTGAAAGGAAAGGCCTTAAAGAGTGGAGTAATCTCAAGTTGTAGTAACACTGGTGCAGGATCCGATATGAGTGGGTATGCCACCCATGACCTGTAAAGGCCCACACTAACTAATAGATATTTGTATAACATGGCCCGATCGAGTCTCTTGGATATAATTTCAACTCCCGATCTCCCATTGTGCCACGTTGGGACAATCTTGTCAGGATGAATATCTACTAACTTGTGTTTTTGTAAAAAGTCTTTAAAAAAGTTATCCAATGGTCCAACTTGATCCGATCCTCCCAACACCTCTCCCACATTTAAAGTAAAGTTTAAACCACCAGCTATAATAAATTTTTATGTGTTAACAAACCACTATTTCCCACTTTGTTCCAAAACCATCTCCTTTCCAAGCACGATCCATAAACATTTAATAGCATAATCTCCCTTTTGTTTTCAATACAAAATCCTATCAAAAATATACCATCATAGGAAATGTAAGGAGCCAAGTCGAACTTATTTGGATCCCAAGTCACCAAAAGACCACCTGATTTTCCAACCGAACTGACAACACACGATAACCAGTCCGGTCAAAAATTATTCATAAAGGATCTTGCCTTCTACTCCTGAACCAGAGTTTCTTGCAAGAAAAGAATGTCTAGATGAGTCCTATCTAACATTTTACACATAGAGGAAGATTTCAAGGTGCCCCCCACCCCTCTAATATTTAGGGAGAGAAAATCATGTTTTTTCCCTAGCCAGGGATTTCATAGCTCTAAGCGCCCCAAAGTTAGTGGAAGTTAAAGTAATAACCAAAGGAGTGGAGATCCCAACCTCCACATTTTTTCGAACACTCCTAGTTTTTTCCAGAGAGAATTTGATCCCCAAGCCCCTCGACCGGGCGTAATCCTTCCTTGATCCCTCTTCATGCCGCTCTGGTGAGCTAGCCTCTCCACCAGTCCCTTTTTTTCCAATAATTGTTCTCCCTTGATAGACTGGTAAAGGAGTGGGAGATCGAGTTTCTCGGTAATCTGGTACCAAAGAGTCCAATACAACACTAAGGGAAGATTCACCTAACTCAGGTTCCCTATAGCCTGGAAAAATGTTCGACACCCTAATCAGTTTACTAGCAAGTTGATTTACCCCACTGAGCTCTTCCATCTCACTGGAAGTAGAAGGAATATTGTAGTCCCCCTCCTTAACAAAAGCAATGAACAAATCGCCTATGTCCCTAAGGGCCACTTCCCCAGACAAGGAAGGTTGTGTATAATCCCCTGCACCCGACCTAGTAGAAAATCTAAGACTAATTTTAATACAAATAGGATTTGACATTCAAAATACAAATTGGATTATGAGTTGTGTCAGTTCCTCGACTTTTGTTGTTCAACTTAATGGGGATACTACATTTTTTTTCAGAAGTGGCAGAGGTTTGCATCAAGGGTGACCATTATCCCCTCTGCCTTTTATTTTGGTAATGGAGGCCCTCAGTCTACTTCTTAAGATAAGCCAACGAGAAGGAAAGATGATGGGAGTGAAGGTATCCAGAGTAGTCAAAATACTCCATATCCTTTTTGTGGACGACGTCTTAATCATGACTAGAGCTTCTCATAAGGAATGGAAGGAGATAAACAATATCATTAAATTATTTTGTAAATCTTCGGGATTACAGGTGAATGTGACAAAATCCATTGTACTTTTTTCCGGTTTAATTGAGGAGGAAATAAATGTTTTCAAGGAACTGCTCCAGTATAATTTTGTTGACCTCTCAGAAGGATTCAATTATCTTGGATATTATCTCAATATAGGTTTGTACAAAGCAGAAAATTGGATATGGTTACTCGCTAAAATGGAAAAAAAATAGGACATTGGTGTAACAGGTGGCTGTCATTGGGTGGTCGTTTCATTTTATTAAAATCGGTCCTAGAAATTCAACCAGTTTAATGGATGTCCCTGGCGGCTATCCCTGTCTCAGTCCTCAACAAGATAAGGAAAACTATGTTTAGTTTCCTTTGGAAGGGATGTAGTGATAAATCTGATTACCATTTGTGTAGATGGGAGACTTTAGCTAAACCAAAGACCCTTGGTGGGTGGCGAATTTGAAATATTTATCACTTCAACAAAGCTCTTGCAGAAAAATCATTATGGGGAGTGTTATCTAAGGATGACATATGGCATGGAGTGATTAAAGATACGTATCTTCCCTATGTTTCAGTAATTACTTGGCTCAGATCGACGAATTTTCAACCTTTAGCTCCCTCACAAACTTGGAAAAATATTTTAAAATGTGTACATCTCCTTACAAATTGGTTGAGTTGGAGCCCAGGATTGGGGCACCATGTTCAACTTGGTAGATATAGAATACTGGGTATGGGGAACTCTTCCTATCTATCACAAAACCTTTTATCCATTTAAAAAAAGAAAAATATTACCCTACTCTTTCAGGCCAGGCCACAAACTAGGACATACTCCTTTTCCTCATAGTGGATAGAGAGCGAGGATATGTGGATCACTAAAGAAGTGACAAAGGAATGGGATATTTTTCACAAAGATCTAATGAGATCACGATTATATCTATAGGAAGAGTAGATGAGTTGATGTGGACTGGGGGAGATAAATAAGGACTTCTCTTTGTAAAAAATGCCTATATTTCCTTAATGACAACACTCCAGATGCAACCAATCTGTGGGTGGAGGCTAAAATTATGGAAATTGGATTTACCCTTAAATATAAAACGTTTTATCTGGTTAGCAGTGGAAAAAAAAATACTATCCTAGGACAACCTACAATTAAAACACTGGGAAGGACCTAGTAGTTGCCACCTGTGCAAAAAAGAATCGAAGACTGTAAATCATCTAATGATCCATTGCATATTCACAAAGAAGGTGTGGGCAAGAATTTTCACTGGGATAAAGTTTAAAAAAGAATGGGAAGGAAACACTAAAACAGATTGCTATAAAAGATGGCTAGAGGAGAAGACTGTCCCAACTACTCTACCTGCACTTATTTAATGGAATATATGGTTGAAGAGAAATAAAGTATGGGTCTCCTTCAATCTATTATGTGGTCACAAAGTCTCTTGGATCACTAAAAAGGAACACAGGTAATCAATAATATCCTCCATTACACTCTTGTATACCAACACAAAAAGCAGGGACTACAATGGCATGTTTTGATGGAGCATCACAATCAAATGGAAAGCAGTGTGGAGCAAGGGGGGGGGGGTGTTATAAGAACATCAAACTTTTTAGTTTATAGATGGAATTTTAATTGTGGAGAAGGTACATATACAAGGGCATAATTATTGGGAGTATGGGCAACATTAACCTTGGCAACTCGGTTGACTATTAGAGACATCCAAGTACTGGGAGATCCAAGAATAGTAATTGACTGGTTAAATGATAAGGGAATTCTACAGGCATGTCCATTAGAAATATGGAAGAACAAAATCAGGGACCATATCAAAAAATTCAGAGAAATCATCTTTTCTCATATCTACAGAGAATACAATAGGGAGGCAGATTTACTATCCAAATAGGCTATTTAGAAGCCAGAAGGAAAAAATTCATATTACGCATGAGTAGATGGAAAATAAGGCCCAAGGATGTTCATAAACTTATATTAGCACAACTAATAAATTCTGTTGTTTTATTTTGTTTCTAGCATGAGATGGTGTACAATAAAAAATATGTTTCAAGAGAGCTGAAGGACCGATTGGCAACATGTATGTTTCTTAGTTTTGTTTTGCTTTTTTTGGTATCTTTTTGGTATTTCAGGGCATAGGGATACCCATTGAAAAAATGCCCTTATAGCCGAGTTTTGGCTATGTCAAGATATTGTAAAGACTTATTTTGTGAACAAATTATATATCAATATAACCAAGCAATTTTCGATTGGAAAAAAGGTATACGCTGCAACCTTGTTATATATGTTTTTATATTTGTGATTGTTTTTAATGGTTTATTTTCAAGAAGTTTCAAACTAAAATAAATTATAGACATAGCTCTCTCTAAATAATGTATTTTTTTATTATAATTATTATTTATTATAAATGGTTTAAATTAAGAATAATTTCATTGATTTTTAAAGTTAATAAAGTATTGAATTTTATTTATAAAAATGATAAAGAGAAAGAAGAGATTTATTTAATTGTGTAAAGTAATATGTATATTCATATTTTAATTAATTAATAGTTATTTTAATAAGAAATATTATTTCTTTACGGTAACTATTATTGAGAGAAGGATTATGGTATATTTCTTTATAGTCATTAAGAGAAGGATTATGGTATATTGGAACTTATTTGTTGTGGTGGATCATTATTTTCATATATATGTATATGTATACATATACATATATATAGGTGTTGTCTGAGTGTTCTACTGTGTTTGTTCTTTTTTGTCCCCTGACATAAATCTTCACCAAATCAAATTTTTTTGATTTTTAAATTGTATTTCTGAATGTAGAAATGGATTCAGCTTGCTGAAAAACCCCTAGGGCACTATGATATGATATACTATATATATATAGTATTGTTTTACATCAAACATATCCTATTAATTGTTTTTTTTCTTCATATGAGACGAGAAATAATCGATGTGTTTTATTACAATGATGAGTGTTCCATATATAGAAAATATGTTGTGACCATCCATGAAAGGATGTGTTCCTTGAATAATAAATAACTATTTATTATTTATTATTACTTATTATATATATTTTTAATTATTAATCTAGAAGAATGTCTTCCCGATGTTGTCCAAACATCAACACTCCCTCTCAACGAGGGAAACATTCTTCATCATGCCAAAACTTATCTCTGAAGTATACAAACTTCACCCTAGACTCATGACATTTGTCTGTCAGTTTTGGGAGATGACTCTCTCCCACCTGAATTGAGGGAAAACTCCTTTTGCGGCTCTCCCTCTGAGCCAATTGACTCTCACTGAGATTAGGCTCACTCTGGGTATGCATGTGATAACATCTAGCATATTGAGTCTTTATCATTCCTTGTCAACTCACCATGACTAGGACAAAGACCACACCATGGTCGTTCACCACAGGTACATGATTGTGAGTGAATGTCGGCTCGATGCTAACTGACACGTGGAAATAACCTCACGCACCT
The DNA here is from genome assembly GCA_009831015.1 of Picea engelmannii. Taxonomy (NCBI): domain Eukaryota; kingdom Viridiplantae; phylum Streptophyta; class Pinopsida; order Pinales; family Pinaceae; genus Picea; species Picea engelmannii. The sequence goes on from ML784834.1 coordinate 25,306, forward strand.
CAAGTCCATATTATTCGTTTTCATGGTCAAGGAAGGACTACATCTGGGTCCATTCACCACAAGTACAACTTTCTGATAAATGCATCCTATCTCCCTTGGTCTGCAACCCAGTCTAGGAGAAGGTCCACCCGATGCTTACTCGGTATATTGTAACAAAAGGTATGTCATGCATGGCACTCCCATGTGGACTTCTAGAGGCTACTCCCTCTAGAAACACTAGGGTCAACTCCCCACAATGTGTGACGTCAAGGTCAACTCCCTTGACATTTCCTCATGTGCTCTCCACAAGGGACGTTGGGCTATAAGCCCAAACCCACTTATTTCTTTTCGGATAAGTGTCCCACTTATCCCTTCTCAGAAAAGTTTCCTCATAGATCAACTCAACTCAGTCAGAGAGGAGTACGATCTGGATAATGTCTCGGGAAGCTACAAACATCAACACTCCCTCTCATAGAGGGAGGCATTCTCTGCCACGCCAAGTCTATCACAGAAGTACTCGAACTTTGTCCTGGTTTGATTAGAACATTAGTGACCTGTTCATATGTAGGAAGGTACTCCACCAATACTACCTTCCTCTGCACCATGTCTCATATGTAATGGTACTTGATGTCAATGTGTTTTGATTTGTCATGAAACAGTGGATTCTATGAGATCTTCACACAGTTTTGGTTGTCACAATGAATAACGGTGGAATCCAAGACATGTTCAAACAAATCTGCAAGGATCTTCCAAAGCCACGTTGCTTCACATACTGCCACACTTAAATGCACTATACTCTGATTCTATGGTGCTCAAAGCCACAAAACTATTTTTTCCTGCTACACCATGAAGCCATGACAGATCCCAATGTGAAGCAACACACAAATATGCTCTTTTTGTCCACTACGCTCCTTTCCCAATCAGAGTCAGTATATCCTTGTAATCTCATGTCAATATTGGAAGTATATCTCATACCATGTCCAACTATGCCTCACAGGTATTTCAACACATGTTTCACAACAATCCAGTGTGTCTATCTTGACTAACTCATAAACTGGCTAAGTGCACTCACTACATAACACATATCTGTTATGGTGTTAACTAGATACATCAATGATCCAATCAGCTGTATGTACAGGGTCGGATCAATATTTTCAAAATTGGAAGAAGACACACTTAGTTTCTTCAAATTCATCACCATTGGTGTAGTCATGGGCTTACAGTTCAACATCACAAACTTCTTCAATATCTCAACTGTGTACTTCCCTTGACTCAAGAAGATCTCATCAGTTCTCTTCCACACCTCTAGTCCCAAGAAGTAGTGCATCATATTAAGGTCCTTCATCTCAAACTCATAGGACAATGCATACTTGTATTCAACAATAAGGCTCTATGTACCAGTGATGAATAAATCATCAATGTAGAGGACTAAAATCAAGGACTCACCATTAACAACCTTTTAGTACAGGTTCGTATCAACAACACTTTTGTTGAAGCCCAAACTCATCAGGTGTACATAAATCCTCGCATACCAAGCTCGAGGTTCCTTCTTGAGTCCATATAGGGCCTTCTTCAACCTGCACACATGAGACTCCTTCTCATGTATCACGAAACCATATGGTTCCTTGATGTATACTTCTTCCTCAATCTCTCCATTGAGAAAAGTTGTATTCATATCCATCTGATGTAGTCTCCAACCCATGGATGCTGCAAGGGAAATAGTCATTCAGATAGAAGTGTATCGAGCAACATGAGCAAATGTCTCCTCATAATATATTCTCTCCACCTGAGAGAATACTCTAGAAACAAATATCACTTTGTGCTTCTCATTGCTCCCGTCAGTTGTGTGTTTGATATTATAGATCCACTTGGAAGTCACTACTGACTTCCCCTTAGATCTTGGAACAATATCCCATACATCATTCTTCATGATGGACTGATACTCCTCCATCATGGCATCTCTCCATACTAGTTGACTATATGCCTCCTCATAACACGAAGGCTCATAATCAATGATGTGGCTCATAGATGTGGTATAGCATAAACATCTATGATATTCTTTCTCTCTCGAAAGGTACCACAAGGATTTGCATGTCCTTCTACCTCCTGTAGATTCTAACGAGCCCATGCAGGTCTCGTTCGACCTACTGCAATATTTATGGGAACATCAATTGGAGCTACAATATCAATGGGTTCAATTATATCAATAGGCTCAAATGTCTCCCTATGAATTGTTGGAGGGTGGTGGGGAGAAGGCACCATCTCTTCCTGTATCTCACTATAAATCTCCATGTGAGATCCTTTAGATCTCCTGAAGGATACCTCCTCCTAAAAAGTAACGTTTCTTCTCAACACAATCTGTTTCTGACCATGGATGTAGATCCAATATGCCTTTGAAGACTCATTGTACCCCACAAATATACCCTTTCTTCTTGAAGGGTCCAACTTGGTCCTTTTCTCCTTGGGTACATGAATGTATATTGGACACCCAAATATCCTGAAGTGTCCAACCTCAGGATTTCACTCCAGTGAAGGCCTCCTCGAAAGTCATGTTCCTCAAAGTCTTATGAGGACTTCTGTTCTGAACATACACTACAGTCATGGATGCCTCTTCCCACAGAAAAAAATGTCGATCATGCTAATCCATATTGGACCATACTTGACATATCGAGGTTCCATCATGAAACCAATGTCTAAGAAATATCGAGGTTACCTCATGGAACCAATGCCTCACAAGACTTATGAAGGTTTCCTCATGAAACCAATGTCTTGGTTCCTTCATCTAACCATCCAATGAAAGCCAGGATGAAGTATACATCCCCCCCTACTAGTCCACACAGGATCCTTCAAGGAGAACATCTCATGATGCTGCCTCAAACATCAACACTCCCTCTCAGCGAGGGAGAAAGTCACGACATGAGCTACAAGGACCATTCTTCTAATCAGGTCACTACATGTGCCATAGAAGAATGTCAATCCCAGACCTTTTTCCCTAATCAGGTCACCATCTATATATATTTTAAGAAAGTGATCTCAATGTTTTCGATATTTCTCCCTTTAAAACTACTTGCAATCATTTACACATTTTCAATTTCAAAAATATTTTTTTTCAAAATAATTTTGGTTATGAAGGATTGCATGTTGAAGTAAAAAGAGTCCCGACCTTCATTTCATCTCACCACGTATCTTTCTCTTGGAGAAATGCTCTACTATCATGCTAAGTTTCTATTAACAATCGACCATTTTGCTAGTTGGGAGGTCCTACATAGAAAATGATGCTTGGAAGAAGAGACTCCAGGACCACAAGTCTAAGCACTACCAAAAACAACATTCCCTCTCCTTCTTCTGCCCTCACCAATATGACCTCCAAATTTCGAGATCAAGGACTTTTTCAACGAGAAATGGTTGCACTTTCAAGTAACCCATAATACATGCACGCGACTGTGATGCAGGAGCATCTCAAGCGAGCCAGCGTGGAGATAAAGGACATGGAAAAGTGCCCAGCGCAAATTTTGAAAATGTCTTGAAACATTAATGAAGTCATCAAGTGGAGGCACACTTGTAAAATGTAAAAGGACCTTGAGAGATCCGCTCTCGTCCTTAGTAGGTAAAAGGCATTTATGATAGTTAATGCAAGTAGATAGAAATTAATGTGTAGATTAGACAGTTTAGAATGAGAGAGGGAAACGGGATATAGACACCCTCATTGTGTATTGTAAAAGTATATTATGCCAATTGAGAGCATAGTAGTGAAGAACATTACCAAGAGAGAAGAGCATACAGAGCTGGAACAGAGAAACTGTGTTTGAAAAACACCCATGTACAAAGATTTGAGTTAATAGAAGGAGTCTTAATTCAGATTCATAGCGTTGTATTTGTTTCTTGTATGGGTATGCTAAATGGTATGTTCATGGTTTTACTCTTTCTGTCATGCAATTGCTTTTATGCTATGTATGAATGATTTCTTGTTGAATGTTTGAAATTTGAGAGAGAGAGAGAGTAAGGGAAATGAGTTTCAATTGTTTCTCTATTTGAGCAAGAGTTCCTGCAAGGAGTGTAGTTGAATCGTTTGCAAGGAGTGCGTTGACAAAGGGTTCAGAGGTTTGTCTCTGAAATCTCAGATAAGATAGCTTTTGTGATCATTCCCACAGAAGTGCAGCTAGGAACAGGAGCCATGCAAGGAGTGTGTAGGCCGAGTAAAGTCTCAGAGTTGAGAACCTGAGTGAAGTATTGAGAGACTGTTGTTGTAGGGTGTGCGCAGAGTCGAAGGAAGTTCGACACTTGGAAGTGTTTGAAGGTCTGCTACAAGGAGTGTGTGCATGAGTCTTTTTCAAGACTCAAAATTGGAGAAGGCTTAGAAGGGATAGAGTCTCCACATCCGGTGAAGAAAGCACATGAATTTTGTGCATTGGAATAGTGAGAAGGCGTCGCAAGTTTGGGTCGCAGGTGGTCAAGTGCCGAGGAAAAACACTTTGGTAAAAAGTTGCAGACGTCCTTGAGAAGGAAAGAACGGACGGTCGGAATTCTCTGTGGAGAATTCACGAAGTCCCCTGAGCTGTCAGATCTCACGAAAGAGTAGGGGAGTTACGGAGAGTGCTTTCGAGAGGTTTAAGCTCAGGAGAGGTAGAACCGTAGATTCAAGCCAACTGGGGCCATTGAATTTACAAGTGGGTTTCTATTTTAGGGTTTCATAGATTGAAGTCCCGTAATCTCTGCAACAAGACTCGCGAAATCACAAAACGCAAAGTCCCAAAGGGACAAGAGGACTATGTGGGCCATAGAATCAGCAGGGTGGACACGTGGTGCACTATCGACACGGAAGTCAAATTCCGTTGACCATTTCGGGGTTTTGTGGGGTGAAGTCCCGAAATCCTTGCATCAGGATTCACAAAATCACGAAGTTCGAAGTCTTGATGGAGTGAAGGACCGTTGAAAGGTCAACCTTGAGAGCGCATCGGAGTATCGGTAATTCGGGTTTCGGAAGTCGAGGGGATGAGTTGCTTGACATCACAACCCCCAAAATCGCGATAAGGAGAAAGCCAAAATAGAGAGAGAAAGGGTCAAGTGTTGATTGTTTTTGGGTTTCAGATATTAAGAAACAAGATGCTTGACCATAGGATTTGCGGAATCGCGAAGTCCGATCTCCCGAAGCACGAAGGGATATTCCACGAGGTTTTTCTGTGGGTGCAGATTTCCCGAAAGGGAAATAGGAGAGCCATTTTCGGGAGCTCTTTAGGCCAGTAGAGGAGAAAAGATCCTGTGTACGTGGACCTTCCGACCTGCGGGTTGAGGAGGGTTGCGTCATCATTTTTGGTATCAGAGCTCAGAAAGGTTTCTTTTCTTTCTGTAGCAGGGAAAAAGAGAATTCACCATGCCGTCGAGGAGAAGGGACAGGCAAACACCCGATCCACCAGAGGACAGAGAAATGCCGAGAAGAAGGGGTAGGCAGATGCCTGATCCAACCATGGTGAGAGAGATGCATGACCTACGCACCAGACTTGAAGACATGGAGACAACACAGAGGCGTACAGTCGGTGCTAGGGATCTTAGTGATTCCGAAGGTGAAATTGAGGCTAAACATGAAGGGGAAGAAGTTGCAGCCGAAGATGAAACAAACGAACGCTTGATTAGGGCTATTGCAAGAATGGGTGCAAGAGCAAAAATGGACATTCCAGTTTATGAGAGAAATCTAGATGCAGAGGAGCTTCTAGACTGGATTAGAGCTCTGGACACATATTTTGACTATGAAGATGTCGAAGAGGACAAAAAAGTCAAACATGTTGTCACAAGATTAAAGGGACATGCAACATTGTGGTGGGATGAGCTACAAGATGACAGACGCTTCAAAGGCAAGCAAAAGATCAAGAGCTGGGACAGAATGATCACAAAGATGAAGGAAAAATTCATCCCTAGGGATTACCAGATTACTCTATTTCGAAGGATGAAAAACTTGAGACAGAAGCTGATGACAGTGAAAGAATATACTGAAGAATTCTACAGGCTAAACATCAGGGCAGGTCATCGAGAAAGCGATGATGAAAAAGTTTCCAGGTACATGAATGGCCTGAGATATGACATTCAGGATGAGATGAGCATGATAACGATCAGAACAGTGGAAGATGCTTATCAGATGGCTCTAAAAGTTGAAGAGAAGTTGAGCCGAAAACAGGGTCAAAGAAGCCGACGCAGAAGTCAGCCTAAGGGAAAATCAGTTGCCTAGGATAAAAATCAGAAACCTAGGGAGGACTGGAAGAAACCTCAGACTCGAATTGAGAGAGGTGGAATCTCACAGCGAGGGAAGCATACTTAACAGAGAGGAGATTATGCTGATAATAATATTTTTCCTCATACCAGAGGTAGAGGAAGAGGAAGAGGTGGAGTAATAACATGCTTCACACATGGAAAGAATGGGCACAAGTCTTACGAGTGTCTAGATAAAAATAAAGAGAGTGGAGAGACTCACATCGCCGAAGCACAGAGGCATAATATTGAGGCAGAGGATGCTGAAGGCGGAAGATCGTTGATAATGCGAAAATCTCTTTTGACACCAGAGAAGGAGGTGGAGAGTTCAGTCCAAAGAAACAGACTTTTTCGGACTGCTTGCAAGACCAAAGACAGGGTATGCAAGGTCATTGTGGACAGTGGTAGCACAGATAATCTCGTTTCTACAGAGATCGTAGAAAAGCTGGAGCTGGAGACGATTGATCATCCAAGCCCATACAGAGTTTCATGGCTACAAAAAGGACATCAGGTAACTAT
>ML784834.1:32077-42981 GCA_009831015.1 Picea engelmannii
AGGATATAACGATAAGATACTTTGTGATGTTATTCCTATGGATGTTTGTCATCTATTGTTGGGTATACCATGGAAATATGACAGAAATGTGATTCATGATGGGAGAATGAACACATACACCCTAGAGAAGAATGGGAGAACTCACATGTTGCTTCCAATCAAGGATAAGGAGGTGAAACCTGAAGTAAGTAACACTGTACTTCTCATGAGTGGGAAAGAACTTCTTACAGAGGTTAAGAAGAAGGAGGAACCACAATTCATTGTGGTCAGGAAACCGAAGATTGTTTTGACCAACACAAGAGTGGATGATTTACCAGAAGAGGTTCAGGAACTACTGGAACAGTTCTCTGACATAGTAGTGGACGAACTACCTCGTTCGTTGCCACCGATCAGAAGCGTGAGTCATCATATTGATCTCATACCAGGAGCCAATTTGCCAAACAAATCCGCGTACAGATTGATGCCGCAAGAGAATGAAGAGGTCAAAAGACAAGTCGAAGATTTTTTGGACAAAGGGTTGGTCAGAGAAAGCTTGAGTCCGTGTGTTGTTCCGACAGTACTCAGTCCGAAGAAAGACGGAGGCTGGAGGATGTGTACTGACTCGAGGGTGATTAACAAGATAACCATCAGGTACAGATTTCCATTGCCAAGGATGGATGATCTGATGGATTGCTTGAGTGGAGCATTTTTTTTTTTAAAGATTGATTTGAAAAGTGGTTATCATCAAATCCGCATGAGAGAAGGTGATGAATGGAAGACAACCTTGAAAACCAACGAAGGGCTGTATGAATGGCGTGTTATGCTATTTGGCTCAACAGATGCGCTGAGTACCTTCATGAGGTTGATGAATGAAGTCCTGAGGGAGTTCATCGGAAAATTTGTTATCGTATATTTGGATGACATACTGATTTTCAGTAAAACAGTGGCAGAGCATCTTAAACATTTGGCTACAGTGATGAGGAAGTTACAGCAGGAGAAGCTGCTGATAAACATGAAGAAATCCTCATTCATGAAGACAAAGATCATTTATTTGGGTTTTGTTATTTCTGTAGATAAGTTGAGGATGGATCCAGATAAGGTGGAGGTAATCAAGAATTGACCATCACTGAAGAGTATATTTGAGGTGAGAAGTTTTCACGGATTGGCTAGTTTCTACCAAAAATTCATTAGGAATTTCAATCGAATTAGTGCACCGATGATGGATATAGTGAATAAAAGACACAAATCTTTTCACTGGACAGAAGAGGCTAAGAAGAGTTTTAATCTTTTGAAGAGGAAGATCACGGAACAACCAATTTTGGTGTTGCCGGATTTCCAAAAGACATTTCAAGTGAAATGCGATGCAAGTGGATTTGCAATAGGGGTAGTCTTGAGTCAAGAAGACATGTCGATAACATACTTCAACGAGAAGCTAAATGAAGTGAAAGTGAAGTACTCCACTTATGATAAGGAATTTTATGCTATTATTCAGGCATTAAATAAATGGAGACATTACTTGATCCCAAAAGAGTTTGTCTTATACAGTGACAATCATGCATTGCAGTTTGTGACTCAAAAAGAAAAGTTGAATCAAAGACATGTTAAATGGGTTGAATATATGTAGAATTTTACTTTTGTGATTAAACATATTTCTGGTACTGCTAACAAAGTTGCTGATGCTTTGAGAAGGAAGTGTTTGCTATTGCAAGAGTTCAAAGTCAAAACATTGGGTTTTGATGATCTCAGGGACATGTACAGGGATGATCCAGATTTTAAAGGGGCGTACGAAGCAGCTGAGAATCCAATTCTCAAAGATAGAAGCCAATGGGAAGAATCCATGATCCAGGAAGGATTATTGTTTAAAGGTAATCAACTTTGTATTCCAAAATGCTTCATTAAGGAGAATTTGCTGAAGGAGAAACACAATGGAGGATTGGCAGGACACTTTGGTCACGACAAGATGTTCACAAAGTTGGATGAGTCATATTTTTGGCCGGGAATGCGAGAATACATCAAGAGATTCGTGCACAGATGTAGAATTTTCCAGCATTCGAAGGGAAAGAAACAAAATGCAGGGTTTTATCAACCGTTACCCATACCTGAGAAGCCGTGGGACGCAGTCAACATGGATTTCATATTGGGTTTGCCAAGAACACAAAGAGGGTTTGACTCAATCTTTGTGGTGGTGGATAGATTTTCCAAGATGGCACACTTCATTCCATGTCAGAAAACCAGTGACGCAACTCACATTGCGAATCTGTTTTTCAAAGAAGTTATTCGACTTCACGGATTTCCAAGGAGCATAGTTTCGGATCGAGACACTAAGTTCACAGGACACTTTTGGAGGACCTTATGGAAGAAGCTAAGAACTAACTTGTTGTTTAGTTCAGCTTATCATCCTCAGATAGATGGAAAGACAAAAGTGGTGAACAAAAGTCTGGGAGACTTGCTGAGAAGCCTGGTGATAGAACACCACAACTAGTGGGACAACATATTACCACAGGTGGAGTTTGCTTATAACGACTCAGTGACCAGAATCACGGGGCAGAGTCCATTTCATATTGTCTATGGCATGCAGCTGAGAGGAATTTCTGAGTTAAGGGATTCAGAACAAATTGCAATTAGGAGCGCTAGTGCAGAAGATTTCGTAGAAGCGATGAAGGAACTTCACAACCAGGTGAAGGAGCGATTGAAGAATTCGAGCCAGGAATATAAGCACAGAGAAGATCAACACAGGAGACAACTTCAATTTGAGGTTGGTGATTTGATTCTGGCACATTTGAGAAAGGAAATATTCCTGAGAGAAACTTATAATAAACTGAAAATGAAGAAAATTGGACCATGTAAGGTCTTAAAGAAATTTGGGGAAAATGCTTACGAGATTGAATTACCCGATGGGATCGAAATTTCTACGATATTCAATATCTTAGATTTGTACCCATATAAAGTTGAGGAAGCAGGAACGCAAAATAAACAACTAGAGGTGCAGTGGAAAAAGAAGATGCCAGTTGCAGAGAAGCCGCAGATGGAGCGCATACTGGACAAAAGAGTGAGCAAGAAGACTAGGCGAAAGAAATACTTTGAATATTTGGTCAAGTGGAAGGGCCATCCAGTTGAAGATGCCAGTTGGGAGAATGAAGCAGAGATCCAGAGGCATGGACACACCGTACGCGAGCTCATGGATAGGAGCCCATGAAAATTTTCAAGCAAGGGAGTATGATGCAGAAGCATCTCAAGTGAGCCAACACGGAGATAAAGGACAACTGGAAAAGCAACCAGCACAAATTTTGAAAATGTCTTGAAACATTAATGAAGTCATCAAGTGGAGGCACACTTGTAAAATGTAAAAGGACCTTGAGTGATCCGCTCTCATCCTTAGTAGGTAAAAGGCATTTACGATAGTTAATGCAAGTAGATAGAAATTAATGTGTAGATTAGACAGTTTAGAATGAGAGAGGGAAACAGGATATAGACACCCTCATTGTGTATTGTAAAAATAGATTATGCCAATTGAGAGCATAGTAGTGAAGAACATTACCAAGAGAGAAGAGCATACAGAGCTGGAACAGAGAAACTGTGTTTGAAAAACACCCATGTATAGAGATTTGAGTTAATAAAAGGAGTCTTAATTTAGATTCATGGCGTTGTATTTGTTTCTTGTATGGGTATGCTAAATGGTATGTTCATGGTTTTACTCTTTCTGTCATGCAATTGATTTTATGCTATGTATGAATGATTTCTTGTTGAATGCTTGAAATCTGAGAGAGAGAGAGTAAGGGAAATGAGTTTCAATTGTTTCTCTATTTGAGCAAAAATTCCTACAAGGAGTGCAGTTGAATTGTCCACAAGGAGTGCGTTGACAAAGGGTTCAGAGGTTTGTCTCTGAAAGCTCAGATAAGATAGCTTTTGTGCTCATTCCCATAGAAGTGCAGCTAGGCACAGGAGACATGCAAGGAGTGTGTAGGCCGAGTAAAGTCTCAGAGTTGCGAACCTGAGCGAAGTATTGAGAGACTGTTGTTGTAGGGTGTGCGCAGAGTTGAAGGAAGTTCGACACTTGGAAGTGTTTGAAGGTCTTCCGCAAGGAGTGCGTGCAGGAGTCTTTTTCAAGACTCAGAATTCGAGAAGGATCAGAAGGGATAGAGTCTCCATAGTCGGTGAATAAAGAACAAGAACTTTGTGCATTGGAACAGTGAGAAGGTGTCGCAAGTTTGGGTCGTAGGTGGTAAAGTGCCAAGGAAAAACACTTTGGTAAAAAGTTGCAGACGTCCTTGAGAAGGAAAGAACGGACGGTCGAAATTCTCTGTGGAGAATTCGCGAAGTCCCGTGAGCCGTCAGATCTCATGGAGGAGCAGGGGAGTTACATCGAGTGCTTTTGAGAGGTTTAAGCTCAGGAGAGGCAGAACCGTAGATTCAAGCCAACAGGGGTTGTTGGATTTACAAGTGGGTTTCTATTTCAGGGTTTCGTAGATTGAAGTTCCATAATCTCTGCAACAAGACTCGCGAAATCACGAAATGCGAAGTCCTGAAGGGACGAGAGGATTGTGTGGGCCATAGAATCAGCAGGGTGGACAGGTGGTGCACTATCGACACAGAATTCAAATTCTGTTGACCATTTCGGGGTTTCGTGGGGTGAAGTCCTGAAATCCTTGCATCAGGATTCGCAAAATCGTGAAGTTCGAAGTCCCAATGGAGTGAAGGACCATTGAAATGTCAACCTTGCGAGTGCATCGGAGTTTCGATAATTCAGTTTTCGGAAGTCAAGGGGATGAGTTGCTTGACATCACAACCCCCAAAATTGCGATAAGGAGAAATATGAAATAGAGAGAGAAAGGGTCAAGTGTTGATTGTTTTTGGGTTTCGGAGATTAAGAGACAAGACGCTTGACCACAGGATTCACGGAATCGCGAAGTCCGATCTCCCAAAGCGTGAAGGGAGATTCCACGAGGTTTTTCTATGGGTGCAGATTTCCCGAAAGGGAAATAAGAGAGCCATTTCTGGGAGCTCTTCGGGCCAGTAGAAGAGAAAATATCCTATGTACGTGGACCTTCCGACTTGTGGGTTGAGGAGGGTTGCGTCATCAGAATGTAAAATCATTCTAATTTTGACTTGGATTCTAAATTTTTTTCATTGTTTATTTTAGGTGCTCACACCATAGGTAATGCGCAGTGCACGATATTCAGAAATCATATTTATAACAATTCAAACATAGACAAAGTGTATGCAAGGTATTTACAAGCCAAGTGGCCCACAAGTGGCGACGACAAAAAATTGTCACCTCTTGATTACAAAACGCCGACAAAGTTTGACAACTGTTACTACAAAAATCTGGTGGCAAAGAAAGGACTTCTCCACTCTGATCAAGAGATTTTCATTGGAGTGTCTACTGATTCTCTGGTTACTGAGTACATAAACAACATGGAAATTTTTGAGAGAGACTTTGTTGCTGCAATTTTTGACATGGGAAATATCATGCCTCTAACGGGGGTCTGATTGAGAGATCTGGGAGAACTGCAGAAAACACAACTTAGATAGTTCCATATTTCATATGCAACGTAGATTTGATAGACAAAAAAATCATTGCAGTACACTTGACCAATCTGCTTATTGCCAAAACCCTAGAATATTGGGTTGATCCCACTACAGAAACCAACGATCTCGTTGATGGACTTAGGACCCTCGATGATCCATATTTAGGAGAGAAACGAGCTGATTAACAGACTGAACACAATAAACATAGAGATATGAAGAATAACACAATTATCTAGTGAACAATATCTTATATTAAATAATGAAATAGGTAGAAATTGTAAAACTGCAAAACTAAAACACTTGCTAGAATGGTGGTAACTATCTCTGAGAAGAAATGTGGCTGCTACATGCATCTGTATGAGAAGAATAGATTACAATGAGGCTCCAGAGGCCCTTTTCATATTACTCATGAATTCCAAAACCCTAGACATCCAAAAACCTAAACCTAGAAGGTGAAACGCCAAAATTCATGTGGACCCTATGGGTAAGTTGGTGTAATTTGGTACCTCAACTTCTTAGGGTCATAAATTTTGCATACGACCTCTGTTTTAGGCGTGTGATATTCCGTTGGAAAGGTCATTTAGAGAAATACATGTTTTGCAATCAAACTAAGAATCCACCTACAGTTTGACTGTGGAGAGCCAAAAAAACAATGTTTAGGGCCCCAAAACGGCCCTGGAAGTACATCAAGATGTGTTGACATGAAAACATACAAAATAAGCCAGTTGGATTAGGCGAATGGCCACCAATATCCACCTAGATCAATCCTCCCCCCTTAGGAAGAAATTGTCTCCATTGCGTTGATTTCCCCCAGTAAGTGAGGAAACTGATGATCGATTTGGTCCCGGGTGATCCACTTGCCTTGGTGTAGGAGTTTCCCTGCCTTGACAACTCGATAAATATGGATCCACTGCTCGCAAGTGCCCTTGAATTTTGTTTCCATGATCTGATCAGTGGATACTTGTTCCATGTAGTCAGGGTTGAGCTATGTTGGTGTCAACTATTCTGTGATCTAAGAGGTGTCCAAGAATAGTGGAAACTATGGTCAAAGGAGGTCCACATTGAATACTGGATGCATACCAAGGAAGGGTGGAGTGTTGATCTCAAAAGCATTGATACCCACAACCTTGGTGATAGTGTAAGGCCCATAAGGAAGTGAGTGAGGCTTCCAATGGGGCCCGATGAGATGCTCCTTCTGTCGATGTAACCAGACTTTGTCACCAACCTGAAACTGGTGTGGTACCCTATGTTGATCATGGCGCTTCTTGTACATAGCATTGGATTTTTTCAAAATCTCTTGGACCTATTGGAGGATGTACTGAATCCGCTCAATGAATCTGGTGGCTTTGTTGATTACAGACTAATTAGGGGAAGAGTCAATTTGTGCGGTCGCAAGAGGAAGTGAAATATCAATGGGTCCCAAGGTTTGGAATCCCATACCCACCTGAAATGGGCTATGTTTGGTGGAACTATGGAGAGCCCTATTGTAACTATTTTGGACTAATGGGAGACTCTCGTCCCATGTACAGGGATGCTTAGAATTATACATGCATAGGATGTGCACAACCATATGATTGACGACATTTGTTTGGCCATTAGTTTGGGGCTGGAAAGCAATGGATTTTGTGATCTTGGTGTCCAACAGAGACCAGAGACTTGACCAAAAGGTGCTGAGGAACCTGTTGTTTCGGTCTGAGATGATGGTCTGTGGTATCCCAAAGTGGAACCAAACTCGTTCGAAGAAGAGCTTGACAGTATCTGCCATTGTGATAGTCTTCTTACAGGTTGTGAGGATGGCGATATTTGAAAACCAATCAATGAAAACAAACACACAGTCATTTCCTTGCTTGGTGGACGACAAACTAGACATGTAATCTATTGAGATGGATTCCCATGGCTTCTCGAGAATAGAAAGAGGGGTGTATAAGGCTTGCTTCTTGATGGCTATCTTGGAAATGGCACAGGCAGTGAGAGATATGATATACTTGCTGACCTCCTGTCGAAGTTTTGGCCAATAAAAATGTTTTTGAAGAATGGCCACAGTTTTCTCTATGCCAAAATGTCTTTCCACCCCACTGTAGTGGGCTTCCCAAATCAGCTTTGCACGCTTTCTTGTAGGAACACAAAGATGACCCAGGTGGCATAAGAGTTCGTTTTGAATGTGAAAATTAGTGACAGTTTCACCTATACCTAAGAGTTGATATGTGGTGGTGAAGTTCAGATCTTGTTGATAAAGTTGGGGCCACTCAAATGCTTCATGTCCAAAGGAATGGAGCACAGTCATGAGTGCAGCCACAAGAGGTCGACTGAGGCAGTCAGCGACACAATTGGAGATACATATCTTATACTTGATGTTGATATGGAACTGTTATAGTTAGGTGGGTCATTTCTGATGTCGGTTGTTCTGCAATTTACCCTATGTCTGTATGAACTGAATAGGCTTGTGATCAATGTGTATGATCGTCTCTTTCCCCACAGTGTAATGTTTCCATTGACAAAAGGATTGTACAATGGAATACATTTCCTTGTCATATGTGGTATGTTTTCAGACAATATCAGAGAGTGTCTCACTATGGTAGGTCACAATATGCCTGTGTTGAGTGAGAACTGTGCCCACCGCATAGTCAGATGCATTAGTCTCAATCTCGAATGGTTGTTGTAGATCGGGCAAGGAGAGTACTGGAGATGAGCAAAAGCGATGCTTCAAATCATCGAATTCTCATTTATTCTCCTTCCCCCACATGAACTTGGCCCTATCACCACCCTTGGTCACCTAACTGAGGGGCCATGCAATATCCGAGAATCCCAACACGAACCGTCGGTAGAAACTGGCTAGTCCCAAAAATATCTGAAGCTCGGTCAGTGTGGTCGGGGCTAGCTAGTCACGGATGACTTGGATCTTAGCTGGATACACATGTACTCCATTCTCATCAATAATGTAGCCCAGGTATTGGACCTTGTTCATTCCAAAAGAGCATTTGTCCAAGTTGGCATAAATCGTGTGTTGCCGTAGAGTACTCAGAACCTGCTGAATATGCCTCATGTGCTCCTCCCACGTTTTGTTGAAGATGAGGATGACATCCAAATATAATACCACAAAGGAGTTAGTGAAGGGTCTCAATACATCATCCATCAACCTCATGAAAGTGGTTGGTGCATTTGTTAAGCCAAAGGGCATGAATAGACATTAGAAGAGACCTTCTTTAGACTTGAAGGTTTTCTTCTAGACATGAGTTGGTTCAATGAGAACCTGGTGGTAGCCAGACTTCAGGTCAATATTGCTGAAGAACGTTTCCCCCTTGAGTTGGTCAAGAAGGTCATCAATCCTGGGAATCGGGTAGTGGTTCCTGAATGTGATTTTGTTTAAGGCTTTGTAATCAATGCAGAGTCGCCAAGTCCTATCCTTCTTCTGCACTAGTACAATCGAGCTTCCGCAACAGGAGGAGATGGTTCTGATGTGTCCATTTTGAAGAAGATCTTGAATCTGATGCATGATTATGTCATTCTCCATCAACGAGCATTGATAGACTGGTCCATTAGGTAGAGTTGCGTTGGGGGTCAGATCAATTGGATGCTTGACTTGGAAGTGTGTCGGTACCCCTGTAGGTGAGGTGAAGATGTCTCTATATTCTTCCATGATTATTTCCACCTTCTTCTGATGCAAATAGAGGCGTTGTGTAGAGGCCACAGATGTGGAATTGACCTTTTTCTTACTGTGAGCACGAATCACAAAGAAGACAAACTTCCTAGTCTGTGAAATGACCTTACTGCATTGCTTAGCAAAGATTAAAGAAATAGCAGTAGGTGGCGCCACCTCTGGGATCCTGTACAATTGTCTATCCAAAGTAATAATAACAGTGTGGGGTCTAGACTCATACACAACATGATGCTTCCACAAATATGGTTGTCCTAAAATGATCCAAAAATGAAAGAGATTAATAACAAATTGACATTGACTTGATTCTCATGAATGATTAAAGAATTCATCCATCATAAACCATGCTGAAAATAAGAGAAGAGAACAACCATAAGAAATAGAAATAGACACAAATAAATTGTTAATGGATTTCACCAAAGTGTGGCTACGTCTTCAGGCCCGCTTCCATGTGGAGGACCGCTTTATTTATCTTTAATTCTCAAGTTCTATTTACAATGGCTCTCTGTTGTTAGAAACATGCTTCTGATTTGCCATACAAGACCTCCTTGTGCATATGCACAGATGCCTCAACAATCTCCTCTCAAACGATGACTCAATGCCCCTCAAAACATGAGAAATGGGACATTAACTCAAACTCCTCTTTACATTTCCTTCTTACAAAAGTACCCCCTCAAGCTCAAAAATCTTGGCTTATATAGTTTTTAGTCTTAGTTAGAGAAGTCCAACTTCCCACAAAGATCTGGCCTCTTTTTGGGGTCAAATACCCCTCCAAATGGCTTAGAAATCTCTAAAAATGCCCAATTTGGGCCAAAACTATAGCAAAAAATCCACTTCTGTTACAAAAACCAGGATAAGCCCCTGCGGCCTGGGCACGCGCCCCTTTTTCAGAGTTGTATGGAATCATATGGCCAAGCGCTAGCCCCCAAGGGGATGCATGCTGGCCCCTCCTCCACAAGATCCTGGATTCTTGGCTCATGCATATGACCTAGGCCCGATCAGACGGGAAAAGCCCCCTGCCGATTGACCCCTCTACACTAGTTATGCTTCAGATCATATGGTGGCATGTGCTATTCCCGTGGCCCAATGCCATACATTAACACTGAGTGTAATACCACCAGGTTCTTTATGGTGGTTGTATGGTAGTACATAGAACCAGGTTTGGGCTATACCGCAACCCTTACCTCCTCTGCCCGAGACTTCATACAAGTTCAAATAATAAATTTGAACATAGGTTAAGAAGAAACAACGCAGGAAGGTTGGTGGATCGACCTACCCAAAGTGCTTCCCCCACTCCAGAGCTCATGCGATCGATTATGGTGAAGTCCAAATAATTTTTGCCACAACCAACAAATGATGGGGTTCCACATTGTTAAGTACCTGAATAGATCTACCACTTGTTAAGAACCAATGCCAGATCTAAAGATACAATCAACACAATTACTGAATACACAATAGATCCACAAATCAAGATAGAAGAAACCACACTTTATTATTGCAAACCCTTAAGGTAGGGCAACACCATATAATGGATCCTATTATGGAAGGGATCCTCTCTTGTTCACTTGCCTCTTCGAGGGGGCATCCTCCTATTGAGCTACCACTCCAAATACAATATTTCTCTTTTCATGTCTCATTACATTGCTTGAACCTCTTTATATAGTGCTACCATCACCTAAGAACATTCTAGAGGAGGAATCTTCCAGAAGTAGAACCTTCTAAGAAGTCCTCTTACATTTAT
>ML784834.1:45773-91952 GCA_009831015.1 Picea engelmannii
GGTAGCTCAATAGGAGGATGCCCCCTCGAAGAGGCAAGTGAACAGGAGAGGATCCCTTCCATAATAGGATCCATTGTATGGTGTTGCCCTACCCTAAGGGTTTGATAGTAATAAAAAAGATTTTGCATATTGTTCTTGTATATCTATTGTGGTGATTTTGTATTCAGTATTTGGTTCTTAACACACATGGCAACCCATGTCTGGGCCACGTGGCACCATTTAACTTGCCCATGATGGTGATACTTGTCAAATGATGAATGGTCCCAATCTGCCACACCTTCCCAATCAACATACCCATCCTCTACCACGTCACTGTAAGGTTATATGCCACGTCAGAATGATGATGTCATCATGACATCATGCTGACGTCATCGTTGACTTTTTTCCGGTTGACTACTGACTTTTTACATGTTTGGGAATTCGACCGGACTACGATAACTTTCGCATACGGTGTCTGTTTGAGGAAGTAAATATATGGCCAGAATCAGTGCGACGAGACAAGCACAATGGAATTGGTTTTGTCTGATTCTGTGAACTTTTATTTTTGAGCATTTTCTGGACCTGAGGATCCTCCTAGATCAATCCTCCCCACTTGGAAGCTTTTGGACCACCAAAAGTTTGGTATCAGTTGGTAAATAAGTGAGGATATGTTTCCCTCACTTTTCCGGTCTCCATCCACTTGGGCTGACTTGGATTTGTGCCCTTCAATCCCACTCGAAGATACTCCACATCACCCCTGGGAGAAGTACATAATCTTTTGTCCAAAATGGTGTCTTCCTGCAACTCATTCATATACTCAGAAGCAAAATCTTCTATGGTAGGAATATCAACATTCTGTCCTTGATTCTTGATCATAGGAGGCTCATACAATCTCAAGTTTTCTACATTTACAACTGAATAAATTTGAGGCAATTCTAACCGGAAAGCATTAGTACCAATCTTGTCTAAAAATTTTAAAGGACCATAACGAATTGGTTTTATCTTTTTACCTTCTCCTTGCATTTTTTCCTTGCTGATGTATAACCAAACTTGATCTCTTGCTTTGAACTAATGATCAACTCAATGCATGTCATGTCTCACCTTGTACTTGGCTTGGGTTTTCTCCAGCTGTTCCTGTACTGCCTGATGAACCAACTAGATCCATTCAATGAACTTTGTAGTCCTTTCCACATCACTATGTTTGTTTGCTGCAATGTCTTTCCCAAAGAAAAAATCCAAAGGAGATTTTGGAAAGTATCCAAAACATGTTTCAAATGGAGATCTTTGGGTAGAAGAATGTTTGGCTCAATTTACGCATGTTGCACATAACACAAATGTCCATCCCAAAGCTTAGGATGTTTGTTGAAATATGCTTGAAGTAGATGCATTACTTTTCTATTCACCACCTCTGCTTGCCCGTCTTCCTGTGGATGAAATGTTGTGCTCTTCTTTAGTCTGGTGTCCATAAGTTCCCACAAGCTTGACCAAAATTTCCCTATGAACCTAGAGTCTCGATCAGATACAATAGAAGTAGGTAACCCAAAATGAACCCATACATTTTCAAAGAAAATTTGCATTGTTTGTTCAGCTGTGACTTGCTTTTTACAACGAATTAGAACACACATCTTATTGAACGTATCCACAACTACATACAATTAATCATGACCTTTTCTAGACATAGGAAATCCGCCCACAAAATCCATAGATACACTTTCCTATGGTCTAGAAGGAATAGGAAGTGTAGTGTACAATCCTCGATTTCTGTTACTTGGTTTTCTTATTGCACACATAGTACATCCTTTTAGATACTTGGACACATTTTCATGCATTCGAGGCCAATAACAAAACCTTTTTAACTGAGAAACTCTTTTGTCTACACCAAAATGTCCTGCTATAAGAGAAGTATGTGCCTCCTTGATTACATGGACCGTTTCACTTTCTGGAATACATAATTTTCCCAAATGAAACAAAAATGTGTCTTTAATATGATAATTCAATTCTTTTGCTCTTTTACCTTGACTTAAAGTTGCATAGAATTCCTTAAAATCTTTGTCCTCAACATATTGTTCAATGTAACTTTCATGAGTAATTGAATTGTGCTTAAGGATTGTAGAAATTGTACTAGGTGGTCTTGATAACATATCAACAACATTATTATGAATGCCCTTTTTATATCTGATGACCAAATGAAATTGTTGTAAAAACCCCATCCATCTAAAATGCCTTGATTGTTGTAGCTTAGTTTGTGATTGTAGATATTATAATGGTTGGTGATCAATGTGTATTATTGTTTCTTTTCCCATTAAGTAATGTTTCCACTTTTTAACACTTTGTACTAAAGCATACAATTCTTTATCATAGGTTGGATAGTTAATTATTGTTGTAGTGAAGGTCTGAGAATGATAACATATGGTCTTTCCATGCTGCATCAACACTTCCCCTATGGCATATTCATTTGCATTGGTTTAAATTTCAAAAGACTGTTGGAAATCTGGAAATGCCAGAATAGAAGCTGTACTAATATTCACTTTCAAAGTATCGAAATCCTTTTGTTGGCTTCCTCCCCACTAGAATCCCCTTTTCACACTTTTCAAAGCATGCAAAGGTGCTCCAATTAGAGGGAAGTTTGCAATAAACTTCCTCCAATACTGTGTTTCCCCCATGAATCTTCTTACTTCAGTTACATTTGTAGGCTTTGTCCAATTTACAATGGCCTCAACTTTAGAGGGATCAATCTTGAGTTCTCCACCCCCTACAATGTAACCCAAATATATAAGAGATGTTTTTCCAAATTCACATTTTGACAACTTTACAAAAATGTTCTCTCTCTACAACACTGAAAGTATCTGCCTAACATGTTGGACATTCTCTTCCCTGGTCCTACTGAAAGTAAGAATATCATCTAATTAGACTATTACAAAATCATCAATGAATGGCCTGAATACACCGTTCATTACCCGCATAAAAGTAGTAGGTGCATTAGTAAGCCCAAATGGCATCACTAACCATTCAAATAATCCCTGTTTTGTTTTAAAAGCAGTTTTCCATATATCTTGTTCAACAACTCTGATTTGATGGTAACCACTTCTTAAGTCTAACTTAGTAAAATAAACCGCATGTTTCAATTGATCGAATAAATAATCAATACGAAGAAGAGGGTAACGGTTTTTTACCATGATCTTGTTCAAGGCTCGGAAGTCCATGCACATGCACCATGTGCCATATTTCTTTGGCACCAGGATGATAGGTGACCCACATGGAGAAGCACTTGTTTTGATGACCCCCTTTTCAATCAACTCTTGTACATGTTTCTTTATCTCTACATTTTCCAAAACTGATAACCTATACATTCCAATGTTAGGAAGAGGAACATCCTGCTACAACTGTATCTCATGTTCAACCTATCATTTTGGAGGTAAACCTTTCGGGAATTGAAATATATCATCATATTCAGAAAAAAATCTAACTAAGTCATCTTTCAACTTTGTATCACAATCTTTGAAAGTATCAATTCCGACAGTGTCCTTAGATTTTACGACCATTAGTAAATATCTTTTACTGGCATTTACAATTCTCTTCATTTGCCCCGAGTTGATTAGTGATATATTTAATTTATTTTGATGATCCCTTACAACATATTCTTTTCCATCTTTAGTTAATTGATAATTATTGTCTTCATGATAAAATACTTCCTTTCTATCATACATATATGGACTCCCAAGTACAATACCACATATATCTAGTGGAGACACATCTAACTCAACCTCATCTATAAATTGTGAATTGATTGTAAAATTTAGGACACATTGTCTATTCACTTGCAACTAATTATCATTATGAATCCATCCTAAAGGATATTGTTTCTTATTAGGTTTAGTGATTAATCCCAACTTTTTAACAATTGTCTCCAATATCAAATTTTCTTGTGAGACATTGTCAAATAGAGTATCAAATTTTGTATGTTTGGAAATTACTCTTATGTGAAAAAGTTCTATTTGTTTGACCTCATCAACTTCATTATCAACTTTTAAAGAATGAACTGAATAACTTGTACTAGCTTCATAATTTTTACCTTTGATTCTCATGTCTGTGGCCTTAGTCTCATCTCCTGAATCAGACCCCAAATTTGTTTGAACTGTTGCAGTAGTCTTTGGCTTCCCCTTATTTCCAAACTTTGCTATTTTCAATTCTGGATGAAGGACACAACAACGATCCTCATTGTGGCCTTATTTCTTACAATGAGTGCATGTAGGTTTTTCTTTCTTCACTGTATTAGTCTTCTTCCCTTTGAACTTCTCTTTACCCTTGCCTTTGAATTTTCCTTCAGTAGGTTTAAATGGTTTTACAAAATCAACATTTACATTTTTGCCTCTAGATTCAAGATGAGTCACTTGCACACATACCTCATCTAAGCTAGTTGGATTAAACATAAGAATGGTATGTCGTAAATAGATATGAAAAACACCTATGTACTTAAGAAATTTCTCTTGAGTATCCAATGGTATTCCCAACAATAAATCTCTTTTTCGAAACTACCATGTATAACTTTGAATAATTTGTCCTTTTAACTGCCTAAAGTTCTGCCATGACATAATAGCTTGTTGCATATAAGCTAGAGGATAAAATTTCTTTCGTAATGCGGATGTAAAATAAATCCATGAAGAGAGAGTCTTACCAAACTTTTTAAGATCTTGTTTTGTCCTGCTTTCCCACCACACAAGGGCAATTCCTCCCATCTTGAGACTAGCAAGCTGGATCATAGTTTCCTCATCTATGATTTTTTGTATCCTGCAATACACTTCAATTTGTCTTATCTAACTTTTCCTCATTTAGTTCCCCTTCATACAAAGGCAACTCAAACTTAACATCAAGCTTTAACAAAGGCATGGCATACTTATGCTTATGTGTTTTCTTTTGTATAGTATGTGTAGTAGAATGAGAACTAGCATTTGAAGTAGAACTTGAAGAAGAAGGAGAAGAATGTGGTGAAGGTGGTGAAGGAGGAGGCTTTGAAGATTCTCCTTTCCCTTCGTAAAAATTTCTCCTAGAACAGGTTTATTTCTCTCCAAGAAATCATCATATAACACTTTTACCATTTTTGACATGGAGAAAAATGCTTCTTCGAACTTTCTAGTTCGTGGAGAAGTTTCTTCTTCATTTTCCATTCTTTTATTCCGCAACACTCGTTCAATCTTTGAAATGAATTCAGCCAATGATCTTTTTCCTCTCTAAGATTTGGATCTTGTGGGCATCCAATCCTACACTTGTTAAACCTTTCAATACAACCAAAGCTCTGATACTAAGATACTTGATCCAAAAATGAAAGGGATTAATAAAAATTGACATTAACTTGATGCTCATGAATGATTAAAGATTTCAGCCATCATAAACCACGTTGCAAATAAGAGAAGAGAACAACCATAATAGAGAGAAATAGACACAAAGAACTTGTTAACGAAGTTCACCAAAGTCTGGCTACATCTCCGAGCCCGCTTCTAAGTGGAGGACCTCTTTATTGATCTTTAATGCTCAAGTTTTTTTTACAATGGCTCTTTGTTGTTACAAATAGGCTTTTGATTTGATGTGAAAGACCTCCTTATGCAGATGCACACATGCCTCAACAATATCCTCTCAAAACATGACTCAATGCCCCTCAAAATATGAGAAATGGGCCATTAACTCAAACTCCTCTTTACATTCCCTACTTACAAAAGTACCCCCTCAAGCTCAAAAATCTTGGTTTATATAGTTTTTTGGATCAGTTAGAGAATCCCAACTTCCCACAAAGATATGGCCTCTTTTTGGGGTCAAATCCCCCTCCAAATGGCAAGGAAATATCCAAAAAATGCCCAATTTGGGCCAAAACTATAGCAAAAAATCCACTTCTGTTACAAAAAACATGATAATCCACTTAGGCATGGGTGTGCCCCCATTTTCCATATTCGTATGGAATCATATGGCCAAACACCAGCCCCAGAGGGGATGCACGCTGACCCCTCCTCCGCAACCTCCTGGATTCTTGGCGCGTGGATATGACCCAGGCCCAATCGGACGGGATAAGCCCCTCGTCGATCAAACCCTCTACACTGGTTATGCTTCGGATCATATGGTGGCAGGTGCTATTCCTATTGCCCAGTGCCATACATTAACGCCGAGTGCAATAACGCCAAGTGATTTACGGTGGTTGTATGGTAGCGCATAGAACCAGGATGGGGCTAGACCCCATCCCTTACCTCCTCCACCCGGGACTTCATACAAGTTCAAATAATAAATTTGAACATAGGTTAATAAGAAACAATGCAGGTGGGTTGGTGGCCCGACCTGCTCAAAGAGATTCCCCCATGCTAGAGTTCACGTGGTCGATTCCGGGGAAGTCCAAATAATTTTTACCACATCCAACAAATGATGGGGTGCCATGTGGCACCCCATTTCTGGGCCATGTGGCATCCCATGTTTGGGCCATGTGGCACCATTTAGCTTGCCCATGATGGTGACACTTGTCAAATGATGAATGGTCCACGTCTGCCACACCTGCCTAGTCAACATACCCATCCTCTGCCACATCACTATAAGGTCAACTGCCACGTCAACATGATGATGTCATGTTGACATCAGGATTGACTTTTTGCCTGTTGATTGTTGACTTTTTGCTTGTTTGGGAATTTGATCAGAGTGCGATAACTTTCGCATACGGTGTCCATTTGAGGAAGTAAATATATGGCCAAAATCAACACGATGAGCCAGACACAATGGAATTGGTTTCGTCCGATTCCGAGAACTTTTATTTTTGATCATTTTCTAAACCTCAGGATCCTCCTGGATCATAAAAGAAAATCACAAAATTCAAGGGGATAAATATAACACAGTAGCTCATCTTTGAAAGGCTTGATTTTATAGGGAAGACGACATTGTTGGCCGAAACAAAGATCTCTTCCTTAACAAAGTCAGCCAATGGTGTAGGGCTATGGGTGCAGTGTCATTGGTAGGTCCAACTACTTGACGACCTCTACTAAAATCAGGTTCTTATGACTACCAGTGTCGACAATGAAATGAATCGGAGCCCCCCTTGACCCACATCTACGAGTGAAAGAGGTGTTCTCCTTCCTTTGGTTCTTCTAGTTCGCTTGGTCAGAATTTCATGGTAGCGACAGTGGAATTGGGTTCAACATCGATAATCCACTTCCCTCCTTCAAGATTTGACTCGGAATCAGAATCGACCTTTGACTCGGAAGACTTTAGCTCAACCACAAGGGACTTCTTGGAGCAACATTCATTGTTGTTGTGCCAAGGAATTTTAGGGTGCTCACACCATTTTGTCGTTTCCTTCTTCGTCTTCTCGTTTCCCTTATTGTGCTGCGGCCTGGACGGATTGTCCTAAGGGAGACCATATTGACTTGGTCCCTTGTTGTGTGGGTTGGGGCTGCCTTTTCCCTGCTTCGGTTGTGAGGGGTTTGCAGATTCAAACTCTCGTTGTTTCTGCTTAAATTTCTTCTCGATCTTGACAACATATCAATAATCCCTGCCCAATGAGGGGATATCTAGGAACTCCATTTTTGTTTGAATGTATCCATGCAAATAACCGTGGTATTTGAGCACTAGATGATGCTAAGAGTCTTTGATACCGAATTTTGTGTGTAGGGTATGGAAAATATTGGTGAAATCTATTGGATTACTGAGAGGGGGGTGAATCAGTAATAGATCAATTTTATCCTTTTTCACCATAAAATGCAAGTGTTAGATCAATGTAGCATTATCATCCAATAGTTGCAGAGTAAATAAACAATGAACAAATGAGCAATCACACACATACACAATACACCATTGTTTTACGTGTAAACTCAAAGCAGGAGAAAAGAACAAAATTCTTTTTCTTATATGTCTTTAAGAATTACATTCATTGGAAGCACCAACTTCCTTTGTTTTCTAGCTGCCACTGGAAGGAGGCTTGATCTAAAAATGAAGAAGACTTGAAATACTTGAATTTATTTGCAATGTAAATGTTATGTGTTTAAATCAAATGGATCAGTTTGAAACACATAGATTAAAGGATTACTTATGAAAAATACACATAGACAACAGCATAATCAATGAACATAAGCACATAAACACAACAATTTGATAAAGGAGTTCACCCCTCTCTTGGGCTACATCTCCTGGTCCAACTTCCAATGGATCATTATTATTAATTGCTCAAAGTTCTCAAAAACATGCCTTACAATGCTCAAAATGACAAACCAACTACTCCAATGGCTTCAGAGCATCTAAAAACCCCTATCTGGGCTCTTTCAACACCTCAATCGGTCGAAAAACGAAGAAGTTAGGCCTCTTGGAAGTCTCCCTCTTCAACCTTGTTGTCTTTGCATCTACAAATTGCACCCTTCTTGTTTGAACCTGGATCACATGCAACTATCCCAACGGTGCAAACTGTAGGATGGTTAAGGGCGCGCCAACCCCTAACCACTTAGCACCCGGGCGTATGAGTCATGTGACCGCGCACATTTGGCAAAAGTGGTTAAAAGGGTTACAACTGTTTTGAAACTACCCCCCGCGCTCCACACATGGTCATATGGGTTAACAATACCAGGGGCTAGGTTTCAAAATCCCGCGCGCACACAACTGTCGGGCTACTATATATGTATTATGGTCATATGTGAATCAAACGACCGCGGGCGGGGCTAAGCCCCGGCCCTACCCCCCGCCAACGGTCACATACATTGAACTTAAATACAATTTAATACATATATATTACAACGTACAATGTATAACCCAACGGTCGGTCGGAGTTTGTTAAAGCTATGCAGTGTGGGAGGTCCGGGGGTCGAACCCCATGGACTCCAAAACATTTTACATACAACCAATCAGCCAATTCCGGGGTGCCACGTGGCAGCCCACGATTGGGCCACATGGCACCCAATCATTGAACAGAAAAATGCCACGTGTCGACATATGATTCGAAAACTGCCAACCAAAAAATTCTTACCACGTCACTTATGTACGGTCGTACGGTCCTGCCACGTCAGACTGTACAGACTGTACAGACTGTACATTCAACATCATTTTTTTACCTGTTTGACTTGACGAACATATTGCAATATCTATCGCTCCCGGCGTCCGTTTGAGACGAAACGAGTTGCGTTGGGTTCACAACGACGAGGCCTATGCTCTCGTCTGGTTTGAAGCGATTCTGGTTTGAAGGTTTTAATTTTTGAGCAAAATATGATCCCCTGATCAAGGCTCCAACCCCCTAGTTTCTCAGGCTACAACCCGAGGGAAGCTCCAACTCCCCAATTCTCTAGCTACAACCAGAAGGAGGCTACAAACCCCTATGTTCTCCGACTACAACTAGAAGGTGGCTACAACCACCTGTCCTTTCCCCGTCCAACCGCCCTGACATAGAAGTAGAATGATGAAACCACTGTCACACTATCACTGTGAGATATAAAACTGTACAATTGTACCAACATGTACCACTGACTTGCAGCCAACCTGTACCAATAACTTGAACCATGCATCAACCATGCATCAACCTATACCAATAACTTGAACCATGCATCAACCATGCATCAACTTGTACCTCAACTTGTAATCAACCTGTACCATAAGCAAGTGCATCAACCATGCACCAACATGTACGAAACAAACTGTAATCAACATGTACGAAACAAACTGTAATCAACATGTACCATAAATAAGTGCATCAACCATGCACCAACCTGTACAAATAACTTGTCACAACAACCTATCCAAACAACCCATCACAACATCATGCCTCATCAATCTTATCAACCAAATCAGATCTACTCATGAAGATCAATCACCAAGACAACTCTCAAAGATGTGCATCAACCAAGCATAACACAACAACTCATAATCATCATCAAGATCAATATGTGCTTCTAATAATATACCAAGACAAATATGCTACATCATCCATAAAACATGTGTCAACAATACTACTAACAAGTTCCTCCAACCATGTACCAAGTATGTACCAATCATGTATCAACTACTCATCAACTACGTCTCATCAAGATGTATCAACATCATCAACTATACACCTCATGTATGTGCCAACTCATCAACTAATTGTCTCAACCATGTACCCAACATGTGCCTCAACCAAAAGCCCTCATCAATTTCATAATCAAAATCTGATTTGTAACTCTGTAATAGACTTGGTGTATATGATCACATACCTGCAAACCTTAACTTTAACAACAAGAGACTAGCATTTTCATCAAACTTTACTTTAGCCTCACGAGACTAGTTTTGGATTAGTCAACAACCCTAACTTGAAATAATCATAACTATGTACCTATAATGAATAAAGATATGAAAGTAATACACAATATTCTTCAATGTGTTTTATGAAATTCCTCCAAGTGTCACTATTTGGAACCTTTTAGAAAAGGAGTTATAGAAAAAATGGCATATCTTGTTGAGTTCTAGCTTATTCTAGAGAGTGAACTTGTAAAGCGTGCCCCGCATGAAATATTTGTTGTATGGATCTTAAAATTGTACATGGAATATTACATATTGTACTCTAATCAACACATTTTTTCTTACTAAATTTGGATCGGTTATGAAGAAGTTACAACATTTTTACCTGAAACACTTGTTTTAGACTAGTTTCAGGACTAGCCACAAACCCTATTTTCTACAGAGTGTAACTCCAACAACACAATGACCCACAAGATGAAATTTTTACTACAACTACTTGGATATGTTTCCTTAATGACCTCCCAATTTCACGGTCTGAATCGTTATATAAAAAAAGTTATTGATAAAATGGTGAGATGACCTGTAAATAACATACCTTAGAAAACATTATCAAAATAAATTTTCCTCCCTTGAATTTCGTCCTTCTTTACTTCACCTTCCCTCTGAAATTCGGCTTAGATATCCTTTGGTTACCTTAGTCACCTACATATATTCAATATGCTCAAGTGTAATTAAAATGAGAGAGTCTTTTCTCTTATTTATACCCTCCAAGTAGCTTCCTTAGAAGCATCTTCTAGGCCACTTTGTCCACATAGTCACCTATGTCCAACTTTGCCCAATTTTCCACTTGTCCATGTATCCAATAGCCACTTGACCAATTAGCCCATTTTCCTCATTTTAGGGTTAACCTTCTTATAACCACTTTCCATAATTAGAAAATTCTCTATTTACATTATTATTTAAATAATCCTCCTTGACTTTGTCACTTCACTTTATTATTTAAATAATCCTCTTTGACTTTGTCACTTCACTTTATTATTTAAATAATCCTCTTTGACCTTGTCACTTCACTTTATTATTTAAATAATTTCTTCTTTGCAAGCACTTTGAATTCTTTGACCTTTTGGGGTTTCAAGCCAATCATATGAGGGTCCTTCAACTTCGTAAGGCCATGACTCTCAAACCGTGAGGAATTATGTGATGTTCCACATACCACCGGAAATGACATGAAATTTACTATCCATCTAGGATAGTATTACTTGAAAATATATCAAAACTTATACCATCATACATCAAACAAAATTGGGTCCATTACCCAAACCTTTGTGCTACCAGAATTCGCTACCGGACTTTCTTCAAGGGTTGACATCAATGACAACCGACCCAATTAATAAAAAAAATCTGGTATTGTCTAGTGCCTTTCTTGATGTAGGGTGGTCCATCTGGTGTACTGGTCCTCATAGATTCCAACAGGGTAATACTCTTCTTTAATGTCGTCTCGAAAGGAATCCCATTTAGGGGACACCAAAAAAATTGTAGATTCCTCCACGACCCTTTGCTCAGAGTAAGTATCCCACTAGTCTTTAACATGGAGAACGACCTTGAGGAGTGAAAAATTGATCTTTTCCCTATCAAAAAAATTGTGGATCGAAAAATATCCTTCGAGCAGATTCAACAATTTATCTACAACATCCGCATATATCAGTCCTTCAAATAATGGAATATCAAAATTTACCTGTACCTTGAAGGGGGTTTCATGGCAGATGCTTCTCCTGTGAGCAGCGGTCGAAGGATCTACATGAAGTTGTCCATCATTTCGTTCCTTTATCACGTGAGGTATTCCTCGAGCAACATTTTAATTGGATCTTCTACTTCATCATATTTCTTTTCGTCCTCCATGGGTTGTTGTCAGGCTCAACACGACCGATCTTGTAATGGCTCGATTGGTTCAAGTCCCAACTTCTTGTACCTAGATCTTGTCAGGGATATGTACAAATAAAAATAAATGAAGAGTAGATCGCTCTGATACCACTGATCTAGATTTAGGAGTGGAACAAACTGATTAACATACTGAATACAATAACATAGAGATATGAAGAATAACACAATAATCTAGTGAGCAATATCTTCTATTAAATAATGAAATAGGTTGAAACTTTAAAACTACAGAACTGAAACACTTGCTCGAATGGTGGTAGCTATCTTTGAGAAGAGATGTGGTGGATACACGCATCCGTCTGAGCATTATAGATTACAATGAGGCTTCAAAGGCCCTTTTCATATTACTCATGAATGCCAAAACCCTAGACATCCAAAAACCTAACCCTAGAAGGTGAAACGCCAAAAGTCATGTGGGCCCTATGGGTAAGTTGGTGTAATTTGGTACCTCAACTTCCTAGGGTCGTAACTTTTTCATACGACCTCTGTTTTAGGTGCATCATAGCCCGTTGGAAAGGTATTTCATAGAACTACACGTTATGTTGTCAAACTTTGACCCTGTCTACAAATTGATTGTGGCGAGCCCAAAAAAAAACATTTAGGGCCCCAAAACAACCCCAGAAGTACAACAAGATGTGCTGACATGAAAACATAAAAAATATGCCAATTAGATTAGGCGAGAAGCCATCCGTATCCACCTGGAGGATGTGTGGGGATTCATACATCCCCAAGATTGTGGAACCAACAATTACAAAGCAGTACAAAAGAACGTGCTGAACAAAAATGGACACGAGGAGCCAGGTCGAATAGGTGGGTGGTCACCAATATCCACCTAGATCACTTGACCATTCTAGGTCAGTTTTGGCAGCTTATGCAGTGCATGCTCCTTTTCCCAAGACACGGCACTCTATATCTTCAATTACAGTCCCAACCATAGTCTATGATGCGTTCCATGGCAAGGTGAATAAATTATACCCCCAGTCAAGCTTTCTCTCAGAGGGCATGTTGAAAAATTTACGTGCAGTGGTGGACCAATCCATTAGCCTAGCGGAGAAGTATGTTCATCCGGTTAAGGAAGGGTTGCAATCTCTAGGTCTCCTTTATTTTGGTCCATTGTTGGTAATATCACATGCAACCCCTTTTACTCTATGGAATTTCCTCTTGTCTCTATTTGATGATGAAGTTCAATAAAAATACGTTTTAGTTGGACTGACATTCCTCTGTTAACGCACTTTCCAAAACCTTTTCACAAAACACAATCTATCTCTCATTTTCTTCGGCCCTTCCAAGAAGAATTCAAGCCTAGTCCCACTCTGATACCATGTTTTTTTTCTTCATATGAGATGAGATATAATCGATGTGTTTTATTACAATATTGAGTGTTTCATATATAGAGAACATATGGTGACCATCCGTGAAAGGATGTGTCCCTTGAATAATAAATAACTATTTATTATTTATTATTACTTATATATATATATATATATATATATATATATATATATATATATATATATATATATATATATATATATATATATTATTAATTATTAATCCAGAAGAATGACTTCCCGATGTTATCCAAACATTGACACTAATAAATCAAAAATATTTACAATGAGAATACTTAATTTTTTGTTCATAGTATTTTTATTGAAAATTGAAGTTGTCAAATTAACTTTCTCCATTTTGATAATGAATCTTTTATAGGAATGTTCATAATAAGTACGTGCATATATATTACACATACCCTTAGTCTAATTGTTCTATGTTTTTTTCTTTTTTGAAGGGATATTTTTCGGTGATTTTCCTGAAATCCGGCAAGAAATTATTGGATATGCAAATTTGAGTGGTTAATTTTGTATAATTTGTAAAATCATAGAACAATTAGACAACTCCTTACACATATGTTCACACTTTAATTGTTATTTTTTAACAATAAAAAATAACAAATTATATTTATTGAAAATAAAATTTATATGTATTTTTATTTGGGGAGTTTATTTATATTTTATTTATTGGTTCAAGATTTGATATTCAAATTTTAACTTCTTTTATTAAATTTAATAGTTATTTTCAACTATGATCATTGTGGTTCATTTTTTTATTTGATTATTGTATCCAGAGAAGTTAGGTGCATTTTATAATTCATTAATGAAGAGATTTTGTTTAGCACTACCAACAATGAGTTGCATGATACCAAGCACACACACACAAGATTAAATCCATCTTAACTAAGAGATTTTAAGCATGGAGAGATTTGTCTCTCTATTAATTTTTGAATCCCTCTTGGTGTTTAATAGATTTGAAAATAACATGGATTTACACTAGTTGTACAACATTTAAAAATATGCACTCATTTAATGTTTCCTAACCAATGGTCTTGAATGGTTTCTAAGTTGCATTTTCCACTGTTTTTTTTGCTTTAATTCAATGGATTGTTGTGAGGTTGATTGAAGTTCCACATTCTTTGTCTTACTCTAAGTTATTCAAAAGTATTGTTGTCATAGGCCTGGCGAGCCTGCGGTCGGGTGACGGAATCACTCAACGCTCCCAATCATTGCGCAACATCGCAATCGCTCGTTTGACAACAAAGCTACACCAAACTACTTATTCTGGAATACACCTTACTTCATTACAACTTCTCTTATTACTTATGTTATGTCTGTGTTATCTTATACTTAGTTATGAAAGTAAAATAAACTATTCATACAAGTACAAATGAAACATATGTGTGGGCGGCCAAACTAGCCTAATACCAAAAAGACATCTTTAAACATAACCGAACAATTGTGTGCCGAGCAAAAATATCATGCCACACGAAGAAATTTTACATAAGGATCTTTCACTCAGTATAAGTTACGAAAGTCATACAACTGTTCAATAAGCTACCTTTGTGCATCCTTCCTTCATCATCGCAGAATGAACCACTTCAGAATTCATCTCTGCAATACCTTTGTTTTTGTCACTTGTGTCTGTCCCCTTGCTCAGTTCATACTTTTCCCTCTTTCCTCATCTTGGACTGACCCTTCCTTCCTTGCCATAGTTTAGTTTTCCTTAACAACTTCCTTGAGAAAGACTTGCACAGATCTGCGAAGGCTCCTCCCCAAGGCAGCCCAAGTTACCCTCAAGTGTATACTTGGCTCCTTGGGGAGAGCTCGTCTCCCTTCTTGGTCACTGCTGCAGACTCCTCAACTTGCGATCTTGAAGAAGTGCCTCCCAACTCCCTGCCTTAGCCCCCTTCCAAATGCCCATCTCGCACTTGGTTAAATAGTTGTGTGCCCTTCCCTTGCGATGTGACTCTTCCAACCGACACATTTGTTAGATCACAAACTGACACACACTCTTGATTGTTTGTCCACTTTCGTGGGTTGAGACGACTCATCAACAGGCACACTAGTCTTCCAAGCGTGTGCTCTTCCCCAGCTGACATCAAATTTTGGTTAAACGCACCCAACTTGTGCCTTTGTCTATTTTCTTTCTCAACCACATGGCAACTGACTCGTCACACGTCTTCGACGTTTGTTTTGTTGGGTGTGCATTCATTCAGTGCGCCCATCATCACCAATAGTTCATTTCTTCGGTGGGGAGCCCACCCAACAGACTCTTTGGTCAAGTCACCATCCTTCGTCACAAGTCCATCTTAGTGAAGTCATACTTGGCATGGCATTGCATGCCCAAGAAACCCCAACTTCACTCATGAAATAACTGAACGTTCATTGACCCGTCTGAATCGGAAGTCTTAGCTCATGGAGGGAGCATAAGCGCTTCGATCTAAGCCCGGGGTATGGCAATTGCTTCCCTATCTAGGTTTGAGTTTGTTTTATGATTTGTGTTGCCTCTTCATCCTCTCATGAGAGGTTATTAGTAAAAATATATTGCATATGAGGGGTGGGCTCTTTTGACATGTTTGGAACCATATCTACTTCATCTACCACAAACATAAGGTTCGGTTTGTTACCATTATCAATATACCAAGCTTAGAACTAATTGCATCTTTGTTTGGAGTTGTAGTAGGATTCACCTAAAACAATTCCAACCTCTAAGGTTGTCATTTTTCACTTTCCTTTCTTGGGAGACTTTAGTCCTTGGACAAACATGTCTTTTCACAAACTTTGCACCTAAAATTCGTATTTTTATAATCCAATCCCTAGATACAACAAGAATTATTATGATTATTGCATTTTAAATGAATGAATTAATAAGTGGACAAACTTAATTTTTCCGATATAACTTTTTTCCCAGACAAGATAAAGTTTCTTAAAAGTTCCTATTAAATTTGATAAAAAATTCACCCAAAAAATTAAATTTATTCATTTATTAATTTACTCCTAAAACCATTTTATTTTAAAAACCTTATCTCTAAATCCAACTCAAAAAACACAAAAAAATATCTAATTAATATCAAAGATAAAGTTTTCGAATGAAAAAGATTTAATTGTTTTTAAAACTTACACGATCCATATAAAAATTAATCAGAATCCAATTCTAAAAAGCACATAAAATGATTTAATATCAAACATACAATTTTCAAATAAAAAAACTTCTTTTTAAAACTTACGTTATTCATATAAAAATAAAATTTCGTTATAAAACTTGCATTATTCATATAAAAAATAAAATTACTATAATAAACTTAATAAAGATAACGAGATTAAAATATTGGAACTGTAATGAGACAAAATACCAAATCAAACTCAAAGCTAGTGTCCTTAGACCATATCTACTCGTGCAACGAGCCTCTCCGGGTTTTAGGTATACCATTTAAATTTAAAAAAAACTATAAATAATGTCTTTACATGTTATAAAGAGCTTCCATCATCATTTTAGCATGGAGAAAGAACTTTCAACAAAAACATGTAACCCATTTGTTCAAACTTTTGAATATTTTATAGTTGTGCATTTTCATCCTACATTTCTGGTGTTTGATGAAGAAAGAACATCATTAACTACTTGGTGGGAAAATTAGTTTTCTTTTTAAAATTTTTGGTTTTTCCATGCCTAGAATCCATGTTATCATTTAGTCTGACCACGTCATTGACAAGGTCTTACTCGTTCTGGTAGTTTTCTTATAGGCCCTGCCAAGGTGCTACCCATAGGTCGGTTGTGTTCGGTATGTGTTATATTCTTTGCACGACTAGCTTTAGTGTCTGCTATGTTGTGCTAGACGCGCAAGGGGGCCACTAGGCCCCCCTTGGGGAGTCGCAGGGGTTCGGGGGCAGCGCACCCGAGATTATTTTTTTCCTCGAGAAACATTTCACATTTTGCCTCGTTTTTCATGTTGCCTCGATTTTTGTGTCCATTTTTGGGTGGTTTTTTGGAATATGGTTTTTGCCGATGGTTTTCTATTTCCAGTTAAGGAATTAGGGTTGTTGACTAGTCCAGGTCATTGGGTTAGGATTTTGGATGCCACTGGCTCCTATATGTATATTGTATTGTAAACAATGTATCACTATGAATGAATATATAATATGTTGGTTTTCCCGGTTTAGGTTTCCAGGGGAAAAATATTTGTGTAATGTGTGTATTTTCCATTGTATCTTTTTTGTTCTTTTATTGAAAATCTATTTGCAGTAAAATATTGTACAAGGTTAAAATCTACATTTGGTATCAGAGCTTTGTTGGCTTCGGCGGGACACCTTTGTGGTCAAGGGTTTGGCGTAGGACTGTGATAAGCCTTGTTACAGTGGGAGATTTGTGGTGTTGATTTTTTAGGCGAAAATAAATGGTGAGTAGTTCGAAAATGGAGATCGAGAAGTGTAATGGGCAAAGTTTTGAGCTATGGAAGCTCAATATGGAAGATCTATTGGTGGAAAAAGATCAGTGGATCGCGGTGGATCCAGCTTCTGCACATACAAGAACTTGAGCATATGACTGGAAAAGTTGGATCGAAAGGCAGAGAGCACAATCCGACTGTGTCTCTCAAATTCAGTAATATGGACTGTGTCAGAGGAATCTACAGCCAAAGATTTATGGGATAAGCTGGGGAAGTTGTATCAGTCTAAGTCCCTAAAAAATAAACTTTTTTTGAGAAAGAAGTTGTATAACTTGAGGATGAGAGATGGAGACTCAGTGGTAGAGAATTTGAATGCCTTCAATACTGTGGTAAGTCAGTTAGTATCTCTTGAGATTAAAATTTCAGATGAAGATAAGTGTATCAATTTATTTTGTTCTTTACCAGAGTCGTGGGATAGTCTGGTTGTGGCCATAGGTAGTAATACAAATTCCTTGAAGTTTGATGAAGTGGTCTCATCCTTATTGTCAAAGGAGATGAGACAAAAGAACATGGAAGGACATAGCAAAGACACATTATTTTCAAGAGGACGCTCCCAGGAAAGAAATAGATCTAAGTCCTCAAGTGGAAGATTTAAGTCTAAGGGTAGATCCAAATCTCCCAGAAATTTTGTAAAGGTATGCTGGAGATGTGGAAAAGAAGGGCACTACAAGAAGCAATGTAGATCCAAAATTGAGAAAAAGAAGGGATCTGAAGAAACTCTTTCTACAAAGGAAAATACCTCTAAGGAAGAATGAGGGGATGTGTACTCAGATTCTTCAAGCACACATGTAGATCATGAGGCATGGTTGGTTGAATCAGGTGCATCCTTTCATATGACTCCCCAAAGGGAGTGGTTCTGTGAATATGAAAGGTATGATGGAGGTAATGTTTTCCTAGGTGATAATTCGACAACCAAAATCATAGGATGAGGAAAAGTCAAGTAGAGGCTGATAGATGGAAGGATTAGAACACTACCTGGTGTTCTACACATCCCAGGTTTGGTCGGAAATTTGATTTTTGTAAGCAAAATGGATGAAGTAGGGGTAAGCACAATATTTGAAAAGGAAACATGCATGATGGTTCGAGGAGAGATGGTGTTGTTGAAGGGAGTTTGGTTTGGAACTCTGTATAAGCTGCAAGAAAACACTATTAATGATGGGTGCAATAGTTCCATTTTTCATGATATTGGATTTGAATAAGAAATAAATCCTACGATCTCTGGAGAAAATTTTATGATTTGGCATCAAATACTGGGGCAGATCGGAGAGAAGGGTCTTCAAATACTACAAGATAAAGGTATGGTTGAAGGTATATCTAAATTCTCTCTGGATTTTTATTTCTGTGAACATTGTGTATATGGGAAGCATAATTGGTTAAGATTCCCCTCCGATGCAATGGGGGCAGAAGGAATTTTACAACTAGTTCGCAGTGATGTGTTTGGACCTTTTTCAGTTCCATCATTGGGAAAAACTTTGTATTATGTCTCACTTATAGATAAATTCTTGATGAATACTTGGATATATTTCCTCAAAAAGAAATCTGAAGTCTTTGACATGTTTAAAGAGTTTAAGGCTCTTGTTGAGAATCAAATAGAGAAAATAATTAAGGTGTTGAGGATAGATAATGGTGGAGAGTTCCGCGAGAATGAATTTGAATAATTCTATAAGAAGTGTGGTATAGAAAGGAAGAATACTAATCTATATATACCTCAACGGAATGGAGTTGCAGAAAGGATGAACACAATACTGATGGAAAAAACAAAGTGCATGCTCAGTGGTGTCGAGTTAGGGAAAGAATTCTGGGTAGAGGCAGTGGGTACTGCATGTTACCTGGTCAATAGATCACCCTCATCAGTGTTGGATGACAAGAATCCACAAGAGGTATGGACTGGTAATAAACCTTCTCTCACACATCTTAGGGTATTTGGATGTGAGGCCTGTGTTCATGTTCCAAAGGAAAGTAGATGGATGTGAAGACAATATTCCTACATGGGGACCTGGAAGAAGAAATCTATATGAAGCAACCATAAGTCTTTGTTTTGAAGGGAAAGAAGGAGCTAGTATGCAAGCTGAAAATGTCCATGTATGATTTAAAACAATCACCAAGGATGTGGTATAAAAATATTGATACTTATATGTTGGGACTTGGATTCACAAGAAACAAAGAGGATCACTGTGTGTATTTTAAATTAATTGGTGATCATTTGATTTATTTGGTCTTGTATGTGGATGACATGTTGCTGATAGGAAACAACAAAGAGATTATCCAGGATGTGAAAACTCAGTTGTCCTCTAAATTTGACATGAAGGATCTTGGTGCTTCAAATTTCATTTTGGGCATGGAAATTAAAAGAGATCAGAAAAAGAGGAAACTCTGTTTAAATCAAAGAAAATATGTCGAGAAAATATTGAAGATGTTTAATATACAGGAATGTAAACCAGTCAAGGTACCTATTCCTGTTGGTGTAAAGTTATCTACGGATCAGTGTCCCAAGATACAGGAAGAGGAGGAGGAAATATCTTGTGTTCCATATGCGAGTGAAATTGGCAGTTTGATGTATTTAATGGTATGTACTAGAACGAAAATTGCACATGCAGTGGGAGTTTTGAGCAGGTATATCTCAAAACCAAGGAAGGAGCATTGGACAATAATAAAAAAGGTTTTTAGGTATTTGTGTGGCATTGCTAGCTATGGATTGTGCTACTGAGGAAGACTAGGATTGGATAAACTGTTGGACATACATGGCTTTGTGGATGCATACTGGGCTGGAGATATGAATTGTAGGAGATCTACAAGCGGGTATGTGTTTAACTAGTTTGGAGGAGCAATCAGTTGGATGAGCAAAATACATGATGTAGTGGCACTTTCAACTACATAAGTTGAATACATGACAACCACTTATGTAGGTAAGGAAACTATATGGTTACAAATATTGTGTTCAGGTATTGGGTTGGTACAACAATATGTAAGGATAGATTATGACAATTAGAGTACAATTTTTCTGGCCAAGAACCCAACTTATCATTCAAAGACAAAGCATATTGATATTCAATATCACATTGTGAGAGAAATGGTTGAAGAAAATAAAGTGTTGTTGATGAAAGTGGACACTTTGAATAATGTGGCAGATTCATTAACAAAATCTGTGAGCACTAAGAAAATCTCTTGGTATAGAGTATCCATGGGCATTGTTGCCCTGGATTGTTGACTAAGTAACCTTGTAACCCCCTGTATGCAAAGAAAACAACAAGTGGGAGAATGTTGGATATGTGTTATATTCTTTGCACGACTAGGTTTAGTGTCTGCTACGTTGCACTGGGCGCACATGGGATTTTGAGGGGGGGTCACAGGGGTTTGGGGGAAACGCCCCCGAAATTTGTTTTCCTCAAGAAATGTGTCACATTTTTTCCTCATTTTTCATGTCGCCTCGATTTTCGTGTACATTTTTGGGGTTTTTTGGCACATGGTTTTTTCCTATGGTTTTCTATTTACAGTTAAGGAATTAGGGTTTTTGACTAATCTAGGTCATTGGGTTACGGTTTTGGATGTTGATGGCTCCTATATGTATATTGTATTGTAAACAATGTATCACTATGAATGAATATAGAATATGATGGTTTTCCCGGTTTGAGTTTCCAGGGGAAAATCTATGTGTAACATGTGTATTTTCCATTGTATATTTTCCGTTCTTTTATTGAAAATCTATTTGCAGTAAAATATTGTACAAGGTTAAAATATACAGGTTGAAGCTGTCGATTATCACCGAAATGAAGAGTTGACCTTAAATACAAGATGAGTTTTGTTAACCTTAACACAACATACAAAATATTTGGAGCATATATATAATGCAAATCTCATTGTTCACATTGATCTTTGGAGCATATATACAATGTAAAACTCATTGTTCACATTGATATTATTATGTATCTCAATGAAAGAAACAACATAGGAATAATAAAATAAAAATGGGGGAACAATATTCTGATCAAAATGGGTATGAAGGCTAAATTCAGCTGTAAAAATGTTTGTTCTATTATATATCGTTATCTTAAAAGTAACATTTTGGCATACACTATGTTGAGGGCCATAATTGTAGTATCAGTGGCATTAATTCATACGTTGAGGGCCCTTGGAACAATAATTTTTGTTGTTCTAGAAAATGTAATGCAAGGGTTTACCATAATTTTGGGCTATGTGATTGGGTACGCCACCGATTTGATTGTTAAATCAAAACTCAGATGTATGAGGTTGATTCTAGATGCATTCAGTGCTTTAGTGGGCTCCTTGGGTGCAGTGTTTTTATGAATTTTTGGTTTATCTGCACACTACACCAATGTTGTATATATCGTCTTGGGGAAAGTATCGGTGAGTGCATGAAATGTAACTTATCGATGACATAGGTGAAAAATATTGAAATATCTCAGAAAATGTCGCAAGACCTCAAAAAATACAAAAACACTCATTTTAAAAAAGAAATTAAACATGTAAAGCAACAACAACAACAAATAAACACATTGCTACATAAATACGAAAATACAACTAATAAATAAGATGCATAAGATGTCAAGTGGTCACATATTGTTACTAAACTGAAAATTCTGAAACATGTTCCTGATAGGATGATAGTAGATACAAAATCACATCAAATGATCAAAATAAATGTATCTCATGAGGTGAATCATCATGAGGCATCTAGATACTAAATAGTACATGATAAAATGAAAATGATAGATCATAGGAATCCAAATCATTGATTCCCTCTAGGTCATTCCACTCTAGCCCTTTTATGGGTAAAGGGCACCACTTTTCCTCTGGAAGCAGAAGGCGGTTGTGGAGGTACTCAAGATGAGCTTGGAGTGGAATATCCAGCTGCTCCAGATGCTCCATATGAGGTGGTAAGTGATGGGGATGATGTGGAAGGAAAAGTGTGTTGCCTCCTCCCAGTCCCAATGGACCCAAGTCCAACTCCAGGTATTGCTCTCTGTGGAGGTGGTGGTTGCATTGGATCCACTGGAAGTCCAATATCCTCCTTAGCCTCTGTATCCACTGTAAGTGGAACATATTCCTTGTCCTCGTCCTCCCTCAAATCATCTGAAAGCTCCTCCTTCAACCACTCGGGTGCCTCCTCCATCTCAGTCTCCTGAATATCCACCCTCCACTGACTAGTGGTGTCAATGTCATCCATTGAAATGTCC
The DNA here is from genome assembly GCA_009831015.1 of Picea engelmannii. NCBI lineage: Eukaryota > Viridiplantae > Streptophyta > Pinopsida > Pinales > Pinaceae > Picea > Picea engelmannii. The sequence goes on from ML784834.1 coordinate 68,883, forward strand.
TCTAGGACAGGTTCTTTGTCAAGTTGCTTCACCCACAACCTTATATTGTAGTAGACATATACCAAGTCATTTAGGCGATGGGTACCTAACTTGTATGAACATTGAGAGCCATAGTTAGTGATGGTAAATAGTAAATACTAAATTGTAAAAATTAAAATTAAAAAAAATATAAACAATTTTGATTTTGATTGTTGCATTTTTGAACATTTCTAACCTGTTGTGCTTCTTGGAGTGTATATTTTCAAATACACTCCAATTGCGCTCACACCCTTAAGAACTGCAAGTTTGACTAAGCACCTGAATGTCAAGTTTCTGCAGATCTAGGAGATTTCCACCATAGTGTTTACACTAGACATCTACAATGCATAAAATGAAAGGAAGACAATGAATTATATTTTGTATTTATATCAAGTAATAAATGTCATTTATAATATATAGAAAGGAATAGAAAAATTTGAAATTGAAGCTTACCTATCATCCTTGTGGTTCTATCTTGGACAACAATATCATAGCCCAACATCTTGGATGCCATCCTATATATCTCATTATGTGTAGAAATCTATGTGCGTTCAGCTGGAATCAACACCATCCTATGAACACATTGGAAGAAACCATCAATGACCTCACCATCAAAATTAAATCCACAAGCATAAGCGAATGAAGGGTTGAGGTAGATCCCTACTGCATGAATGGAATGATGGAGAGTGTTATGTAAATGTAAATGTGTTGAACCTGCACAGAATAGATCGAGCTAAACAATAATACACACATTTGCAGAGAGAATTGGAAAAAGAAGAAGAAGGAGAGAAAGAATGGAAGAATTCTCATTAACCGTTATGAATAATGAATAATTTACACATGATATACTCTGTATAACTCAATGAGTTTGAATTTAGGTGAACCAAGTCGCCATAGTGGTGGTATAGAGTGATATGGACACACACTAGCAGTTACGGGAGTGAACTGCCACCTATTCTAGTCTCTCAAGCAGTTACGGGAGTGAACTGCCACCTATTCTAGTCTCTCAGGCAGTTACGGGAGTGAACTGCCACCTAGTTGAGTTAACTAGTCAACTAGTCTTTAGTTAACTGACTGAACAAATATTAGTGAGGATTTAACTTAGGGAATCAAGGCTAATGCACCACTATGGTGATGATACCAAGGAAAGTTCGAATTAGAATGGTGATGATCCCAATGTTGCATGGTGATGATCCCAATTCAACATCTAAACTCAACTCAAGTAGTCAAACTGAAGTGTCAACTAAAAGAGAATATTCTCCAGGTGGAATGTTCTCTCCTAAAATATAGGAGACTGGATAATGACTAATTATGACTAATAAATAAATAAAAACCTTAGGAAAAATAAATCTTAGGTGTGTGTGAAGTGACTTCAACACCTCCCCTGAACATCACTATGGTGAAAATAAATATTGGGTCCCGGCAACGAGGCCATGTTAGGTACCCAAGTACAAAAGATACACTCAAAATAAAGTGAGGAAAGAGGGAAAACCTCACGGGAAACCCCCCCCCCCCTCAAGGTACAATGTATGTAAAAAGAAGAACTACAATTGTTAGGAAACTGTGTCCTTCACTCCAAGACGACCTCGCAAAGAATGGAATTTATGCTCAGTGAAGGTCTTGGTGAAAATGTCTGTCGTTTGTTCTGGTAAAGGACAGAACTGTAAGTCGATGATCCCCTCATGTACTAAGTCCCAGATTTAGTGCATTTGGATATCGATGTGCTTCATCCACTGCCTCTGAAATGGATCTCTGCAGAACTTCAGAGTGCTCTGGTTATCACACCGGATGACAATCGATTGATGAAATTGAATGCCCAACTCAGTGAGAAAATGTTTTATCCACATAGCTTGAATGGTTATGTTAACTACCCTCTGTACTCGGCCTTGGCTGAAGATAGATAAATGGAAACTTGCTTCTTGCTCGACCAACAGATAGGCTCGGAACAAAGACTGAGTGAGTAACCAGATGTGGACTTGTGATCAATGTTATCGCCAACCTAGTCAGAATCAGTAAACCCAATGAGATCTAATGTAGAGTCTGCTACATAATGAATCCCAAAGGTGATGGTGCCCTGTATGTATCGAAGGATATGCTTTGCATCTTTCCAATGTAGCTCATGTGGCTCCTACATGAACCTGGAAACTGCACCAACTGCATATGAGAGGTCTGGTCTAGATTGTGTGAGATACAACAAGCTCCCCACTAGCTACCTGTACAATGTTCTATCAATCAGTGGAGTCTCCCTGCCATCCTCAAGTTTGACTCCTGATAGGAAAGGAGTTGGAGCAAATTTTCAGTCTGTCATGTGAAATCTCTCAAGGAGATCTCATGCATACTTGGTTTGAGACAACTTGATGCCTGATGCATCCTGACTGATCTCAATTCTAAGGAAGAAGTGTAGTGGACCCATGTCCATCATAAAAAACCTATTATGAAGAATCCTCTTGACTGCAGCAATCGTTGAAGTTGAGCAACCGGTGATCAACAAATCATCGACATACAAAACTAAAAGTAGAAGTGAATGAGCTATCCTAAGCATGTATACATTCGGGTCTGATTTAAAATGTACAATTTTTTGTGATAATAGGTAGGAGTCCATCTTGGCATACCAGGCCCTCGAAGCCTGCTTGAGGCCATAAAGTGACTTCTTCAGTCGACAGACCAAAGATGAGTCCTACATAAATCCATGGGGCTGCTCCATGTAGATCTTCTAAGAGAGATCACCGTGAAGAAATGCATTCTTCATGTCCATTTGATGGACTTCCCATCCCTTGGCTGCTGCAATGGAAAGGGCTAATCGAATGGAATCCATCTTCGCTACTGGAGTGAAGGTCTCATCATAGTCAATACCATGAACCTGCTGGAAGCCTTTGGCGACAAGCCTGGCTTTGTATCTATTGATCTGTCCATCTGCTGCGCTCTTGGTCTTGTAGACCCATCTGCATCTGACAATTTTCCTCCTAGAAGGAAGCGGAACCAGATCCCAAGTCTAGTTCTTGAGGAGGGAGTTGTAATCTTCCTGCATGGTGGATTCCCAAAAGGTATTTCTTGTAGCCTCACCATAAGACTGTGGATATGAAGACTGAACCAAGAAAATATGCCTATAAGGAAATGGTTCAGTGGTAGTGAGTGAAATAGAGGGCTCCTCGAAATCAGATTGATTCCTCCTAGTATCGGCTGGATCACCTACGAGATCCCTTTCATCCTAAAGAGTAGTCTGTGCCCACTTGGGCCTCTGCTCTGGCTCTGTAACTGCATCTGGATGCTCTGACTTTGCATCTGACTGTATTGACTCTGAATCTGAATCTGAATCCTCTAAGTCCTCTGAATCAGAACTCTCTTCTAAAGAAGATTCGGCATGTGCATGCTCATCATCTAGGATAGGTGGAAGAGTAAAGGTGTCTGCATGTGGCTGTAGAGGTACATGCGAGACACTTTCCTCGAATTGGACACTATGCTCAATGATGAACCGGTCTGAGGAAAGATAAATAGGCTAATATCCCTTCACACCGTCAGGGTATCCAACAAAAATGCACTCAATTCTCTGTGGATCAAGTGCCTTCCTCTTTTCAGAGGGAATCCTGGCCCATGCACGTGAACCAAAATACGAAAGTGGGTCACTTCTGGTTTGAGGCCACTCCAAGCCTCATAGGGGGTCTTATCCTTGACAAATCTATGGGGAGATCTATTTTGGATGTATGTTGCATAGTTAAGTGCTTCGGCCCATAGTCTCTATGGCAGTGAATTTGCATGCAACATGCAAGATGCCACCTCCTTTAGAGATCGGTTTTTCCTCTCAGCAACTTCGTTTTGCTGCGGAGTGTAGGGAACTGTATGATGCAATTGAATCCCTGCCTCATGGAAAAGATTGTGGATCTCAGGATTCACATACTCTACCCCGTTATCATTTAAGAGGACTTTGATCTTCTTTCCAGAATGTGTCTCAACCAAAGCTTTGAAATCTTTGAGGTGTTGAAAGACCTCAGATTTTTGCCTGAGAAAGTAGATCCATGTAAAACGTGAGAAATCATCAACAAAAATGAGAACAAACCTCGCTTTGCTGATGGATGGATGTGGAAAAGGACCCATAAGGTCACTATAGATCAGATTTAAAGGTGCGGAAGCTCGTTGAGACTTTCCTTTGTCGAATTTCTCTTGAGGGTGTTTTCCGAGAACACATCCCTCACATACTCCCTTGGAGAATTGGATGTCCGGTAGACCATCAACTAATCTGTGCTTGCTAAGCTGTTTCATGTATTTTAAATTAAAATTTCCAAACCTTTCGTGCCATATCCTACTACTTTAATCAACATGAGTAAGCAGTAAAGCAGAATCAGGTTCAATGAATTCAGAAAAAGTATACAATCTAGACTGATGATTTACCTCACCAATAGCAAACCTGGAGTTGGTTTGCATGTCGTAGATGTCGACAGAATTTTGTGTGAATATGACTTTCTTTCCGGTGCCGAAATTCATCATCTGATACACATAGAGAAGGTTGACATAAAGCTTGGGAACATGCAACATGTTCTCGAAGCTTCCATTGGTGAGTTCAATCCTTCCTTTGCCGGTGACTTCGACAGAAGAGTTGTACCCCATCATAATAGGAGGACCTTTGCATCCATCCAACGAAGAATATAATTCTTCTGAGGCAACTATGTGATGTGATTCTCCTGAATCTATGATCCAAGCATTGGGAGAGGAGTTGATGGCAATCAAGGCATGGCTAGAATTGCCTTTCTTGGAATTTGGATCTTCTGGCTTCTTCTTCTTTGCACCTTCGGGGATGCAATCTCCAAGGCTGTTTTGCTGAAGTATTTGAGACATCATATCTATTTGTTTTTGCATTCATGCAGATTCCGAATGGAATCCTTTGTGACAGTATGTGCATTTCTCTCCTTTTTTTCCCTCTTCTCCTTTGGATCCAGAGGCATTGGTGAAGGGTTTTGTGTACCCTTCCTTCTTCATATGTGCATGAGATTTATTATTATCTTTATCTTTATATTTCTGATATTTTTGGCTTCCATCATTCACAGTGAGTGCATGCGCCCTTGGGCTTTTGATTGTGCCCATGTTGATGATCTTGGTTTTCTCTTGTGTCAGGGATTCGATAAAGTCCTCAAGAGAAGGCATCTTCCAGGTGGCTCCAAAGGTGAATCTGAAAGTATGGAATGTAGATACAAATACAGAGAATTTAGGATCAAGCTTGGAGAGAATGGTGAGAACCATTTGTTTCTCCTCCTTCGATTTATCAACCCCGCAAGATTTGAGTTGCGATAGTAAATCCTTGAATTTTGTAAAGAAATATTGGATATTATTGAAGATTTTTGGATCCAATGTGAGAAGATCCACCTACAACATGTGTCCCCTCATCTCATCCTTTTTTCAAAAGAGCCCTTTCAATATGGTCCAGGCTTCATTGGGAGTCTTACAGGAAGATATGTGAAAAAGGAGATCAGGAGAAATAAGACTGCAAATTGTTCTGAGTGCCTCATCCATGCGATTTAAGTACTTGGATTTTTCTATGGATGATGTCGGCTTTGTATCTGTATTCATGGTCAACCTATACAACCCTCTGGATCAGAGATGTATGGCTATTTTTTCCTTCCATGCAAAATAACTGTAAGGTGTAAGAATGAATTATTTTTGGAATTCCATCTCTTTGTTGTCTTCAATCTTTTGTACCTACAAAAATTTTGGTGTAGATTTTTCTTAGCAATCCGTCGGATCTGATACCATGAAAATGTGTTGAACCTGCACAGAATAGATCTAGCTAAAAAATAATACACACATTTGTAGAGAGAATTGGAGAAAGAAGAAGAAGGAGAGAAAGAATGGAATAATTCTCATTAACTGTTACGAATAAAGAATAATTTACACATGATATACTCTGTATAACTCAATGAGTTTGAATTGAGGTGAGCCAAGTCACCATAGTGGTGGTCTATAGTGATTTGGACACACACCAATAGTTATGAGAGTGAACTTCCACCTATTCTAGTCTCTCAGGCAGTTACGGGAGTGAACTGCCACCTAGTTGAGTTAACTAGTCAACTAGTCTTCAATTAACTGATTGAAGAAAGAGTAGTGAGGAGTTAACTTAGGGAATCAAGGCTAATGCGCCACTATGGTGATGATACCAAGGCAAGGTCTAATTATCATGGTGATGATCCCAATGCAACATCTAAACTCAACTCAATTAGTCAAACTGAAGTGTCAACTGGAAGATAATATTCTCTAGGTGGAATATTCTCTCCTAAAATATAGGAGATTGGATAATGACTAATTATGACTAATAAACAAATAAAAACCTTAGGAAAAAGAAATACTAGGTGTGTGTGAAGTAACTCCAACATGTTATTCCATCACTCATCAATCACACCCCATATCTGATCTTTCTTGGTGAGTCCTTCCTCCCCCTTGTCCTCATAGTACTAGTAGATAGCTTCCTTGGCCTTATTCATGGCCTCATACAAGTATCCCATTGCGGGATTCTCACCATCAACCAATCGAAGAACCGTTACCAAAGTTTCAATAATGGTACATACCTCACCTACTCCACTCCATAATCTCTGGTCATGTCTCACAAGTTGGGCTATGGCTTGGCCATCTTGCTTGGTGCTATAGACATAAGCAACCCACTCATTAGAAATAAAAATTCTTTGTAACTCCAACATACTATGGCGGAGAGAATGAAGAGAAATGAAGTTGGTGGTGAAACTTGTGATCGTGGGATGCACCAACTCTCTATTCTCTGTGAATTGTCTCATGAGTGAAAGAACAAATGTGTGATTATATATATATATATATATATATATATATATATATATATATNAATCAATGATTTCCTTGAGCCAAGGAAGTTTTCCCATGTCCCCTAGCATCAAATCAATGCAATGGGTGGAACAATGACTCTAGGACAAGGACATATACCTCTCCATAATCATCCTCCCAACAACAACATAATTAGCAACATTTTATGTGATGACTTGGACAACATACTGTGGGCCTATCTCTTAGATAAATACATCCAAAAACTCACATAATAATTGTGCATCTTTTGTATATGCACTTGCATCAACAATTTTGATAAACATTGTCCGCTTAGGAAAATTAACTAAGAAGTTTAGAATTAACCTGCCCTTCCCGTCAGTCCACCCATCCGACATCACGGTGCATCCAATGGTCTTCCATGTTTCTCTGAGATGAGCTAATCTTTCTGTGCAGTCGGCCTTTTCCCCTTGAAGGAGACGCCCTTTCAAATCTTGATAGGAGGGCCCCCTATACTGATCCGGGATCTTTTCATCGTGACTTATAAAGAATTGCATTAAATGAGCATAAATTAAAGTGCACCATTAAAGAAGGGAAAACTCAAAATGAAGAGATATAAGAATCAGATCTAAACAAAAAAACTTGATAATTGAGTTCGTCCCTGGTGGACTACGTCTCCGAGTCCTTCTCTTCAATGGGTAGCCTCTTTCATTAACTCAACAAAAGAAATTGGAAAAATACATAAGTATACCTCATTCTGAAATCAAGTTGAAAAAAAAATGCTCAGATCAAAAAACAAACAACACCACTGAGTTTGTGGCGTCGAATTACCCAAAAATGTCTGTCTCCATGCTCTGATCCGACTTTGGCACTCCCAGGCCCAATAAGAATTCTGTCTCGGTTTTCATGCCCTCTTCAACCTAAAATGATGATTGTACCACCTCGTAATTTATGTCTGCATGTCGTATGGTCTATGCCTCTCTTCGTAGCTGGTCAGATTGCACCTTTTTAATATTAATTGTGGGTGGATGTAGCAAGTGGTACCCATGATATAGTGGTTATGGGTAGATGTGTTAAGGCATGGGCATAGGAGGAGGTTCCGGGGTTGAATCCCATGGACTCTGTTTTTGGTATGTTGGTTATATTTATATTTTCAATGCATTTGATCCACTGCTAAATTTAGCGGTGTCTCTAGAATTCCTTCCAACTTGCTGCTAAAGTTGGCGTCGTCCGCCATATTTGGCAGACTCACCAATTTTTTTTTTGAAATTTGTTTACGGGTTGTTATTGGGCATTTCTCGCCTGCCATGTGGAAACCCCTGATTGGGACATGTAGCATCCCCTCATTGGGCCATGCTTCCCCTTACCAAGTCATCACATCATGTCAGCACCACGTCAGTCATATGAACTGTACGGACTGCCACGTGGCACAATCTGACTGGTCCACGGATTGATCTGAAAAGCCAATAACTGGGTGACACATGGCATCCTCTGGTGCTACCACATCATCATGTTGAGGTCAACATCATGTTGACGTCAACATGCCATGTGTTACTTCCCTTATCTTCCACGTGAATTATATGGATGATGACGTCATCTATACAGATGCTGACTCATCCCCCACTGACTGGGATGGGTTGACCAAACTTTGTCAGTGAATATATTTCAATCCGTAAATCCATTTGATGAGTCGTTTGCGTCACTAGAAATATTACGAAGCTCTCTTTGCGATCATGTTGTTTTCACTGAGTTTTGGGAACTTTTAAGTTTTTCTCTTTCTCTGTCTGCTGGAGCCATTCTGAGCGTTTTGAGTTGCCTTTGTGAGTTCTGATTTACTCTTAGCCTTCTATGGATCATTTTTGGACCACACCTTCCCACTGAGATCTTTTTGGACCACCAAAAGATTTCATAAATCAAATGGTAAGTGAGGGAAGAGTCCCCTCACTTTGTCCTTCTTGATCCACTTTGCCTTGCTTGGATGTGTGCCTTTTAAGTTTACATGAAGATAATCAACATCACCCCTGTGTGAAGTCCTCCTCCTCCTGTCCAGGATGATATTTTCCTGTAGCTCATCCAAGTACTTAGGTTCAAACTCATCAACTGAAGGTATTGAAACTTCCTCATCTTGATCCATGATCATGGGAGGCTCAAAACGTTTCAAGTTCTCAACGTTCACAACTGAGTAAATCTGCATATAAGGTGGAAGATACAGACGAAAAGAATTGGTACCACTTTTCTCCAAGATAGTGAAGGGTCCATAACGAATGGGCTTGAGTTTCTTTCCTTCACCCTTCAATATCTCCTTGTTTATGTGAAGCCATACCCAGTCTCCAACCTGGAACTGATGATCAACCCTTTGCTTGTCATGCCAAGCTTTATACTGTGCTTGAATTTTCTCCAACTGTTCCCTGACTTCCTTGTGTATTTGTTGGATCCTCTGGATGGACTTGTGGGCTCTATCCTCTGTTCGTTATTCATTCACATCGACATCTCTCCCATAGATCAAGTCCAAAGGAACCTTTGGTAGGTACCCAAAACATGTCTCAAAAGGTGAACTCTGAGTGGATGAATGTAAAGCTCGGTTGTACGCATGCTGTACATAGGGTATCTATTCATCCCATAACTTGGGATTCTTATTATAGTAGCCTCGAAGAAAAATTACCACTGTTCAATTTACCACCTCTGTCTGTCCATTGGTCTGTGGATGGAAAGCAATGCTTCTCTTCAATTTGGTGTCCATCATTCTCCAAAATATAGTCCAAAAGTCCCTAATGAATCGAGTATCTCGATCCAAGACGATGGATGTGTGTAACCCAAAGTGAAACAAAACATGTTGAAAGAAGAGATTAGCAATCTTCTCAGCAGTGATCTTATTTTTACATGGCATCAAGATACACATCTTGTTGAACATATCCACTACAACATATAAATAATCATGACCCCCTTTGGTCATTGGTAAACCCCCTAAAAAATCCATGGATACAATTTCCCATGGATGGGATGGAATAATAAGTGGTGAGTATAGCCCCAGTTTTCTATTTGTGGGATTACAAGTAGAACACATCACACACCCCTTTACATATTTAGTTACAATTTCTTTCATTTGAGGCCAGTAACAAACCCTATGCAGATGATCCATAGTTTTTCCTACCCCAAAATGCCTAGACACAAGAGAAGTATGAGCTTCTTGTATTACATGGAATCGTTCACTTGTAGGAATACATAGCTTTCCAAGAGGGTAGAGTAATTTTCCCTGTAGACAATAGTTCTCTACCTGTGCACCAAGGGTTAGCTTCACATATACTTCTTTAAAATCTTTGTCAATGGAATATTGTTATACATAGATATCATGAGATAAATAAGTATTCTTCAAAATAACAGAAGCATCAATAGGAGGTCTAGAAAACATATCAGCTACCTTGTTACTTGTACCCTTTTTGTACTTGATTACCAAGTGAAATTATTGTAGAAAACCCATCCACCTGTAGTGTCGATATTGTTGTAATTTGGTCTATGATTGAAGATACTGTAAGGGTTGGTGATCTGCCTGTATGATCATTTCCTTCCCCAACAAGTAGTGTTTCCATTTCTTTATGCCCTGGACTAGTGCATATAACTCTTTATCATATGTAGGATAATTAACAATAGCTTGGTTAAAAGTTTCAGAGTGGTAACAAATAGGATTACGATATTGCATCAATACTGCACCCATGGTGTATCCGCTGGCATTTGTCTTGATCTTAAAAGGTTGTTGAAGATTCGATAGTGATAATATTGGTGCGGTACTGATCTTCTCCTTCAAAATATTGAAAGCTTTGTGTTGCTTTCCTTCCCACTGAAAAGTGTTCTTCACACTGGTTAAGGCATGCAAAGGAGCTTCTATAAAGGAGAAGTTGGGAATGAATCTCCTCCAATACTGAACTGCTCCTAAGAAACTTCGGACTTCGGTTACACTTTTTGGCTCGGGCCATTTTACAATTACATCAATTTTGGAAGGATCAATTTTAAATTGTACTCCTCCTACAATATAACTTAAGTACACAAGTGTAGTCTTTCCAAATTCACATTTAGACAGTTTTACATACATCCTTTCCCTTTGCAAAGTATCCAATGATTTATTTACATGCCTCACATGATCATCCAAAGTCCCACTAAAAATAAGAATTTCGTCTAAATATACAATCACAAAGTCATCTAGGAAAGGCCTGAATACATCATTCATCACACACATGAAAGTTTGCAGAGCATTACAAATCCCAAATGACATAACTAACCACTCAAACAATCCCTATTTGGTTTTAAAGGTAGTTCTCCATGCATCTTGTTCTGTGACTTTGATTTGATGATATCCATTGCACAAGTCCAGCTTAGTGAAATAGACAACATTCTTCAATTGATCAAGTAAATCATCTATGCAAGGAAGAGGGTATCGATTTTTCACCATGATTTTATTTAAGGTCCAGTAATCGACACACATTTTCCATGTGCCATCTTTCTTTGGCACCATCATGATCGGAGAACCAAAAGGAGATGAACTGGGCTTGATGATCCCTTGATCCAATACACTCTGTATCTGCTTCTTGATCTCTATCATCTCCACAACTGACATCTTGTACATGCCTACATTAAGAAGAGGAGAATCTTGCTGAAGATGTATCTCATGTTGGATTTCCCTCTTAGGAGGTAATCCATCTGGTTCCTGAAAAATATCATCATACTTAGAAACAATATCAATTAATTCCTTTTTATGAGATGGATCACACCCTTCAAAAGCGTCGGATGTCCCGACTTATTTCTCTCCGACGACCATGAGTACATATCTCTTATTAGTGTTTATGAGTCTTTTCATTTTCCCTGCACTAACAAGTGTTGTATTTACCCTCATGTTGTGAGCTCTAACAATATATTCCACTCCCCCTTTAGTAAGGTGGTATTTGTTCTCATGATGAAAGAATACTTCTTTTCTATCATAAAGATAAGGACTTCCCAACACTATGCCATATATATCAAGTGGTACAACTTCAAAATCCACTTCATCAATCAATTTTGAAGCAATAATAAATCTGATTCTACATTGTTTGGTGACATTAAATTTTGATTTATCACATACCCAACCAAGAGGATAAGGCTTCGGATGTGGTTTTGTTTCAAGACCCATCTTCTTGAAAAGTGCTTTATATATTAAGTTTACTTGGGAACCCAGATCAAATAATGTATCTATCTTAGTATGTTTAGATACAACTCTTATATGAAATAACACATTCCTCTTTCGTTCATCAACATGAGATTCATTATTGGAACTAGAAATAGCATGGAGAGAATCGTTACCTTGTATTCCAACCATTTCGATTTTTCCTTCATCTCCTAAATAAAAAACAAGATCTTGCTGCACCATAGCAACGATATTTGTCTTCCCCTTTCCACTGAACTATTTTGGTTTCTTTTCTGGATGTAGTTTCCAACAGTGTTCTTCATTGTGACAACTCTTCTTGCAATGAGTGCAAGATGGTTTTCCTCCTTCTCTCATCACTGTAGCGGTCTTCTTATCCTTCCTTTTAAACTTCTGAAAAGTATTTTGTGGGAAATTGGAAAGCTTCTTTGTGGAATCTTCTTGAACATGTTTCCCCCTATTCTCAAGGTGAGTGGCTTGCACACAAACTTTGTTAAGACAAGTGGGGTTAAACAAGAGCAAAGTATGACGAATATAGCTATGAAGTGCGCCAATATACTTCATTAAAGTTTCATAAGAATCCAACAAAATGTTCAATTCAAGAGATTTATTCCTAAATTCTTCTATGAAACTTTGTACAATTTGACCTTTACTTTGCCTTAAAGTTTGTCATTCCATCATTGCTTTATGTAAATACCCTGATGGATAAAATTGCTTCCTTATCGCTAATTTAAATTTTGACCATGAAGAAAGAAGATTACCACACTTACTTATGTCTTGAAGCTTGCTCTCCCACCATACGAGAGCAGTGCCTTCCAATCGAAGAGAAGCCAGTTGCCCTTTAACTTCCTCTTCATCAATATGCTAGACACGGAGATACACTTCAACCTGTCGGATCCAATTATCTAGATTTTTAGGATTAACATCTCCATTAAACATAGGTAAATCAAATTTTACATCAATATTTAATAATGGTTTCTTAAAAGTAGCTTTATGGCTAGAATAATGAGAATGATGAGAATGCTCAGAGGAAGAAGAACTAGAACTCAAAGATGAAGACAAAGGTTCAAGAGGATCTCCTCTAGCCCCTTGGTTTATTGAAGCATCATCATCTGCACGTGCTTCCTTTTTCTTCCTTTTTATTCCCTTTCTTCTTCATCCTCTTCTCGTAATCTCCATACATTCGCTCGACCAATTCTGACATACGATAAAAGACCATGTGAAAGTTTTTCTCCTGTTCATCATGCTTGTCCTCTTCTGCCATTTTCTTTCTTATGGATACACAACCAACTTCAGTATTGAAAGTATTAAGAGTTCCTTCACCCTGTTTATGCTTGGCCCTAATAAGCATTCACACTCAACAATTCAATTCAAAGACGATTTCTCTGATACCAACATGATCCAGGATCTTTTCATCGTGACTTATAAAGAATTGCATTAAATGAACATAAATTAAAGTGCACCATTAAAGAAGGGAAAACTCGAAATGAAGAGACATAAGCATCTGATTTGAACACAAAAACTTGAAAACGGAGTTCGTCCCTGGTGGACTACGTCTCCGAGTCCTTCTCTCCAATGGGTAGTCTCTTTCATTATCTCAACAAAACAATTTGGCAAAATACATAAGTATACCTCATTTTGAAATCAAGCTACAAAAATGATGCTCAGATCAGAAAATAGACAGCACCACTAATTTCGTGGCGTTGAATTATCCAAAAATGACTGTCTCCACGCTCTGATCTGACTCTGGCACTCCCAAGCCCAAGAATAATTTTGTCTGGGTTTCCGTGTCCTCTGCAACCTGCAATGATCATTGTATTGCCTTGTAATTCGTGCCAACAGGTCGTACGATCTGCGCCTCTCTCCATAGTTGGGAAGATTACACCTTTTTAATATTAATTCTGGGCAGATGTACCAAGTGGTGCCCGCGACGTAGTGGTTATGGGTGGATGTGTTAAGGCTTGGGTATAGACGGAGGTTCCAGGGTCAAATCCCACGGACTCCGCTTTTGGTATGTTGGTTATATATATATATATATATATATATATATATTAAAGACATTTGATCCACCGCTAACTTTAACGGAGTCGCTATAAGTCCTTCCAACTTGCTTCTAAAGTTGGCGTGGTCCGCCAAATTTAGCGGACCTGCTAATTTTTGTTTTCGAAATTCATTCACGGGTTGTTATTGGGCGTTTCCCACATATCACGTGGCAACCCCTGATTGGTCCACATGGCGGCCCCTCATTGGGCCATGCTGCCCCCTACCAAGTCATCACACCACGTCAATATACAGACTACCACGTGGCATGATCCAACTGGTCCACAGATCGATCCGAAAATCCAATAATCGAGTGACACATGGTAGCCTTTGGTGCTGCCATGTCATCATGCTAATGTCAGCATGCCACATGTCACTTCCCTGCTCTTCCATGTGAGTTGTATGGATGATGACATCATGCGTACGGATGATGACGTCAGCAGTACGGATGCTGACTCATCCCCTGTTAACTAGGCTAGGTTGACCAAACTTTGACAACAAATATATTTAAATCCGTAACTCCATTTGACGAGCCGTTTGTGCCGTTAGAAATATTGTGATGTGCTCTTTACGATCATGTTGTTTTCACTGAGTTTTGGGAACTTTGAATTTTTTCCCATTCTCTGTCTTCTGGAGCCATTTTGAGCATTCTGAGTTTCCTCTATGATGTCTGAGTTACGTTTAGCCTTCTATGGATCATTTTTAGATAATATACCTTGGGCCAACAACTGCAACAACTTCAAACATGGAATGGTAGAAGGGGTTATTGGAAATGTTAAAAGGTATATCACTCCAAAGAAAACATTTGGCCACAAGCTTGTCAACCTCCTCCGTCTCTTTTCTTTTAATCAATAACCAAATAAAAGGTTGCCCCCCACGTGTTGACCTCATCACAAATAAATGTGAGGTTGATGAGCAGACTGCAGAAGTTGAGGGCCCTGTGGCTGAGGAGTGGGATTATGGTACTGGTCCCCCTTCAGACGCACTTGTTTGAGTGTTTCTATTTGCAAGTTCAAGTTCTTTTTTGTGAGCCTCGGCCGCATCCATCTTATTAGCCATGTCAATGAGTGATTGGTTTGCAATATGCATAATTTATGGGCTATTATTTAGACAAATATCCACATCAAACCCAGTGAATTTGGCAAGGTGGTATTTCAAGCAGCTAATTCCTACATAAATTCTTTTGCCTCAAAGATTGCATTTCAATATTTGACTATTGGGAAGTCTTATTGGTTCACCATACACCCACATTAGATCCAATTCCTTCTGAATTTTGTTTAGCTGAAAATATTAAACCTATGGCACAAAAAAAACCCAAAATAAACACATGATAATGAAAAAGTTAAATAATGAGAGCTAGATGAATGTGGAATGATTGAATCTTCCATTAAAAAACAACAAGAAGAGACACATTGCAAACCTTACCCTAACTCTATAAAAACAAAGTTCAAACTTCAACCAAATGAAAGAAAAATGTTTTGGATCATAC
The DNA here is from genome assembly GCA_009831015.1 of Picea engelmannii. Taxonomy (NCBI): domain Eukaryota; kingdom Viridiplantae; phylum Streptophyta; class Pinopsida; order Pinales; family Pinaceae; genus Picea; species Picea engelmannii. The sequence goes on from ML784834.1 coordinate 84,374, forward strand.
TTGGAAATCTTGATGGCTTGAATGATGGAATGATGAATCCCCACTTCACGATCTCTCTACTAATGGAAACAATATCCTTGGCTTTATCCTCATTGGATAGATGCACAATGACTTCCCTCACACCTTAGAAATGAAACAATGAGTGAAAAAAAGAAACCCGTGGCCTTTAAAACCCCTTCACATGCACTTTTTTGCCTATTTTTCCAGCAGCCCAATATTTGTCTTCAAGTCATGATATATTCACAATGTTGTGCAACATATTCCCAACAATATATCAAAGTCCTGTAAATATCGACGATAATCTGATATATCAGAGATATATACAACACTGCAATACACTCCTTGTGTAACACCCTGTTTCCCCCAGCTTGTAAATATAACTGGACTGGCCAAGAACTATGGTGAACTCACCAATATGAATATGTGATGTAAATGGACCTTGAGGAAAAGGTCAATGAATGTGAATGACATTTTGAATTTATTGCAGGACTGCTGAGAGGGGATGTGTAGAAAAGAGACCACGATGGCGGTGGAAGGCACCTGAAAAGGCAGCGTTAACTTCCACCGAGAATGAATACCATATTTGGACTCCACTGGCCCGAAGAACCAAAAGCGGCTCGCTGGCCCCAAATTTAATGTCTCGCAGGATGGTAGGCGGACGACTTGATGAGGGATGGGATGGTGAACCGCCCGTCCGTAGAGCCGTCAGGCCTGATCGGCGCGAGGGTAATCGTGCCACACACAACCTCGCAAGAGGATAAGGCATATGGCAGAAGCGATGGGAATGGGGGAAGACATGAGGGGAACTTTGGCATTACACAGAGTGAGTGATAACAAAGAGGAAGGATTGCAACCTTCACTCGTGGTCAATGGCAGACAGAGAGACGTAGTTTCAGAAGCGTCGTGGTCTCAGCTCAGGGGTGGCTAGTGGTAAATCCACTGGGAATCACTACGCCTATGGTTGGGTGGAAACGAGCACCCCTCTCAGTAGTTGCACCCACTTCTAGTGGTATTTCTGATAAGTATCTTACAAATTGCATCTTGAAATTTATATACTGATATATATATATATATGTATGCTCATAGAACTGTGAAATTGTGAACGATTTCAGTGTAAGAATGTCTGTGCAGTGTTTGATATGAATGAATTGATATATGCTTATCACAGAGGAAACCATGCACGATTTACGTTGATAAATAAATCTAATTACACCTAGATTGAACTAAGTTAGGCTTCCAGCCCGTTCTCGGGAAGTTGTTTCTCCTTATCCGTCTCCAGGAAAGCCCTGGAATATATCTCTTGCAGGGATTCCCTCCTTGGAAAGGTTTACCCAGAACCTGGAAAACGGACTTGAAGGTGCAATTCTTAATAATCCTGTACGAGGAGGAACGATCCTCTTAAAAACCCGAGATGACATCTTAAAGAAGGAATATCGAATCGACGGATGAGATTTCATCGAGAAATCCATGGTTTCCCCATGACCGTTAGATTAGCAGGAGAAGGTAGGGCGTTAAAGGCCTTACCACTTGGTTTTCCTGTGTCTTCATGGGTAGTGAAGAGTCTAGGGTCGTAGATCCCCATGGTCCATGAGAACATCCGGATCGCTGATTTCCCCCGTCCATAAAGTTGTGGAAGAGTGCACAAGGTGGGACACTATGAGCCGTTGGATCTCATTCAGAAACCTAGTCAGTCATTGGATCGAGAGAAGATGATCAGAGTTTAGCCTCTGGAGTAAGCGCACAGGAGAAAGGATCTGGGCCGCCAGATCTTGAGTAGATATCTGTCAGCCGTCGGATTGACTGGAAGGTGCACGGTGGTTAAACCATTGGGAACAACCAATGTAAAATCCCGACGAGAGGCGTAGCCATCGGGATAACAGCCATCGGTATATCGGGATTCTCGAGGTGAAGAAAATCGAGACACTTCAAGTCTCGAAACACCGGGAAGATCTGGACCGTCCGTTGGTGGAGATACGTGGCGGAGATCGAGCGCCCATTGGTACAATAGTGCCTCAGGAAATTGGCATTCCCGTGAACATGGGATCGGGAATTTCCATGGGGAATTAACCGGAATAATCTGAGCCGCCCGTTTGGGGAGACAGGTGTCAGGAATTTGCGGAGAGTCGGGATATTGGCCATCAGGAAATCGGAGTTCCTAAGGTCGAAAGAACCGGGACATCACAAGTCTCGAAACCCCAGAGAAATCGGGACTGTCCATTTTGAGGAGGACGCGTGGCAACAATCAACGCCATCGGGAAAGGCTTGACATGAAGTTGTTGATCGGTGTTTGGGTCATCGGGATATCGGGGATCCGGGTGATAAAGTGTTTATGCATTTTGGAACCGCGAAACCCCGATGAGTGGGAGCTAGCTATCAGCACAGCAGACAAGGAAAGAAGCGCCATTGTGTGGGCCAACTGTCAACATGGCGGAGAATCGGGGTTTGAGGGATCGACAGTCCCGTAGGCAAATGTTTTTCGACGTTTGAAACCCCGAACCCCAAGGGAGATCAGGGACCGTTGAACCAGTAGATGATCACAGCTGTCGATTAAGCTAAAGGCAGGCAAGAGTTGCTAGCTGTCAGCATAGCGGGGAGTTGGGATTCGAGGGATCGCGAATCCTGAGGACGATTGCACCTTGGCATTGGAAACCCCGAAGCCCCGATAGGTAATATGACTACGGTCATATAGAGGAGGTCACGTGGACCAAGAGTCTAATCTGGAGGGCTAATGGAAATTAGAGCTCATCGGGAATTTGAAACCCAAAACCCCGGAAGGAGGTAAGACTGTGGTCACGGGGATAGTGGTCTTATGGGCTAGGAGCTTAGCCAGGGGAGCTAGTGCGTAAAGAGCGCGTCGAGATTCGAGGGATCGCGAATCCTGAGGACAGGTGCATTTTGGCACTTGAAATTCCGAAACCCTGATAGGAGGATATAAAGCTGCGGTCTTATGAGAGCGGTCATATGGACCGGAGGGCATAGCCAGGAGGGGCTAAGGCCGGAAGAGAGCTCATCGGAGATTGGGGAATCGAGAGCATAGGAAATCTCGACATCAGAAAGGATGAAACCCCGAAAACCCCAAAATTGTCATCAGGAAAGACCACGGTTCTAAGCAGGAAGTCAGGTAGGTGCATGAAAGACCTGTGGATTGGGGATTGGCATTTTGCTGCTGCAAGCTTCGGGGATTCTCATTATTGAGAATTCAACGAAAAACTTTGATTTTAGGTAGTGGGTATGTTACAAAGTGGTATCAGAGGATGGTTACAACACTCGACCTGATTGGGCTCATGCACAAGTCACGCAGAAACTCCGTTCGAAGCACTCCTCTGAGGATTAACCCCCTGACTTAACTCTCTTGTCCAGGATTAAAAAATTGGAAAATGTGAACCCGACTGTGTATGCATGTGAAAGAGTTATGAATTTATGCACAATTTATAAAAATGAATTTAACTCTTAACTAATAGCAAGTGTTTGTCTTTTCACTCAAATGGACGATCAACCACGGGAATCTATAGATGAAGAGTATGGTGACTCACCAAGATGCGGGAGAAGGCTCCCACAATAGAGGCGAAGAGTTTGATGAAAGAAGAGAAATAGGAACCCCTCCAGACCTAGCCAAGACTGTAAGGAGTCTCATGGTTGAATTGCAAAGCTGCAAGGCCGATAATGAAAGGATGATGAAAGAAAAATAAAAGAAAACCAAAATTAATGCAGTTCTACTGCAGATCTTATCCAACCTACAACGAAAAATGCAACATGAACCTAAGATGCAGAATCATGGTCGTGTCAGTGGCCATACTGAGAGAAGCACATCAAGAAAGGTCCACCCCAGAGGTAAAGGAACAATGCCAGACGATTCCACTGAGAAGGAAGTTGGTGATTCATAAGGTTCTTCCAGCAGCAGGACTAGTTCCTATTCTCGTAGAAAACAGAAGAAGCAAAAGACTTCCAAGAGTCATAAATTTGAGGAATTCAGGAAGGCCAAACCTCCCTCCTTCGACGGTGAGATAAAGAAGGGAGAGAAAGCCGAGGCCTGGCTACTTGGACTGAAGAAATATTTCAGAGTCCATGATTTTTCAGAGAACTTGAAGGCCCGAGTGGCCACTTTCAATCTGAATGAAAAAGCTTCCATCTGGTGGGAAGATCTTAAGAATATGAAAGGGGTCCGCAAGGAGGACCTGTCTTGGAAACAGTTTGAGAAGTACTTTCGGAAGAAGTATTTGTCGGAAAGGTATTTCGACGAGATGGCTAAAGAGTTTTATGAACTCAAACTGGGACAACTTACTATGGAGGAGTACGTCAACAAATTCCTCGACTTACTGAGATATGTACCCTACATCAAGGCAGAGAAGGCGAAGGCACAACACTTCATCAGTGGGTTACCCAAGGAATACTGGAATCGAATTGAATTCGACGAGCCAAAGACCTTAGAAGACACTATACGAAAGGCAACATATTATCATGAACAATATGGACATCGGGCAGAGTCTCGTGGAGACTGGAAACATAATAGTGGTTCAAGATTCCAGAAAAAGGGGAGCAAATCCTCGAGATTTAAAAACTACAAAAAGAACCCCATAATGAACTACCCAACTCGGAGTGTACTCCAGCAGAACTTTCCCTCGGTGGACGGAAATAAAACTTCTAGACCTATACCAGTAAAGACTAATAACCCAAAGAAAGAACCTCTGAAATGCTGGGGTTGCGGAGAAGATCATCTCCTGAGAGATTGTCCACACTGACAATAGAACAGTCAGAAAATTTATAACATGCAGGAAGCTACCACAGTCAATGATGTGGCAAGGAGTGTGCCGTAGATTTATGCAGCCTTGGATAATAACCAAGATGACCACCAAGCTTCAGTGGTGGAAATAGAAGGTATGATTCCCAACCATCTGGTGTCTGTTTTGATTGACCCTGGTTCGAATTTGAGTTATATATCCCCTAGAGCAGTTGATAAGTGTAAGCTACAGCCACAGAAGCAAACTAAACCATGGTTGGTACAGTTAGCCACTGGCACCAAAAGAAAGGTAGTAGAGGTCATACCAACTTGCCAATTAATGTTGGGTGAATTTCCCACCCAAGCAACCCTTAATGTATTACCCCTGGGATCATACGACCTATTGATTGGTAGGGACTGGCTGGCCGCCCATAAAGCCAAATTGGACTGTTACCATAAAACCTTAGAATGTGTGAGAAAAGAAGGAAAAAGGATAACCCTCCAAGGGATCCAAAAACCAGTCTCAGTGAGGCAAATATCATCCCTGCAAATGAGAAAGTATTGCCGAAAGGGATGTCCCCTATATGCAATACAGGTACTGAAAATAATCGAAGGCGCTAAACCAAGCCCCTATGATCACCCTATCCTGAGAGAATACAGAGATGTGTTTCCGGAAGAGGTACCGGGTCTACCTTCGAGAAGAGACATTGACTTCTCGATAGAACTCGCTCTAGGAGCGGTGCCAGTGTCTAGGACACCCTACCGAATGAGCACACCTGAGTTAGTGGAACTCAAATTGCAATTGAAAGAAATGATGGATAAGGGTTATATTCGACCTAGCGTGTCCCCATGGGGAGCACCAGTCCTGTTTGTGAAAAAGAAGGATGGCACCCTTAGACTGTGTATAGATTATAGACAACTGGATAAAGTAACCATAAAGAACAAGTACCCCTTGCCTAGGATCGATGATCTATTCGATCAGCTGGGAGGGGTGCTATTTTCTCAAAAATTTACTTGAGGTCGGGATACCATCAAGTCCGAATCAAGGGTGAAGACATCCATAAAACTGCTTTCCGGACACGGTATGGTCACTATGAGTTTGTGGTAGTGCCATTTGGGTTAACCAATGCCCCTGCCACTTTCATGTGCTTAATGAACAATATACTCAGTAAATTTTTAGATAAATTTGTACTAGTTTTCATTGATGACATATTAATTTACTCTAAGAATAGAGAATAACATGAAGAACATCTTAGACTTGTGCTGCAAGTGCTAAGAGAGCATCAACTCTATGCCAAATTCAGTAAATGTGACTTCTTTCAGAAGCAAATACACTACTTGGGACATGTTCTATCCGAGGAAGAGGTAGCAGTAGATCCTGACAAGATTAGGTCTATCATGGAATGGCCTACCCCAAAGGATGTTTCAGACATCAGATCCTTTATGGGATTGACGGGATTCTATAGGAGATTTATAAAATATTTCTCCAAGATTGGTTGTCCAATCACTGCCCTCCAGAAGAAGGGCACAAAATTCCTGTGGACACAACAATGTGAAGAAAGATTTCAAACCTTGAAACATCTACTAACCCATGCACCCGTGTTGAAAATTGCTGACCTAGAAGCTGACTTCCTTGTGTGCACAGATGCTTGTAAGGAAGGGCTCAAAGGAGTCCTTATGCAGGAAGGAAAGGTGATCTGCTATGAATCTCGAAAATTGAATGAGCATGAAGTCAACTATGTGACTCATGATCTAGAACTGGCCGCCATAGTGCATGCCTTGAAAATGTGGAGGCATTACCTCTTGGGAAGGAAATTTTATGACAGATCACTGTGGATTACGGTAGTTGTTCGACCAACCAAAGCTCAATGCCATACAAGCTAGATGGATGGCCGTCCTTAGCGAATTTGATTTCAAAATCAAACACATTAAAGGGAGAGAGAATAGGGTGGCCGATGCCCTTAGCATAAGCATGAGAACAATTCACCTGGAAGCGGTGAGTACCTACGAGACATATGTCAAGAACAGAGTCAAAAGGGAACAAGAAACAAATCCCTTCGTTCGAAATGTGACCCTGTACCTACAGCAAGAACCCGCTGGAGCAAAATATGAAGGCTATCAGATGACCGAAGGAGGACTGCTCACTCACAGAGATAGAATGTACATTCCAAATTGTGACGACTTGAAGAGGTTCATCATGGATGAACTACATAAAAGACCCTACATTGGTCACCCAGGCTACCAGAAAATGATCACTGCCACCCGGAAACAATTTTATTGGCCTGGATTGAAGAAAGACATAGCCAAATATTTGGCCCAATGCATAGAGTGCCAACAGGTTAAAGCAGAACATTGACACCCAGCAGGACTATTACACCCTTTACCCATCCCAGAATGGAAATGGGAAACCATCTTTATGGATTTTATCATTGGATTACCAACTTCAACCAAACAAAATGATGCCATTATGGTGGTGGTAGATAAAATGAGCAAGTTTGCTCATTTCATCCCCGTCAAATCGACCTGCAAGGCGATAGATATCGCCCAGGTATTCATGAAAGAGGTGTTCCGACTGCACGACATGCTGAGAGAGATAATATCTGACAGAGACACAAAATTCACTTCCAATTTCTGGAAATCACCGATGGCGGGTTTGGAGACCAAGTTGTTGTTTAGCACCGCCTATCACCCCCAAACCAATGGACAGACAAAAAGAGTGAATCAGATATTAGAGGATATGTTAAGGATGCATGTAATGCATCAACCCAGGAAATGGGAAGACTACCTGCCATTGGTAGAATTTGCCTACAACAATGGCTACCAAGCATCCTTAAAGATGAGTCCCTTCGAGGTCCTCTATGG
>ML784834.1:92131-102991 GCA_009831015.1 Picea engelmannii
CGAGGTCCTCTATGGTAGACAGTGTAATACTCCAGTCAGCTGGAGTAACCCTGTAAACAGGATTTCTATTGGACCCGATATGTTGAAAGAGATGGAACAACAAGTAACTCAGATAAAACAAAATCTGAAGGTCGCTCAGAACCGATAGAAAAGTTATGCTGATCAAAAGAGAACTCCAAGAGAGTTCAAAATGGGAAACCATGTATATCTCATAATTAAACCCAGAAGGAGTTCCCTCAAAATGGGAGCCTGTGCCAAGTTGGCACCCCGGTATTGTGGACCCTTTGAGGTTCTAGATAGAGTTGGACCTGTAGCCTATCGGCTAGCACTTCCTCCCACAGTAAAAGCACATAATGTTTTCCATGTTTCATTATTGAAGAAATATGTACAAGATGCTAATCATATAATTGACTGGTCTGTGATCCAGGTGGAACCGGAGGGAGAATTTCTACCAGAACCCCAATGCATACTGGACAGAAAGGAAACCCCACTTTGGAACAGAACCATTGCACAGGTCAAGGTGCAGTGGAAATATTTTGGTCCAGATGAGGCTACATGGGAAATGGAGGATGCCATGAGATAGGCATATCCGATTTTTTTTACTTCTGTACATGCAAATCATGTTAGTAGCTAAGAACATCGAGGATGATGTTCCTTTTAAGGGGGAGGGAATTGTAACACCCTGTTTCCCCCAGCTTGTAAATATAACTGGACTGGCCAAGAACTATGGCGAACTCACCAATATGAATATGTGATGTAAATGGACCTTGAGGAAAAGGTCAATGAATGTGAATGACATTTTGAATTTATTGCAGGACTGCTGAGAGGGGATGTGCAGAAAAGAGACCACGATGGCGGTGGAAGGCACCTGAAAAGGTGGCGTTAACTTCCACCGAGAATGAATACTGTATTTGGACTCCACTAGCCCGAAGAACCAAAAGAGGCTCGCTGGCCCCAAATTTAATGTCTCGCAGGCTGGTAGGCGGACGACTTGATGAGGGATGGGATGGTGAACCGCCCGTCCATAGAGCTGTCAGGCCTGATCGACGTGAGGGTAATCGTGCCACACACAACCTCGCAAGAGGATAAGGCATATGGCAGAAGCGATGGGAAGGGGGGCAGACGTGAGGGGAACTTTGGCATTACGCAGAGTGAGTGATAACAGAGAGGAAGGATTGCAACCTTCACTCCTGGTCACTGGCAGACAAAGAGACGCAGTCTCAGAAGTGTCGTGGTCTCAGCTCGGGGGTGGCTAGTGGTAAATCTACTGGGAATCGCTACGCCTACGGTTGGGTGGAAACGGGCACCCCTCTCAGTAGTTGCACCCACTTCTAGTGGTATTTCTGATAAGTATCTTACATATTGCATCTTGAAATTTATATATTGATATATATATATATGTATGCTCATAGAACTGTGAAGTTGTGAACGATTTCAGTGTAAGAATGTCTGTGTAGTGTTTGATATGAATGAATTGATATATGCTTATCACAGAGGAAACCATGCATGACTTACATTGATAAATAAATCTAATTATGCCTAGATTGAACTAAGTTAGGCTTCCAGCCCGTTCTCGGGAAGTTGTTTCCCCTTATCCGTCTCCAGGAAAGCCCCAGAATATATCTCTTGCAGGGATTCCCTCCTTGGAAAGGTTTACCCAGAACCTGGAAAACAGACTTGAAGGCGCAAGTCTTAATAACCCTGTACAAGGAGGAACGATCCTCTTAAAAACCCGAGATGGAAGCTTAAGGAAGGAATATCGAATTGATGGATGAGATTTCGTTGGGAAATCCACGGTTTCCCCACAACCGTTAGATTAGCAGGAGAAGGTAGGGCGTTAAAGGCCTTACCAGTTGGTTTTCCTGTGTCTTCATGGGTGTTGAAGAGTCTAGGGCCGTAGATCCCCATGGTCCATGAGAACATCCGGACCGCTGATTTCCCCCGTCCATAAAGTTGTGGAAGAGTGCACAAGGTGGGACACTCTGAGCTGTTGGATCTCATTCAGAAACCCCGTCAGTCATTGGATTGGGAGAAGATGATCAGAGTTTAGCCTCTGGAGTAAGCGCGCAGGAGAAAGGATCTGGGCCGCTAGATCTTGAGTAGATATCTGTCAGCCGTCGGATTGACTGGAAGGTGCACGGTGGTTAAACCATCGGGAACAACCAATGTAAAATCCCGACGAGAGGCGTAGCCATCGGGATAGTAGCCATCGATATATCGGGATTCTCGAGGTGAAGAAAATTGAGACACTTCAAGTCTCGAAACACAGGGAAGATCTGGACCGTCCGTTGGTGGAGACGCGTGGCAGAGATCGAGCGCCCGTTAGTACTTTGGTGCCTCAGTAAATCGACATTCCCGTGAACATGGGATCGGGAATTTCCATGGGGAATTAACCGGAATAATTTGAGCCGCCCGTTTGGGGAGACAGGTGTCAAGAATCCGCGGAGAGTCGGGATATTGGCCATCAGGAAATCGGAGTTCCTGAGGTCGAAAGAACCAGGACGTCATAAGTCTCGAAACCCTGGAGAAATCGGGACCATCCATTTTGAGGAGGACGGGTGGCAGCAATCGGCGCCATTGGGAAAGGCCTGACAGGAAGTTGTTGATCGATGTTTGGGTCATCCGGATATCGGGGATCCAGATGACAAAGTGTTTATGCATTTTTGAACCGCGAATTGCGAAACCCCGATGAGTGGGAGCCAGCTGTCAGCATAGCAGACAAGGAAGGAAGCGCCATTGTGTGGGCCAGCTGTCAACATGGCGGAGAATCAGGGTTTGAGGGATCGACAGTCCCGTAGGCAAATGTTTTTCGACGTTTGAAACCCCGAACCCTGAGGGAGATCAGGGACCGTTGATCCAGTAGATGATCACGACCATCGATTAAGCTAAAGGCGCAGGAGTTGCTAGCTGTCAGCATAGCGGGGAGTCGGTATTCGAGGGATCGCGAATCCTGAGGATGATTGCACCTTGGCATTGGAAACTCCGAAGACCTGATAGGTAATATGACTGCGGTCATATAGAGGAGGTCATGTGGACCAAGAGTCTAATCTGGAGGGCTAATGGAAATTAGATCTCATCGGGAATTTGAAACCCAAAAACCCGGAAGGAGGTAAGACTGCGGTCATGGGGATAGTGGTCTTATGGGTCAGGAGCCTAGCCAGGGGAGCTAGTGTGTAAAGAGCGCGTCGGGATTCGAGGGATCGCGAATCCTGAGGACAAGTGCATTTTGGCACTTGAAAGTCCGAAACCCCGATAGGAGGATATAAAGCTGCAGTCTTATGAGAGCGGTCATATGAACAGGAGGGCATAGCCAGGAGGGGCTAAGGACGGAAGAGAGCTCATCGAAGATCGGGGAATTGAGAGCATAGGAACTCTCGACATCAGAAAGGACGAAACCCCAAAAACCCCGAAATTGTCATCAGGAAAGACCACGGTTATGAGCAGGAAGCCGGGTAGGTGCATGAAAGACATGTGGATCGGGGATTGGCATTTTGCTGCTGCAAGCTTCGAGGATTCTCATTATTGAGAATTCAATGAAAAACCTTGATTTTAGGTAGTGGGTATGTTACACCTTGCCTTTGCATCAGGAAATGATGATTTTTTTATAATATCTCACAAATAATTTGATTGAAGAGTGGCCTTGGTTTCAAACTGAGGTTTGTGTATATAGATTGCAATCCTATGATTGCCCTTCTAGCTAGTAGATTGGTTACAAAAAGTTTGATTGAAGAGATACCTTGGATTCAAACTAAGGCTTGTATACATGGATTGCAATCTTGACTTCCCTTCTAGTTGGTACGATTGGTCATGAAAACTCTACAAAAGCTCATGCGCCAACTTTATTTGATCCTGAAAGGATTTACTAGATTGGTCTTGTTTCTTTTACATGAGCTCAAAGAATCCAAGGCCTTCTAAGTAAGGTAAGGTCCTACTTCTTATTTGGTTCATGCTCTTGCAGGGGCTTATTTGGTCCTGCGTTCCATTATTACAATCCAGGGAATATCCTTCGGTGTGGCCCAGAAATGAAAAACGTGATGCCCGAGTTTTCGACATTCAGTTATCTCAGCTGTGTAATGGTAGTTGGCACTTGTTGATCAACCTCTACGACATTTTTTTACTGTGTAACTCCTCAACAAAACTGCTGGGCATTATTTAAAGACTCAGTTTTTGTAAAAAAGCAATGCTGTGATCATTTTGGTGTAGCGTTTTTTAAAGATAGAGGTGCTCTTTTATTTTCTGTAGTTTTTTCATGTGACAGAGAGTTGCTCATTTGTTTTGCTATAGATTTCATGTAATAGATGCACTTTCCTGTAGCATTTTGGGCTATCTTTGTAAGTTGTTGTAGCATTTTGGGTTGTCTTTGTAAGTTGTTGTATCATTTTATTTGAAAACAGAGCATTTTAAAACATAGTTTTTTTTTAGTAAAGTTCTTTGGGAAATTTCTTCTAGACAGGATCTGAGTCTGTCTTGGGTTTGATTATATAGTCACACAACTCCTTTTAAGCTTAGATCTATCATTTGGTATCAGAGGGAGGTTTGTGGTTGTTTGCAGCCAAAAGAAGGAGACAATGGCCCAAAATAACAGTTCAGTCCAGTACCAGATTCCTCTTTTTTGTGGAGAAAATTATGAGTATTGCAGTGTGAAGATGAGAACTTTGCTCGTCTCACAAGATTTATGGATGCTTGTTTCTGCAGGGTACACAGAGCTAGTTGATCAAACTTCTTATAATGCATTATCAGTTCATCAGAAGATAGAATTGAAGGAGAACATGAAAAAGGATGCCAAAGCTTTGTTCATCCTTCAAACTGGAGTTGACATCACAATTTTTCTTAAGATTGTAGAGTGTAGTAAGTCCCATGATGCTTGGGAAACTTTGGAAAAATATTATAAAGGTTCTTTCAAGGTAAAGGTTGTTAAACTCCAGATGTTGAGACAAGATTTTGAGTCTCTATCTATGAAATAAAGTGAAAATGTTGAATTTTTTATCACTAGAGTTCAGAATATTGTAAATGTTATTCATGCTCATGGTGAAATACTTGAATATAGGAAGATTGTTGAAAAGGTTTTAAGAAGTCTTCTCAAAAAGTTTGATCCAATTACTATTGCTATAGAAGAGTCAAGGGATTTATCTCAGCTAACCCTTACTGACTTATTTGGTAGTCTAAGTTCATGAAGATAGGTTGAAAAAGAATGAGGAACCTTTTGATCAGGCTTTTCAAAGTAAGTTGAAAGTTGATGAGAAGAAGAAGCAATTTTCAACTGCCATGACTGAAGATTCTACTTCTTTTTTTAGAGGAGGTAGAGGTCGTGGTAGAGGTAGAGGAAGAGGTGGTCGAGGTAGAGGAAGAACCAATAGCTCTGGCAGAGGAATTTTTCATTGCAGCTATTGTAATAAAGATGGTCACCTTGAAAGCTATTGCTTTAAGAAGAAGAGAGACACCTCCCAAGCAAATTTCAGCAAGGAAGAAGGTGAAATATCTCAAACTTTGTTTCTTAGAAGTAATTGCCTTGAAGCTAAAGATGATTTTACATGGTATTTAGATAGTGGTTGTTCAAATCATATGACTGAAAACAAAAGTTTGTTTGTAAAGTTAGATGAGAGTGTGAAGGGAAAAGTAAATTTTGGCAATGATAATGAAGAAAATATAATGGGTAAAGGTACCCTTGCCATAAAAGTCAAGAATGGAGGTGTTATGTATCTACAAGATACTTTGTTTGTTCCAAGTTTAAGGCATAATTTGATTAGCATAGGGAAACTAAACTCTAAAAGTTACAAGGTTGTTTTTGAAGGAAGGTTTTGTAAGACTTTTAACAATACTTCCCTAGTTGTTGAAGTTCCTATGACATAAAATAGGATGTTTTTGATGAGAATGGAACCAGATGTAACTTGTTTGAAGGCCTCAGTTGATGTATCTTGGCTTTGGCACAAAAGGTTAGGACACCTTAATTTTGGATCTCTTTCTATGCTGCAAAAGAAGAATTTATTAAGAGGTTTATCCTCTTCCACAAATCCTGGTAATAAGTTATGTGAAGGTTGTGTAATAGGGAAGCAATACCGAGATAAATTCCCTTTTCATCAATTTAGAGCAGCAGAGCCTTTGGCTTTAGTACATGCATATATTTGTGGCCCAATGCAAACTTTGTCCCTTGCAGAAAACAAATATTTCCTTCTTTTTGTCGATGACTTTTCAAGAATGTTCTGGGTTTATTTTCTAAGTGAGAAGTCTCAAGCTTTTATCTTTTTTTCAAAATTTAAAGCACTTATTGAGAAGCAATCATGATACTATTTGACAGTCTTGAGAACTGATCGAGGTGGAGAATTCACCTCTGATGAATTCAAATAATTTAGCAATTTAGATGGGATCAAGAAGGAGTTAACTATTGCATATACTCCTCAACAAAATGGAATAGCAGAGAGAAAAAAACAGAACAATTGTAGAGATGGCTAGATGTATGTTAAAAGAAAAGAGTTTATCAAACATGTATTGGGCAGATGCAGTCCATACAACTTCATATATCCTCAACATAAGTCCTAAAAAGAGGGTAAAAAATTCTACTCCTTATGAAGCTTGGTTTTGTAGAAAACCAACTATTTCTCATCTGAAATTTTTTGGGTCTGCATGCTTTGTTCACATTCCTGCACAACAAAGACAAAAATTAGATGGAAAATCAATGAAATGTATTTTCATTGGATATTAAGAAGAAATCAAGTCTTACCGATGTTTTGATCCACTTACTAACAAACTTTATGTTAGTAGAGATGTGATCTTTGATGAAGGGGGAATTTATCAAAAGAATGAAGGAGAAGATAAAGAGCTTACCCCACATATTGAAAATTTGATTTTTGATAACATGATCAATCTTTGCAGCCCTCTGTTGTAAGAAATGCAGGCTCACCTTCAAGGATTTCTCCATCAAATTCATCTTCATCTTCTCCATCAACCGGATCTCAAGTTGATAGTCAAACAACACCTTCATCTAGTCCTCCTATAAAAACAAGAAGTTTGAAAGAGATTTATGAGACATCAAGGTATTCTAATGATCATTTTGCTCTTGTTTCTTCTGCAAATGTTGAGCCTGCCAATTTTAAAGAAACTTGTTTTGCTGAGCCATGGGTGCAAGCAATGGAGGATGAAATGTCTCAAATATAGAAAAATGACACATGAGAGTTAGTTGAACTCCCTCATGGAAAATCTTCCATTGGACTAAAGTGGATTTACAAGCTGAAATTTAATATGGATGGAAGCATTTCAAACCACAAGACACGTTTAGTTGCAAAGGTGTATGTGCAACAAGAAGGCATCGACTATGAAGATACATTTTCTCATGTAGCAAGAATGGAAACTGTAAGAACTTTTCTTTCCATAGCATCTCAGTTAAAACTAATAGTTTATAAAATGGATGTTAAATCTGCTTTCTTAAATGGATATTTAAAGGAAGAAGTTTATGTTGAACAAACTTAAGGTTTTGTTGTTGAAGGTAAGGAAGATAAGGTGTATAGGCTTAAGAAGGCACGATATGGTCTTAAACAAGCTCCTAGAGCTTGGTACTCTAGGATTGATAAATACCTTCATGATCATGGTTTTGTTAAGTGTTTTTCATAAAGTGCAGTTTACAAAAGAGTCATTGGATCAGATTTTATTATTCTCTTCTTGTATGTAGATGACTTAATATTTATAGGCACCTCAATATCACTTGTGAAGGAGTTTAAAGAAGAAATGAAATCAGAATTTGAGATGCCTGATTTGGGAGAAATGCACTATTTTCTGGGCATGCAAATCAGACAAACAATTGAAGGTATATCTATTTGCCAAACCAAATATGTTGAAGACATGTTGAGGAGGTTTAACATGCAGAATTGTAAAGCTGTGAGTACTCCTCTTGTTGTTGGGAGAAAATTGATGAAAGAAGATGAATATTCTCTCTTTGATGCCACTCTCTATAGATCCATGGTTGGCAGCTTAATGTATCTGACCACTACTAGATCAGACATTATGTTTTCTGTAAGTCTGGTTGCTGGGTTCATGAATCAACGTCATGAGTCTTATTGCAAGCAACTAAAAGAATACTCAGATATGTAAGTGGTACCAGATTTTTTGGATTGTTTTATAATGCTACTAATAATTTCAATGTTGTAGCATACACAGATGCAGATTGAGCAGGTAGCTTGGATGATCACAAAAGTACTTCAGGATATGCTTTTCTTTTTGGAGGAAATCTTGTTTCCTGGAGCAACAAAAAACAACCCACAGTTTCTTTTTCTACAACCGAAGCAGAGTACATTGCAACATCATCTACAAGCACTCAAGTCATTTGGATGACAAGATTCTTAGAAGAATTGGGCATGGAAATTCGTACACCTATTAAAGTTTATTGTGACAATCAAAGCACAATCTCTATGACAAAGAATCCAGTTTTCCACAACAGGAGTAAACACATTGACATTCGCCATCACTTCATTAGAGAACTTGTCCAACAAGAGTTTCTCTTTTTTGAATTTTGTAAATCTGAAGATCAGCTTGCAGACCTTTTTACGAAGGCTCTTCCAAAGGATCGATTGGAGAAACTCAAATCACAGTTGGGAATCCTCAAACTTGACATCAAGGGAGAGATTGAAAAACGCGATGCATGAGTTTTCGACATTCAGTTATCTCAGCTGTTCCAGCTGTGTAACGGTAGCTACCACTTGTTGATCAACCTCTGCCACGTTTTTTTTCTGCGTAACTCCTCAACAGAACTGCTGGGCATTATTTAAAGACTTAGTTTTTGTTAAAAACAAATGCTGTGATCATTTTGGTGTAGCGTTTTGTAAAGACAGAGGTGCTCTTTTATTTTCTGTAGTTTTTCATGTGACAGAGAGTTGCTCATTTGTTTTGCTATAGCTTTCATGTAATAGATGCACTTTGCTGTAGCATTTTGGGCTGTCTCTGTAACTTGCTGTAGCATTTTGGGCTGTCTCTCTAACTTCTTGTAGCATTTTATTTGAAAACAGACTTTTTTTTTGAGTAAAGTTCTTTGGGAAATTTCTTCTAGACAGGATCTGTGTCTGTCTTGGGTTTGATTATATAGTCATATAACTCCTTTTAAGCTCAGATCTATCAAGAAGATGCATCAGTAGCAGTTGAAGGCTTTTTGGATGTTGTTCGCTATCAAAAGATGTAAAAATTGCCAATTAGAAAATGAAATATTTCTTGGCTTTTGTGGAGTAGATAGATCGGTTAAGACGTTCTAATTTTACATAATTGCCTGGTTGAAATCCTGATGGAATGCCATAGACTGAAAGTAATGAGACATCGCTCTTCATCCTGCAAACTTTACCTAAAAATAACTTAACTAGAAAACCTCACATACCCTTTGCTTTTTGCCATGGTCGAGGAGTATTGATAGAGGTCTTGGGTTCTAATGGGTGAGACCCATGTTTAAGCAATGAGGGAGATTACCAAAAAAATTGGCAATACCTTGTGTTTTAGATGTGGAAATGATCTATAAGGTGTTCAGAATGAAACTTTGTATTTCTATCCTTCCCAACAAATCTGTCAAAAGAATATTATAGTTTAAATGCGATCTGCCCTTGGACAGTGAGTTGTTTTAGCACTGAGCTACATACCCTTTTCATGACAGGCACCCTTAACTGTTAGATATCTAACCCTTCCCAGAAATCTGTCAATTATGGTTTAGATACGATCTGCACTTGGACAGTGAGTTGTTCTAGCACTGAGCTTCGTGCCCCCTTCATGATTGGCACCCTTAGCTGTTAGATATCTACCCCTTTCATGACAGGCACCTACATACCCCTTTCATGACAGACACCCTTAGCTGTTAGATATGAAGGTGTGGATTGCTATGCGCAGTAGATTGTCCATGTATTTCAATAACAATTGATGCATATGTTTTGCATTGGTCATATCCCTTTCATGATAGGCACCCTTGGCTGTTAGATACCAAGGTGTGGATTTCTATGTTCAATAGATTTTCCATGTATTTCAATAACGATTGATGTATATGTTTTGCATCGGTCAATTCCCATGGTGGTCAGAATTGGACACTATATTCGATAAGTTTCTGAAATACAACCTCGGTTGGAGCAATGGATATATTTTTTCCTTTTTCAAATACGCTGTGCAGGCCTTGATATCTATATTAAGAAACTATGAGCTTGATGGCCTCAATTTATGGTGGCCTATTCAATGAACAGGTCTTGAATGGAATGGAATGGAGTTGAAAAAATATCGGCATTGTGTTTTAATTTGGAGGATAAATCATTTAAGAAATTGAATTTTTTACTTTTGGGATCGATTTTGGGATTCAAAATGCCCATAAGATAACAATTATTCGAGACTTCTTTTAATCATTTCTAAATAACATTATCTTTTATGACAAGGATTGAAACTGTATTAGAGTATTATAAGTACTGTAAAAATAATGAAACTGTATTCGAGTTTTTGAAAACTTATAAAAGGAATGAAACTGTATTCGAGTTTTTGAAAACTTAAACTTATTTTCATATTTTAGAAAAGGAGATAATTGTATGAACATCTGTTTTGTGCAATATTTCAGTCAGGCCAGCTGCCTGACTGAAATATTGCACAAAACAGATGAAGCTCAAAATCAATGTAGTGGTGCCCTTCAGTTGGTACATCCTAAAGGAGTAATCCTATCGACATGTCAGAGAAGAAGAGAAAGATCTGAAACACCTACTTCTAACATATGTTGAATTGATTTCAGGTTACCTAATGCCATCTTGAAAAGATAACAAGCTCTAGCACATGTCTCACGAATAGTTGAAAATATAGTCCCAGTAGTCCAGTACCATCACTTGAATTTCGCTTGTCCTGCAACTGAGCTGAGTTAACTTGGCT
>ML784834.1:114494-150553 GCA_009831015.1 Picea engelmannii
TGAACAATCCAGGTAAAGAACATTGGGAGACAGTAAAGTGGATTCTCAGGTATTTGAGAGGTACTACTACTCATGCATTATGTTTTGGAGGTTTAGACACTTTTCTACAGGGATATGTTGATTCAGATATGGCAGGTGATAAATATAGCAGGAGGACTACCACAGGGTATGTTTTTACTATAGGTGGAACAACAATAAGTTGGATTTCAAAACTGCAAAAGGTTGTTGCACTTTTGATCCAGATTTTATGAGTAGAAATAAATGAATACAGATTATTAGCAGGTGCTTAACACAAAATAACAGAGATACAGTAAAACTGGTTTTATATTCAATAACGAAATAAGCTGAAACTGTAAAATGCAGCGGAAACAAGCTTGCTGGAATGGTGGCGGCTTATCTCTGAGAAGAGATGTGACGGCAGCACGCATTCGCAAGAAGAAGGTTACAATGAGGCTTTGAAGGCCTTTTTACAATAAGAAAGAATTCCCAAAACCCTATACATCCAAAAACCTAACCCTAGGAGATGAAGCGCCAAAAGTCATGTGGGCCCCGTTTGGGTAAGTTAGTACATCAACTTCCCAGGGTTGTAACTTTTGCATACGATCTCCGTTTTAGGCGTGTAATAGCCCGTTGGAAAGGTATCACTGAAGATATTCATTTTGGGGGATCAATCATGCCTTTATATTTCATTGAGGAGCTCGATCCCAAAAAACCTTCATTTAGGCCCTCAAAATGGCCCCGAAAGTTAAAACTACTAAAAATAGTAAATTGTCAAAATTGTCAAAAAACTGTTTTGAGCCAATTGGAAAAGGTGGGTGGCCACCAATATCCATTCGGATCAATCCTCCCTCTTTAGGAAGCAATGGTATCCATTGCATTGAGGTCCCCCATCAGATGAGGAAATTTCTGCTGAATTTGGCCCCGAGTGAGCCACTTGCCTTGGTGCAGGAGTTGCCCTGCTTTGAGGAAACGATAAAGCTGGATCCTTTGTTGTTGATTGCCCTTGATTTTTTTGTCCACAATATGATCATTGGATGTTTGTTGTAGGAAGTCAGGGTATAGCTCTGTTGGTGTCAGTTGTTCTGCTACTTCTGAGCTGTCCAATAATGGTGGGAAATAAGGGTGAAGGAGATTGACGTTGAACACTGGGTGCAGACAAAGGAAAGGAGGAATGTTGAGCTCAAAAGAATTATCCCCCACCACCTTGGTGATAGTGTATGGCCCATAACAGAGTGGGTGAAGCTTCCGATGAGGTCCTGTAAGGTGTTATTTCTGCAAGTGAAACCAAACTTTGTCGCCCACCTATAACTTATGAGGCACCTGATGTTGATCATGGCGTTGTTTGTACTTGTCATTGGACTTCTGTAGGATATCCTAAACCTGTTGGTGGATGTGCTGGATCCTCTCAATGAACCGGGTAGCTTTGTCAGCTTCATTTGGAGCAGGAGATGAGTCAGTTGAGGTGACCGCAAGGGGAAGTGCAACATCTATGGGTCCCAATGGTTGGAATCCCAACCCAACTTGAAAGGGGTTGTGGCCGGTTGAGATATGCAGGGCTCGATTGTAGCTATGCTAGACATAGGGAAGGCTCTCATCCCATGTGAGAGGGTGCTTTGAATTATACATGCAAAGGATATGCACAATCATTCGATTTACAACCTCAGTTCGGCCATCTGTCTGGGGGTGGAAGGCCATGGATTTGGTGAGCTTGGTGTCCAGCAGTGACGAGAGGCTCAACCAGAATATGCTGAGGCTCAACCATTCAAAAAGGCCTTCCTTTGACTTGAAGGTGGTCTTCCATACATCTGTTTGTTCTATCGGGACCTGGTGGTAGCCAAACTTCTGATCAATCTTACTAAATTATTTGGCCCCTGTGAGTTGATCAAGGAGTTTATCGATTCAGGGAATCGGGTACCAGTTTCTGACTGTGATTTTATTCAGAGCCCAGTGATCAATACAGAGTCACCAGGTTCCATCTTTCTTCTGTACCAGCATGATTGGGATCCCACAAGGTGATGAGCCGAGGCGGATGTGCCCCTTATGGAGCAGTTCTTGGATCTGTCGCTTGATCTCCTCATTCTCTAACAAAGAGCGATGATAAACTGGCCCATTGGGTAGCAGTGCGTCGGGGGTCAGATCAATGGGGTGGTTGACCTGGCAGTGTAGAGGTACTCCTGTAGGTGAGGAGAAGATATCCAAGTATTCTTCCATGACCTTATCTACTTGTTTTCGCTGTGTGGAGAGGTTGGCCGCAAAGACCCTGGATGTGGTTGTGATCTTTCGCTTATTCTGAGAGAGAATCACGAAGAAGAGAAACTTCCTCGTCTGAGAGATGACCTTACTGCATTGCTTAGTAGAGATCAAGGAAATAACACTGGGTGCGACTGCCTTGGGTATCCTGTACAATTTCTTGTTCAAAGTAATAATAACACTAGGAGGCCTAGACTCATATACAACATGACATTTCCATAAATAAGGTTGGCCCAAAAGAACATCACAAACTTCGAGAGGAGCAACATCACACAATACCTCGTCTTTGAAGGGCTTGATGTCGTACGACAGTCAACACTATTGGCTGACGCGGAGATCGCTTCCTTGGCGGAGCCATCCAATGGTGTACGGTTGTGGGTGCAGCGTTGTTGGCAGGGCTAGCCGCTTCATGACCTCTACTGAGATGAGTTTATTCTAGCTACCACTATCAACAATGAAGTCCAGCGGGGAGCCTTTTACCCACATCTGTGAATGGAAGAGGCGCTCTGCTTCTTCTGGCTCGTCTGGTTCACCAGGCTGGAGCTTGGTGGTAGCAACGGTGGCACTGGGTTCCATGTCAATGATCCATCTTCCCCTTTCTGGTTCTATCTCAGAGTCATAATCTGCATCTGATTCAGAGGCTTTCACTTCAACCACCAGCGATTTCTTTGAGTGGCAGTCAGCAGTGTTATGCCAAGGGCTCTTATGGAAGTCGGACCACTTCCTGGTATCTTTCTTTGTCTTTCCAGTGTCCTTCTTTTCTTGTGGCTTGGACTGGTTATCCTGATACTTCCCATCGTTTCTCTTTCCTTTGTTTGGTGGGTTGGGGACACCCTTTCCTGGCTTTTGTTGTGAGGGGTTCCCAGGCCCAAATTGTCGTGTCTTTTGTTTGAGCTTCTGCTCGATTTTGATGGCATATCGGTAGGTCACGCCCAAGGATGAGATGTCCATAAATTCCATTTCGGTCTGGATGTATCTATGCAAAGCACTGCGATACTTGAGCACCAGATGTCTCTTTGAATCTTTGATACCCAACTTGGTGCACAAGGTATGGAATATATTTGTGAAATCTGGCACTGCTTGGTCTCTTTCTTGCCGTAGTGTGGTCCATTTGGTATACAGGTCATCATAACTTCCAACAGGGTAGTATTGTTCCTTAATAGCATCCCTGAAGGATTCCCAGGTGGCCGTGACTAAAAATAATGAGGTTTCCTCTATTTCCTTTTGCTCATAGAAAGTTTCCCACCAATCTTTGACATGGGGAACAACTTTGAGGAGTGCAAAAGTAATATTTTCTTTATTCAAAAAGTTATGGACAGAAAAATACACTTCTAGTAGATTCAACCACTTATCTACAACATCTGCATCTATCTGACCTTCAAATATAGGAATATCGAAGTTTATTTGTACCTTGAAGGGGGAGACCCTTCTGTTCGAAGAAGATGTGTCGCCTATTGGTAGCCGTCGAAAGATTTGCGTGAAACTATCCATCATCTCATTCCTCTGTTGCGTGAGGGCTTCCTCAATCAACAGTTTGAAAGGATCTCCTATCCCATCATATTTCTTTTCTCCTACCATGGGAGGTCGCTTGGGCGTGAGAGAGCTTCTTTCCTCAAGAGACACAAGCTCGAGACCCAACTCTTTGTAATCCGACCTCGTTGGGGACATGCATTAAGACGACAAGGAGAAGACCGCTCTGATACCAATGATCTGTATTTTATGTGCAGAATAAAATGAATACAGATTATTAGCAGGTTCTTAACACAAAATAACAGAGATACAGTAAAATTGGTTTTCTATTCAATAACGAAATAAGCTGAAACTGTAAAATGCAGCGGAAACAAGCTTGCTGGAAAGGTGGCAACTTATCTCTGAGAAGAGATGTGATGGCAATGTGCATTTGCAAGAAGAAGGTTACAATGAGGCTCTGAATGCCTTTTTACAATAAACAAGAATTCCCAAAACCCTAGACATCCAAAAACCTAACCGTAGGAGATAAAGCGCCAAAAGTCATGTGGGCCCCGTTTGGGTAAGTTAGTACATCAACTTCCCAGGGTCGTAACTTTTGCATACGATCTCCATTTTAGGCGTGTGATAGCCCGTTGGAAAGGTATAGTTGAAGAGATTCATTTTGGGGGTTCAATCATTCCTACAACTATCATTGAGGAGCTCAATCCCGAAAAACCTTCATTTAGGCCCTCAAAATGGCCCCGAAAGTTAAAACTGCTAAAAATAGTAAATTGCCAAAATTGTCAGAAAACTGTTTTAGGACAGTTGGAAAAGGTGGGTGGCCATTGTTATCCATTTACATCAATCCTACCTCCTTAGGAAGCAATGGTCTCCATTGTGTTGAGGTCCCCCATCAGATGAGGAAATTTCTGTTGAATTTGGCCCCGGGTGAGCCACTTGCCTTGGTGCAGGAGTTGCCCTGCTTTGATGACACGATAAAGATGGATCCTTTGTTGTCAAGTGCCCTTGATATGTCTATCCAAAATATGATCATTGGATACCTGTTGTAGGCAGTCGGGGTATAGCTCTGTTGGTGTCAGTCGTTCTGCTACTTTTGAGGTGTCCAATAATGGTGGGAAATAAGGGTGAAGGAGATCCACGTTGAACACTGGGTGCAGACCAAGGAAAGGAGGAATGTTGAGCTCAAAAGAATTATCCCCCATGGCCTTGGTGATAGTGCATGGCCCATAACGGAGTGGGCGAAGCTTCTGATGAGGTCCTGTAAGGCGTTCTTTCTGCAAGTGCGACCAAACTTTGTCGCCCACTTGAAACTTATGCAACACCCGATGTTGATCATGGCGCTGTTTGTACTTGTCATTGGACTTTTGTAGGATATCTTGAACCTGTTGGTGGATGTGCTAGATTCGCTCAATGAACCGGGTGGCTTTGTCAGCTTCATTTGGAGTAGGAGATGAGTCGGTCGAGGTGATCGCAAGGGGAAGTGCAACATCAATGGGTCCCAATGGTTGGAATCCCAACTCCACTTGAAAGGGGCTGCGACTGATTGAAATATGCAGGACTCAGTTGTAGCTATGCTAGACATAGGGAAGGCTCTCATCCCATGTGCGAGGGTGCTTTGAATTATACATGTGAAGGATATGCACAATCATTCGATTTACAACCTTAGTTTGGCCATCTTTCTGGGGGTGGAAGGCCATGGATTTGGTGAGCTTGGTGTCCAGCAGTGACTAGAGGCTCGACCAGAATGTGCTAAGAAAACAATTATCCCGATCTGAGACAATGGTTCGTGGGATTCCAAAATGTACCCAGACTCATTCAAAGAAGAGCTTGGCAGTGGCCTCTACTGTGATGCTCTTCTTGCAGGCAACCAAAATCTCCATCATAGAAAAGCGATCAACAACCACAAAAACACAGTCATTTCCTCGCTTGGTGGACGGGAGGCCCAACATGTAGTCCATTGAGATGGATTCCCATGGCCTGTCGGGAGTAGGAAGAGGGGTGTACAGGCCCCGTTTCTTAGTGGTCAGTTTGGCAATAGAGAAGGTAGTGCAGGACCTGATATACTTGCTGACCCCCTGTCGAAGTTTCGGCTAGTAGAAATGTTTCTATAGAATCGCCACTGTCTTTTCAACGCCGAAGTGTCTTGCCACCTGACTGTAGTGGGCTTCCTAGATTAGCTTCGCTCACTCACTTGATGAAACATAGATATGGCCCAGACGACACAACAACCCATCTTGAAGATAGAAATTATCGACAACTGCGTTTGCACCTAACATTTGGTAGGTGGTGGTGAAATCAGGGTCTGCCTCATAGATTTTGGGCAATCCATATGTCTCATGGCCGCAAGAGTCTAGCACCGTGGTGAGTGCCGCGACTGGTGGTCTTCTGAGGCAATCGGCGATGTGATTGTTGCTTCTTGTTTTATACTTGATGTTGAGGTGGAATTGTTGCAAGTATGTGGACCACTTTTGATGGCGGTCATTCTGCAATTTTCCCTATGTCTGCATGAACTACAGTGGCTTATGATCAGTGTGGATGACTGTCTCCTTCCCAAGAATGTAATGTCTCCACTGGCGGCATGCTTTCACAATGGAGTATATTTCTTTGTCATAAGTAGGGTACTTATGGACAGTATTTGACAGTGTCTCACTATGATAGGCCACGGGGTGGCCGTGCTGAGTGAGAACGATGCCCACAACATAGTCTGAAGCATCTGTCTCGATCTCAAAAGTATGTTGCAGGTCTGGTAGTGAAAGTACTGGGTATGAGAACAAGAGCTGCTTAAAATCATCAAATGCTTGTTGTTGGGACTGGCCCAACGCAAATTTCGCCTTACCACCACCTCTGTTTATTTGGCTGAGGGCCCATGCAATATGGGAGAAACCCAACACGAACCTACGGTAGAAATTGGCAAGGCCCAAGAAGCTCCGAAGCTTAGTGAGTGTTGTTGGGGCTGTCCAGTCACGGATGACTTGGATCTTAGCTAGATCCACATGTATGCCAAGGTAATGGACCCTGTCCATGTCGAAGGATCATTTTTCCAAGTTGGCATATAGTTTTTGCTATCGCAGAGTGTGCAGAACCTGCTGAATATGTTGCAAGTGTTCGGCCCAAGTATTGTTGTAAATTAGAATGTCATCGAGATACACCACTACAAAAGTATTGGTGAATGGTCGTAGGATATCGTCCATCATCCTCATGAAAGTGGCTGGAGAATTTGTCAAACCAAAGGGCATGACCAACCATTCAAAAAGGCCTTCCTTTGACTTGAAGGTGGTCTTCCATACATCTGTCTGTTCTATCGAGACCTGGTGGTAGCCAGACTTGAGATCAATCTTATTGAATTATTTGGCCCCCATGAGTTGATCAAAGAGGTCATCGATTCGGGGAATTGGGTACCAGTTTCTGACTGTGATTTTATTCAGAGCCCAGTAATCAATACAGAGTCACCAGGTTCCATCTTTCTCCTGTACCAACACGATTGGGCTCCCGCAAGGTGATGAGCTGGGGTGGATGTGACCCTTGTGGAGCAGTTCTTGGATCTATCGCTTGATCTCCTCAATCTCTAACAAAGAGCGATGATAGACTGGCCCATTGTGTAGTGGTGCGTTGGGGGTCAGATCGATGGGGTGCTTGACCTGGAAGTGCAGAGGTACCTCTGTAGGTGAGGAGAAGATATCTGAATACTCTTCCATGACCTTATCTACTTGTTTCTACTGTGTGGAGAGGTCGGCCGCAGAGACCGTGGATGTGGCTGTGATCTTTCGCTTATTCTGAGAGAGAATCATAAAGAAGACAAACTTCCCCATCTGAGAGATGACCTTCTTGCATCGCTTAACAGAGATCAAGGAAATAACACTAGGTGGGACTGCCTCGGGGATCCTGTACAATTTTCTGTTCAAAGTAATAATAACACTACGAGGCCTAGACTCATATACAACATGACGTTTCCATAAATAAGGTTGACCCAAAAGAACATCACAAAATTCGAGAGGAGCAACATCACACAATACCTCATCTTTGAAGGGCTTGATGCCGTATGACAGTCGACACTGTTGGCTGACGCGGAGATTTCTTCCTTGGCGGAGCCATCCAATGGTGTACAATTGTGGGTGCGGTGTTGTTGGCAGGACCAACCGCTTGACGACCTCTGCTGAGATGAGGTTCTTCTAGCTACCACTATCAATGATGAAGTGCAACGGGGTGCCTTTTACCCACATCTGTGAATGGAAGAGGCACTCTCCTTCTTCTGGCTCATCTAGTTCACCAGGCTGGAGCTTGGTGGTAGCAACGGTGGCACTGGGTTCTGCGTCAATGATCTGTCTTCCCCTTTCTGGTTCTAGCTCAGAGTCATAATCTGCATCTGATTTAGAGGCTTTCACTTCATCCACCAACGACTTCTTTGAGTGGAAGTTAGCAGTGTTATGCCAAGGGCTCTTATGGAAGTCGCACCACTTCCCGATATCTTTCTTTGTCTTTCTGGTGTCCTTCTTTGCTTGCGGCTTGGACTGGTTGTCCTGATACTGTCCATCTTTTCTCTGTCCTTTTTTCATTGGGTTGGGGACACCCTTTCCTGGATTTTGTTGTGCAGGGTTCCCAGGCCCAAATTTCCGCGTCTTTTGTTTGAGCTTCTGCTCGATTTTGACGACAGATCGGTAGGCTACGCCCAAGGATGAGATGTCAAGAAATTCCATTTCGGTATGGATGTATCTATGCAAAGCACCACGATACTTGAGAACCAAATGTCGCTTTGAATCTTTGATACCCAACTTGGCGCACAAGGTATGGAAGATATTTGGGAAATCTGGCACTGCTTGGTCTCTTTCTTGCCACAATGTGATCCATTTGGTATACAGGTCATCATAACTTCCGACAGGGTAGTATTGTTCCTTAATAACATCCTGAAGGATTCCTAGGTGGTCGTGACTGAAAGTAATGAGGTTTCCTCTATTTCCTTTTGCTCACAGAAAGTTTCCCACCAATCTTTGACATGGGGAACGACTTTGAGGAGCGCAAAAGTAATCTTTTCTTTATTTGAAAAGTTATGGACAGAAAAATACCCTTCTAGTAGATTCAACCACTTGTCTACAAAATCTGCGTCTATCTGAACTTCAAATATAGGAATATCGAAGTTTCTTTGTACCTTGAAGGGGGTGGCACCTCCGTTCAAAGAAGATGCGTTGCCTGTTGGTAGCCATCGAAGGATTTGCGTGAAACTATCCATCATCTCGTTCCTCTATTGCGTGAGGTATTCCTAAATCAACAATTTGAAAGGATCTCCTGTCCCATCATCTTTCTTTTCTCCTACCATGGGAGGTCGCTTGGGCGTGTGAGATCTTCTTTCCTCAAGAGACACAAGCTCAAGACCCAACTCTTTGTACTCCGACCTCGTTGGGGACATGCATTAACATGACAAGGAGCAGACCACTCTGATACCCATTGATCTAGATTTTATGAGCAAAACGAAATGAATACAAATTATTAGCAGGTTCTTAACACAAAATAATAGAGATACAGTAAAAATGGTTTTCTATTCAATAACGAAATAAGTTGAAACTGTAAAATGCAACGGAAACAAGCTTGCTGGAATGGTGGCGGCTTATCTTTGAGAAGAGATGTGACGGTAGCGTGCATTCACAAGAAGAAGGTTACAATGAGGCTCTAAAGGCATTTTTACAATAAGAAATAATTCACAAAACCCTAGAAATCCAAAAACCTAACCCTAGGAGATGAAGCACCAAAAGTCATGTGGGCCCCGTTTGGGTAAGTTAGTACATCAACTTCCCAGGGTCGTAACTTTTTCATATGATCTCCGTTTTAGGCGTGTGATAGCCCGTTGGAAAGGTATCTTCTAGGAGATTCATTTTGGGGGCTCAATCATGCCATCAAATATCATTGAGGAGCTCGATCCCGAAAAACCTTCATTTAGGCCCTCAAAATGGCCCCGGAAGTTAAAACTGCTAAAAATAGTAAATTGCCAAAATTGTCAGAAAATTGTTTTGAGCCAGTTGGAAAAGGTGGATGGTCACCAATATCCATCTGCATCAATCCTCCATCCTTAAGAAGCAATGGTATCCATTGCATTGAGGTCCCCCATCAGATGAGGAAATTTCTGCTGAATTTGGCCCAGGGTGAGCCACTTGCCTTGGTGCAGGAGCTGGCCTTCTTTGACGACATGATAAAGATGGATCCTTTGTTGTCGAGTTCCCTTGATCTGTTTGTCCACAATATGATCATTGGATTCCTGTTGTAGGTAGTTGGGGTATAGTTCCATTGGTGTTAGCTGTTCTGCTACTTCTGAGGTGTCCAATAATGGTGGGAAATAAGGGTGAAGGACATCCTCGTTGAACACTGGGTGCAGACCAAGGAAAGGATGAATGTTGAGCTCAAAAGAATTATCCCCCAGGGCCTTGGTGATAGTGTATGGCCCATAACGGAGTGGGCGAATCTTCCAATGAGGTCCCGTAAAGCGTTCTTTCTGCAAGTGCAACCAAACTTTGTCTCCCACTTGAAACTTCTGTGGTACCCTATGTTGATCATGGCGCTATTTGTACTTGTCATTGGACTTCTGTAGGATATCCTGAACCTGTTGGCGGATGTGATGGATCCGCTCAATGAACCGGGTGGCTTTGTTGGCTTCAGTTGGAGTAGGAGATGATTCGGGCGAGGTGACCGCAAGGGGAAGTGCAACATATATGGGTCCCAATGGCTGGAATCCCAACCCCACTTGAAAGGGGCTATGGTCAGTTCAGATATGTAGGGATCGGTTGTAGCTATGCTAGACATAGGGAAGGCTCTCATCCCATGTATGAGGGTGCTTTGAATTATACATGCGAAGGATATGCACAATCATTTGATTTACAACCTCGGTTTGGCCATCTGTCTGGGGGTGGAAGGCCGTGGATTTGGTGAGCTTGGTGTCCATAAGTGACCAGAGGCTCGACCAGAATGTGCTGAGAAATGAACAATCCTGATCTGAGACAATGGTTTGTGGGATTCCAAAATGTACCCAGACTCGTTCAAAGAAGAGCTGGGCAGTGGCCTCTGCTGTGATGCTCTTCTTGCAGGAAACCATAATCACCATCTTAGAAAAGAGATCAACAACCACAAAAACACAGTCATTTCCCCGCTTGGTGGATGGGAGGCCCGACATGTAGTCCATTGAGATGGATTCCCATGGCCTGTCGGGAGTAGGAAGAGGGGTGTACAGGCCCTGTTTCTTAGTGGTCGGTTTGGCAATAGCAAAGGCAGTGCAGGACCTGATATACTTGCTGACTTCCTGTCGAAGTTTCGTCCAGTAGAAATGTTTCTGTAGCATCACCACTGTTGTTTCAACGCCGAAGTGTCCTGCCACCTGACTGTAGTGGGCTTCCTAGATGATCTTAGCTCACTCACTTGATGGAACACATATATGGCCCAGACGACACAACAACCCATCTTGAAGATGGAAATTATCGACAACTGTGTTTGCACCCAAAATTTGGTAGGTGGTGGTGAAGTCAGGGTTGGCCTCATAGAGTTGGGGCCATCCAGATGTCTCATGGCTTCAAGAGTCTAGCACTGTGGTGAGTTCCACGATTGGAGTTCTTCTGAGTAAATCAGTGACGCGATTGGTGCTTCGTGTTTTATACTTGATGTTGAGGTGGAATTGCTGCAAGTATGTGGACCACTTTTGATGGTGGTCATTCTGCAATTTTCCCTGTGTCTGCATGAACTACAGTGGCTTATGATTAGTGTGGATGACTGTCTCCATCCCAAGAATGTAATGTCTCCATTGGTGGCATGCTTGCACAATGGAGTACATTTCTTTTTCGTAAGTAGGGTAATTTTAGATAGTATATGAAAATGTCTCACTATGATAGGCCACGAGGTGGCCGTGCTGAGTGAGAACGATGCCAACAACATAGTTTGAAGCATCTGTCTCGATCTCAAAAGGATGTTGCGGGTCTGGTAGTGAAAGTACTGGGGCTGAGCATAAGAGCTGCTTCAAATCATCGAATGCTTGTTGTTGGGACCGGCCCCATGCAAATTCTTCCTTACCACCACCTCCGTTTATTTGGCTGAGGGCCCATGCAATATGGGAGAAACCCAACACAAACCTGTGGTAGAAATTAGCGAGGCCCAAGAAGCTTCGAAGCTCAGTGACTGTTGTTGGGGTTGGCCAGTCATGGATGACTTGGATCTTGGTTGGATCCACATGTACGCCATGCTGATCAATGATGTAGCCCAGGTAATGGACCCTATCCATGCCGAAGGAGCATTTTTCCAAGTTGGCATATAGTTTGTGCTGCCGCAGGGTGTGCAAAAATTGTTGAATATGCTGCAAGTGTTCGGACCAAGTCTTGTTGTAAATTAGAATGTCATCCAGATACACCACTACAAAAGTATTGGTGACTGGTCGCAGGATATTGTCCATCATCCTCATGAAAGTGGTTGGAGCATTTGTCAAACCAAAGGGCATGACCAACCATTCAAAAAGGCCTTCCTTTGACTTGAAGGCAGTCTTCCATACATCTATCTGTTCTATCGGGACCTGGTGGTAGCCAGACTTTAGATCAATCTTACTGAAGTATTTGGCCCCCGTGAGTTGATCAAGGAGGTCATCGATTCAGGGAATTGGGTACCAGTTTCTGACTGTGATTTTATTCAGAGCCCGGTAATCAATACAGAGTCGCCAGGTTCCATCTTTCTTCTATACCAACATGATTGGGCTCCCGCAAGGTGATGAGATGGGGAAGATGTGCCCCTTGTGGAGTAGTTCTTGGATCTATCGCTTGATCTCCTCATTCTCTAACAAAGAGAGATGATAGACTGGCCCATTGGGTAGTCGTGTGCCAGGGGTCAGATCGATGGGGTGCTTGACCTAGAAGTGCAGAGGTACCCCTGTAGGTGAGGAGAAGATATCCGAGTATTATTTCATGACCTTATCTACTTTCTTCTGCTGTGTGGAGAGGTTGGCTGCAGAGACCCTGGGTGTGGCCGTGATCTTTCGATTATTCTGAGAGAGAATCACGAAGAAGAAAAACTTCCCCGTATGAGAGATGACCTTTCTATATTGCTTAACAGAGATCAAGGAAATAACACTAGGTGGGATTGCCTCGGGTATCCTGTACAATTTCCTGTTCAAAGTAATAATAACACTACGAGGCCTAGAATCATATACATCATGACGTTTCCATAAATAAGGTTGGCCCAAAAGAACATCACAAACTTCGAGAGGAGAAACATCACACAATACCTCATCTTTGAAGGGCTTAATGCTGTACGACAGTCGACACTGTTGGTTGATGCGGAGATCACTTCCTTGGCGGAGCCATCCAATGGTGTATGGTTGTGGGTGTGGCGTTGTTGGCAGGGCCAACCACTTGACGACCTCTGCTGAGATGAGGTTCTTCTGGCTACCTCTATCAACAATGAAGTGCAACAGGGTGTCTTTTACCCACATCTGTGAATGGAAGAGGCACCCTCCTTCTTCTGGCTCGTCTAGTTCACTAGGCTGGAGCTTGGTGGTAGCAAGGGTGGCACTGGGTTCTGCGTCAATGATCCATCTTCCCCTTTTTGGTTCTGGATCAGAGTCATAATCTACATCTGATTTAGAGGCTTTAACTTTGGCCACCAACGACTGCTTTGAGTGGCAGTCAGTAGTGTTATGCCAAGGGCTCTTTTGGAAGTCGCACCACTTCCCAATATCTTTCTTTGTCTTTCCGGTGTCTTTCTTTGCTTGCGGCTTGAACTAGCTGTCCTGATACTGTCCATATTTTCTCTGTCCTTTGTTCGGTGGGTTGGGGATGCCCTTTCTTGGATTTTGTTGTGAGGGGTTCCCAGGCCCAAATTGCTGCGTCTTTTGTTTGAGCTTCTGCTCAATTTTGACGACATATCAGTAGGCCGTGCCCAAGGATGAGATGTCCAAAAATTCCATTTCGGTTTGGATGTATCTATGTAGAGCACCGCGATACTTGAGCACTGGATGTCACTCTGAATCTTTGTTCCCAACTTGGTGCGCAAGGTATGGAAGATATTTGTGAAATCTGGCACTGCTTGGTCTCTTTCTTGCCGCAGTGTGGTCCATTTGGTATATAGGTCATCATAACTTCCGACAGGGTAGTATTGTTCCTTAATAGCATCCCTGAAGGATTCCCAGGTGGCCGTGACTGGAAATATTGAGGTTTCCTCTATTTCCTTTTTCTCACGGAAAGTTTCCCACCAATCTTTGACATAGGGAATGGCTTTGAGGAGCGCAAAAGTAATATTTTCTTTATTCGAAAAGTTATGGATAGAAAAAAACACTTCTAGTATATTCAACCACTTGTCTACAACATATGCGTCTATCTGACCTTCAAATATAGGAGTATCAAACTTTATTTGTACCTTGAAGGGGGCAGCGCCTCCCTTCGAAGAAGATGCGTCGCCTATTGGTAGCCATCGAAGGATTTGCACGAAACTATCCATCATCGCGTTCCTCTGTTGTTTGATGGATTTCTCAATCAATAGTTTGAAAGGATCTCCTGTCCCATCATATTTATTCTCTCCTACCATGGGAGGTCGCTTGGGCATTTGATAGCTTCTTTCCTCAAGAGACACAAGCTCGAGACCCAACTCTTTGTACTCTGACCTCGTTGGGGACATGCATTAAGACGACAAGGAGAAGACCATTATGATACCACTGATCGAGATTTTATGAGCAGAACGAAATGAATACAGATTATTAGCAGGTGCTTAACACAAAATAAAAGAGATACAACAAAACTGGTTTTCTATTCAATAACGAAATAAGCTGAAACTGTAAAATGCAGCGGAAACAAGCTTGCTGGAATGGTGGCAGCTTATCTCTGAGAAGAGATGTGAAGGCAACTCACATTTGCAAGAAGAAGGTTACAATGAGGCTCTGAAGGCATTTTTACAATAATAAAGAATTCCAAAAACCCTAGACATCCAAAAACCTAACCCTAGGAGATGAAGCGCCAAAATTCATGTGGGCCTCGTTTGGGTAAGTTAGTACATCAACTTCTCGAGGTCATAACATTTGCATACGATCTCCGTTTTAGGCGTGTGATAGCCCATTGGAAAGGTATCGTCGAGGAGATTAATTTTGGGGGATTGATAATGAATTTGTATCTCATTGAGGAGATCAATCCCGAAAAACCTTCATTTAGGCCCTCAAAATGGCCCCGGAAGTTAAAACTGCTAAAAATAGTAAATTGCCAAATTTGTCAAAAAAATGTTTTGAGCCAGTTGGAAAAGGTGGGTGGCCATCGATATCCATCTGGATCAACTTTCAACAACATAGGCAGAGTATGTTGCTTCTATAGAGGCTAGTAAATAGATGATTTTATTACAAAGGTCTATGGAGGAATTGGGAAAGAAGCAAGAGTATAGCAGGTTGTACTGTGACAGTGAGAGTGCCATTCATCTTGCAAAGAATTCAGCCTTCCATTCGAAGACTAAGCATATACAGTTGAGGTGCCAATTCATACGATCAGCCTTGGAAGATGGACATTTGAAGTTGGAAAAGATACACACTAGCAAGAATCCTGCAGACATGTTAACAAAGGGCGTAACTAGGGAGAAACTGAGTTCCTGCTCAATTTTAGTTAGTATTCAAGAATGGAGATGAAGATGAGAAATTTTCTAGGTCCAAGAAGGTTCACGGTGGAGTTGTTTAGATCAGTCTCCAAGTGGGAGATTGTTGGTTGTGTAGCCTAATTATCTTCCTGATTCAGTGGTCTTTTACTTTCAGCCGTGTTTATACGCCATGAAGTATTTACACCCCATAAGTATGTACACTCTTCCGCGTGGGGTAGTTTAGAGGGGGGGTACCCCCTCTGCAGGGTCTAGGGGTAAGCTGGGGTTCAGGGGTGAAGCCCTCGAAGAAAAAATTGTCTTGTAAATGTATATTGTAATTTCATTGTAAATCTGGACCGTTCATTATAAGGTCACATATCTAATGGTAGAAATTGTGCTAGGGTTTTTTCCCTAGATGGAAACCCTCTTTTATGAGGGAAATGTATTGCGGCTATGGTTGATGGCGAGTATTGCATTCTGAGAGAGGAGACTGTGAGAGAAAGAATAGGAAGTTACAATGGGTTTTGCTATAGGTTGTATCCCTTCATTTACTGGATAATAATAAAGGAAGGACCTAGAAATTTCTCTACGTAGCCCACACTGGGTGAACCATGTAAATCTGTGTCTCTATTGTATTGTGTATCTTCTGTGTTTTTTTTCCACATTTGTTTTATTTTATTGCTCCGCGGTCTTGTTTTTCTAACAAGCGTCTCCTTCCTCCTCGTAGCCTTCATCCTCATAGCTTTCCTTTGATACAGATGAACAGGGATGAGAAAGGACTGATATATGATCCAAGTCATCAAGCTCATCCTCACAACCTGTGTAGGAAGCAACTCTATCTTGAATACAGTCATTGTATCCCTCACAACAACTATGACAAATTAACTCAAAGGGATAAAAATTCTGACGATGAGCATTGAAAGCTACATGAAATTCTCCCAGTGAAGAAATGCTAGTAGGGGGTAAGGAATGATACCATTCATGAGCATCCCATGCTAATGAGAACATGAACATATTCATTAATACATCCTTGTGATGTATCTCCCACTGATGCATGAGTTCATGAAACTCTTTGAGATGTTGAGCAGGGTTTTCCTCTTTATTCTCTCTAAATATAGGAAAATAATCATTCCATTCATTTGGAGTAGGAACAATATTGGGAAAACCGGGAACAACAGAAAAATTAAAGGGAGCAAACCTCCGAGCCATGATTCTTTCCATTTCGAACCAGTGGAGTCACCAACTGATTCTTCAACCATGGAGTCGCTAGGTGAATGATGCACATGATGAGTGTGTTTGGTCTTTGTTCACCATCAAAGACCAAATCTGATTGTTGTGTTCTCTGAGGGGCTACCAGATGTAGGCAGAAGCAACCACACTAAAAAAATGGAGTTGAGACAATGGAGTCGCCAGGTGTACAATTGCAATATTCAAAGGTTCTGATTTCTGATGCACCTTCAGAATCATAAGTTCATTTTCGTTCTGCCTAGGGAAAATATTCAATTCATCCCCAACAATGGCGCTAGAAATGTTAGCATTGGAAGTTACCTCTGGATTGCGGTAGAGGTAAGCCCAAGGCCCATCAGTCTGTATGTCACAGTGAATAAGTTAAAAAGAGGGGTCTAATGGATGAAGACTCAGGATTACCGCTCTAAC
This sequence comes from Picea engelmannii, assembly GCA_009831015.1. Lineage (NCBI taxonomy): Eukaryota > Viridiplantae > Streptophyta > Pinopsida > Pinales > Pinaceae > Picea > Picea engelmannii. The sequence continues at coordinate 131,433 of ML784834.1, forward strand.
TCAGAAAATTGGGCTGATATGCACAAATAAATGAGGTATTCATCTAACTTTAGTCAATAATTTGTATAGTTGTGAGTAGGTGGAAGAACATGAGGAAAACATGAAAGTCTGCTACTGATATCCGGTCTTATAGCAGCCTTTGGAGGAAAAGTTTCAGATATAAGATCCTCTTAGATCTGAAAACTTTAAGAAACTGAAAATGTTGTAACAACAACTATAATCAAACCTACATTACACTACAGTCACAACACTCGACTGGATCATCCATGCCCGAGATTTCAAAATTAGAGGTAAAATAAATGAAGGAGAAACTAACTACCATTAAACAAGAAGTCTCAATTGATTATACACAACCAGAGAACCAGAGGCCCCATCAAAACTCTACAATCAAGAGCATAGATCTACCATTGACCATTGCAAAATATGACAAAGACTCCTATATACTCAGAACTATTTCTCCATCCTCAACATAAGCGTGCTCGAGCTTCCATGGCACTGCATTTCTCGGTCTAACTGCACCTGCAATTTACTCTATGTGCACCTTCCTCTGTTAAACGTGATCTAGGCTCTGCCAGTCCCTATGAGCTCTGCTCTATCATACTGGGCAAGAAGTCTCTCTGCGCATGTGATCTCATAATGCCTGAGTTGACTGCTTTCCTTCATGGTCAGATCATTCTGAATTCTTCATTCATGGGGGCTGACGACATTCCAACTACCTCCCCCGCTTCATAACTGCTACATCGAGATCATAATGATCCAAGTCAAACTTGACACCACCTGGAAGACGTGGCAGCCCCTCTTTGGCCATCTGCTGCTTCGTTGAAATTCAGCAGAGGGACCTGACTGGCAGACGTGGACAGAGCTGACGAGGTTGAGGCGATGGGCATGACCGACAGGATACTGGGTATGCGTGGGCACTTGGGTGTAAAGGTGAAGAGGCGATGTGGCACGAGACCATGATGTGGAGGCAGAAGAGAGACCGTGGTAGTAAGCAAAGTGGGAACAACCTACCTAGATGGAGGTGAGATGGAGTATGAGGGGAGAACACATGGCAGGATATGGTAGGCGGAAGTGACGAGGGATATGACGCGGAGGTGATTGGAGGACATGTGTGTTGCAATGAAAGGATGAGGGGGAGAGGGAGAATTTATAGGAGGAGGAGAGAGATGGAGTGGGGGATAGATGGTAGCGAGAGGATGAAGCGGTAAGAGGGAGTGGTAAGTGGTCTACTTGGGGGGGTCCAAGTTCACGAGGAGGCGCCACGACAGTGGGGGGTCTGCATTCGAAAACCACCAACTCGGACCCCCCGCTAAAGGTAGAATGTCGGGGGGGGGAGGGACGAGGGTCCGCTATGGGCTCTGCGTCGTAGATCTGAGCCCACAGATCTGAGCCGCTCAGATCTACGTGCCCCTTAGCATAGAGCGCAAATCCATCAAATCCTTGCCCAGAGTTTGGATAAACATCAAAATGTGGGTTTTTTAACCCCCTTTCCTTGCATTTGTTCACCAAGGTGCTGCTCATAAGGAAAAACAACTCCCTAGCAAGATTATGTGATAACATAACCTAATGAAAATTACATCGAAAACTTACTGCCTGATATTTTCTTCAAATTTTCAACAAGAATTTTAGATCAACACTAGATGCTAAGCAATGCATACTTAAATTTTGATGCAAAATGGGCTCAATTGGAATTATTCACCATTGTCTTGCTCATTTTCACTTCATCATATCGTCGATGTGAATCAACATAGTTTACCATATTCAAGATTGCAACTTGCAAATGAATAGCCATAGTTAATAACCAGGGAAGCCATCAATATATTATTTCTACAATCTACTTTAGATGTAAATACAAGTAACATGAGGCATTTCACAAGTGTTAGATATGTGTTGTATTCCTTGTTTTAGCTTCATTTGCTGTTATTTTTTGTTAGACTAGTAGTATCGTGGGGTGACATGGGGYTGGTAGACCTTGCCTGGGGTTCGCCTTGAAATTTTATATTTGGGGGTTAATACAATGAGAGGGCTACTTAGAGGTGTCGCTCTAAACATTTTCTGGTTTTTYCAGTTTAGAGTTTGCAGGGTAAATTTCTGAATACTATGTGTGATTGCTAGTATTTTCTTTCTGTTTCATAAAAACTTTGTATATGCATCACTACATTGTAAAGGTTTAAAACCTACACCTAATTTGTTGAAATGATTTATTATTACTCTCCTTTTCTAATTATAAATTTTGCCAATAAATTTTTATTTGTTCTCCTTCTCAACCTCACATAGAGATACCTCACTCTTTCGATTGATCCAAATTTTTCCTTCTCTAATTAGGAATTTTGACGATAAATTTTCATTTGTTCTCCTTCTCAACCTCACATAAAAGATACCTCACTCTTTCCATTGATCCAACTATCTTAAGTTTGTAAAAATGTGATATCAAACTTTTGATCAAATGGATCCACTTGCTTCCGCACTATAGGAATGGCTGCCCACAATTTACCTTCCAATTTCCTCTCCACTTCAAAGACCTTTTTGATGCAATTTCCTACCAAATTTCTTAAGTTTGTAAGAGTGTAATATCAAACTTTTGATCTAATGGATCCACCTGCTTCCCCACTATACGAATGGCTACATTTAACAACCGCCCACAATTTACCTTCAAATTTCCTCTCAACTTCAAAGACCTTTTTGATGCAATTTCTTTTAGGATAGTAGGTGGTTTATTTTGTGAAGTTGTAGAAGGGTGACGAGATTTGTGTTATTGGTGATTGGAATTTGGAGAAAATCCTCTCAACTTCAAAGACCTTTTTGATGCAATTTCTTTTAGGATAGTAGGTGGTTTATTTTGTGAAGTTGTAGAAGGGTGACGAGCTTTTTGTTATTGGTGATTGGAATTTGGAGAAAATAAAATTATAGAAATTCTTTAAAATCTTCACAAATTCACATTCACTAAAATATAAAATTTGGGACATGTCACATCCAAGGATAGAATGAGCCGAGGATATGGTAGATTTGTATAGTTCTTTAATAATAGATTTAATATTAGATTTGTATTAAGAGACAATAGTAACATATGAGATACAAAGGATGAAGAGAACCATCCTAATTTAAATTTTAAAGATAAGAGTAAAATTTTTATTTTTGGTTAACATAAGTATGGATGAGGTCTTTATTTAATTAGTCAAAGTTATGTATCTTTATTCTACTAATTAGGCCTTATTTTTAGCACATAATTGGTCATCATAACATTATACATAAAATATTATAAATATAATATTCAAATGTAGAACATGGTTTTTCATACAAATGACTAAATATTACAAATTAATGTTAGTGTTTTAGGGATGGAAGAAAAGAAAGAGTAGGGACAAGAAAGAAGGAAGGTAGAAAGAGAAAGTGCAAGCATAAGATATCATCTAGAAATTCCACGAAGAGGGTGCCTTTTATTTTACACATGGAACCTTAGGGAAGGGAAGGGGTGAGCATGGAAAATTGTTAAAAGGATAGAAAGAAGACTAAACTAGGCCAAGTAAGGTATGGTTATGGGAAAGCTAGGTAAGGGTTTTCCCACAATTGATCTTCAAAACAATTTACCTTCTAATTTCCTATCAACTTCAAAGACCTTTTTGATGCAATTTGTTTTAGGATATTAGGTGGTTTATTTTGTGAAGTTGTAGAAAGGTGATTGAGCCTTCTTGGAATGTGCATATGCAGATGAAAATGGACAGGCATGATTCCAATAGTAGGTCTAAGTAAGATTTTGTAATATCCACCAAATGGATCTCCAGAAACAACTGTTGCATATACAAAATTGACAACATTGCTTCAATGATATCTGGATTTGGATCTATCCATTCTACTATCAACTTCAAAGACCCTTTTGATGTAATCTGTTTTAAGATATTAGGTGGTTTATTTTGTGAAGTTGTAGAAAGGTGATTAAGCCTTTCATTTTGTTTTTAGTGATTGAAATTTGGAGAAAACAAAATTAAAGGAACTCTTTAAAATCTTCACAAATTCACATTCACTAAAATATAAAATTCGGGGCATTTCACATCCAAGGATAGAATGAACCTCACAATCTCAAAATTTTATTGGTAAAGTTCTTTGATATTCGATTTGTATTAAGAGATAATAGTAAGGGATGAGATACAAAGGCTAAAGAGAATAATCCTATTTAAGCATAAGAGTAAAACTTTTATTTTTGGTTAACATAAGTATTGATGAGGTCTTTATTTAATTGGTCAAAATTATGTATCTTTATTCTACTAATTAGATTTTACATTTAACTTAAGTATTGAACTTAAGTATTATTTAATTGGTCAAAATTATGTATTTTTATTCTACTAATTAGATTTTACATTTAACTTAAGTATTGATGAGGTCTTTATTTAATTGGTAAAAATTATGTATCTTTACTCTACTAATTAGGATTTATATTTAACACATGATCAATCATTATAACATTATACATACAATATTATAAATATAATATTCAAATGTAGAGCATGATTTTTAATACACGACCAAATATTACAAATTGTTTTTGTGTTTTAGGGATGTAAGAAAATAAAGAGTAGGGACAAGAAATAAGGAACATAGAAAGAGAAAGTGCAAGAAGAAGATAATGTCTAGAAATGATAGGAAGAGGGTGCCCTTTATTTTTCATAGGGAGCCAAAGGGAAGGGAAGGTGTGAGCATGGAAAATTGTTAAAAGGATAGTAGTAAGACTAAATTAGGCCAAGTAAGGAAAAGGGGCATGCACAATACTGAATGGGGAAGGTATGGTTATGGGAAATCTATATATGGGTTTTCGCAAGGGACATAGGGTAAGAAGTGTTGAAATATTGTAAATATAAAGAGTATTCTATTTATTATTAAGTTATTGATCATCTGATCAATCCCATTTTGTGGATCGATCACATTGGGAATCGTAATTGACCAAATCCCCTTTTGCGGATTGGTCAAACCCTAATTTTATTATGAAAATTAAGAAGTCTCCCCCCCTAGGCCTAATTAAAGTGGTTTTAACCACTAAGAAGACAAGTCGGACCTGCCCAGTGAAGAGACACCTTTCCAGTGCCTACCAACTTGTATAAATAAAGGAAGCCAACACCTTATTATCACACTCACTCATTCACTCATCAAGTGTGCAAGTTTGGTAGCTGCAGTTGGGAGAATATGGAAGAGAGACGCACATTTCTCAGTGTTGGATATTCTCTAGTGTTTTGGTTTATTGTCTTGGAATTTTATTGGCTATCTATATTAAGGAAGTTTTTGCTGGGTTTCCCCCCCCATGATGGTTTTCGAGGATAAATGTTGTGTATCTTGTGATTGTGTTTCTCGCTGTGATCCTACCTATGCTATTGTTATCTAGTAAATTTAAAATAAATCTAATAATAGATCAAAACTTAACATGGTATCAGAGCTAAGATGAAGAGATCATCTTTCATTGGATAAAGAAAAATGTCATTGTTGTCGTACAAGAAAATTAGAGATTTTTCTTGAAGAGGAATATCAGCCTAAAAACCATCTAGAAAAGGGCACCCTAGCTTAGGGAACTCTTTGGAATCTTGAGCGCACCTTTTCATTGGTCAGATAATCTGGAAAGTCAAACCCTAGTTTTGACTAGTACTAGAAAACTAGAAGCGAAAAGTACCAGAAAACTAGGAAACCAGAACCAGTACCAGAAGTACCAATCCAAATTTCTCAAGGTCAAGTTTCAAGGGGAAAAAATTGAAAATTTTGAAATCTAACAACTCCAACAAACTCGCCTCAACTCGGCACATCTACTCCCTCGATTAGAATTTAAAATTTTGAAGTTTGAAAAATTAGGGTTTCCTCATAAAACCCTAAGTTGCAGTTACCGTTGCAGTTTCAAAATCATTTGCAGTACCAATTGCAGTTGCATTATCAGTTGAAGTATCAGTTATAGTCACCCTTGAAGTTTTTAAGAGTTGGTAATTATTATTGTTGCTACCATATGGTGCCAGTACCTACAAATACTATTAGAGGTATGTATGCACATATGTTTAAATTGTTATTCTTTAAAGGTTATTTGTAGGAGAAGGGATCTCTTGCCATAGATCCAAAGAGAACTCAAGATCCAACACATTCATAGGAATAATGCAACCTAGGTTTGATTATTCTGATATGCATCTATTTGTTATAACATTATTTTGATCTAGGTTACATGTTGAAGCTATGACCATCATACTAACCTTTGGTCAAAAATTAAAGCCAAGGTATTATATTGATTAAAGTTGAGATAATAGAATTTATTCTCTAACTCATCCTTCTGTCAAGATAACATGTTGTCTTAGTACAAAAGACATGTTGAAGAAAGCACTTTCCATATTGAGTGAAGGAGACTTGGAAGAAAATCAACACACTCATTCTTGAGGACAAGACTCTCGGTTCCAGGTTTGATTAATTAAATTGATAAGATTCAAATTTGCATGTGACAAGTTGATAACTACCTGTTTACAAGAAAACACTATAGTTGAGGTAGCAGTCTTTGAAAAGTATTATACTTGGTAGCATGTGAGCATATTGAAATAAATGCTTAATGTAATCATTTAACAGATAAAACTAACATCTCCTCTAGGATAAAATTCTTGTGTTGGTTCCAGGTTACCTAGATGAATGTTTGATCACAACACTAGAAGAGTGTTGATATCATTTCGTATTGTATTTCTTACTTTTGATCTTTGTTTTAGGAAGGTCACAAGGGATAGCTCTAAAGGAGCTACTATGATGATTATCCATGCTATTGTTTTATTACTATTACCAAAAGAGTATTATTCTTGCCTCTTGTTTTGTTGACCTTGGTTCAGGTCATAATTGATAAGCCTAAGGAATATATAGTGAAGGATACAAAAGACAACAAATTAGATGAGACATGTAGCACACTTCCCAAGTCATGGACATGACAGTATACATCCATGTACCAAAGAAGATGAAGAAGAAGATATTTTTTGAGATCTAGAGTATCTCATATAAAGATTGATTGTAAGGAGCATAAGGATCCAAATATGACCAAACAATAGAAAAATAACTCACAAAATACTTGGTCAAAGGATAATGAAGCCACCTTGATGAGAAGCATAACTCATTTGATGTATGACTCAACCTTTCATATTTAGACTTGGTATTAAACACCAAGCATACCCCATAAGAGATGATGAATTCCTTGTAGAATAAGAAGAAATCAAGAGAAATCCCAATCTCATAAAGGATCAGATGAAGAGACAACTTCCAGGACTGGGAGATAGATGCCATGAGAAGACTAGATCACAACTTCAGAAACTTATAGGAGATATGAAATCTCCTGGGAAGATTTCCTTGTTTCAGTGACAAAGAAGGAAGTCAGTTATAAATACTATGATCAAGGTGAATATCGGTGGCCACCCACCTTTTTCAACTGGCTCAAAACAATTTTCTGGCAATTTCGACAATTTACTATTTTGAGCAGTTTTAACTTCCCGGGCCATTTTGAGGGCATAAATGAAGGTTTTTTGTGATAGAGATTCTTAGTTATGTCCAAACGAATAATTAAACCCCCAAAATGAATCTCCTCGACAATACCTTTCCAACGGGCTATCATACGCCTAAAACAAAGATCATATGCAAAAGTTACGACCCTGAGAAGTTGATGTACTAACTTACCCAGACGGGGCCCACGTGACTTTTGGCACTTCATCTTCTAGGGTTAGGTTTTTGTATGTCTAGGGTTTTTGACATTCCTTTTTATTGTAAAAATTCATTCAGATCCTCATTTTAATCATCTTCTTGCGAATGAGTGTTACCGTCACATCTCTTCTCAGAGATAAGCCACCACCATTCCAACAAGCTTCTGTCTACTGCATTTTACAGTTTCAACTTATTTCCTTATTGAATAGAAAACCAGTTTTACTGTATCTCTGTTATTTTGTGTTAAGAACCTATTAATAATATGTATTCATTTCATTCTACTCATAAAATCTAGATTAGTGGTATCAGAGCGGTTTGCTCCTTATCGTCTTAATGCATGTCCCCAACGAGGTTGGAGTACAAAGAGTTGGGTTTCGAGCTTGTTTCTCTTGAGGAAAAAATCTCTCACATGACCAAACAACCTCTCATGGCAGGAGAAAATAAATATGACAGGACAAGAGATCCTTTCAAACTATTGATTGAGGAAGCCCTCATGAAACAAAGGAATGAGATGATGGATAATTGCGCGCAAATCCTTCGATGACTACCAACAGGCGATGCATCTTATTCGAGCATAGGTGCCACCCCCTTCAAGGTACAAATAAACTTCAATATTCCTATATTTGAAGGTCAGATAGATGCATATGTTGTAGACAAGTGGTTGAATCTACTAGAAGGGTATTTGTTTGTCCATAACTTTTCGAATAGAGAAAAGATTACTTTTGTGCTCCTCAAAGTTGTTCCCCATGTCAAAGATTGGTGGGAAACTTTATATGAGAAAAAGGAAACAGAGGAACCCTCATTATTTATAGTCATGACCACCTGAGAATCCTTCAGGAATTCTATTAAGGAACAATACTACCCCGTTGGAAGTTATGAAAAATTGTATGCCAAATGGACCACATTGCAGCAAAAAAGAGACCAAGCAGTGACAGATTTCACAAATATCTTCCATACCTTGTGCATCAAGATGGATATCAAATATTCAGAGCGAAATATGGTTCTCAAGTATCATGACATTCTGCATATATACATCCATACTGAAATGGAATTTTTGAACATATCATCCTTAGGCGAGGCCTACGGATATGCCATCAAAATCGAGCAGAAGCTAAAAAAAAAAGACATGGCAATTTGGGCCTGGGAGCCCCTCACAACAAAAGCCAGGAAATGGAGGTCCCAACCCACAGAATAAAGTACAGAGCAAAGATGGACAGTATCAAGACAACCATTCCAAGCTGCAAGCAAAGAAGGACACTGGAAAGGCAAAGAAACATACTGGGAAGTGGTGCAACTTCCATAGGAGCCCTTGTCATAACACTGCTAACTACCGCTCAAAGAAGTCATTAGTGGCCGAAGTTAAAGCCTATGAATAAGATGCAGGTTCTGACTCTAAGCCAGAACCAGAAAGGGGAAGACAAATCATTGACGTGGAACTGAGTGCCACCGTTGCTACCACCAAGCTCCAACCTAGTGAACCAGATGAGCTAGAAGAAGGAGAATGCCTCTTCCATTCACAGATGTGGGTAAAAGGCACCACACTACACTTCATCATTGATAGTGGTATCCAAAAGAACCTCATCTCAGTAGAGGTCATCAAGCGACTGACCCTACCGACAATGCCATACCCACAACCCTATACCATTGGATGGCTCTGCTAAGGAAGCAATATCCGCGTCAAACAACAGTGTCGACTGTTGTATGACATCAATCCCTTCAAAGACAAGGAATTTTGTGATGTTTCTCCTCTCGAAGCTTGTGATGTTCTTTTGGGGTAACCTTATTTATGGAAATGTCATGCTATATATGAGTCTAGACCTTATAGTGTTATTATTACTTTGAACAGAAAATTGTACACGATGCCCGAGGAAGTCCCACCTAGTGCTATTTCCTTGATCCATGCTAAGAAATGCAGGAAGGTCATCTCTCAGATGTAGAAGTTTTTCTTCTTCATGATTCGCTCTCAGAATAAGAGAAAGATCACAGCCACATCCAGAGTCTCTGCAGCTGATCTCTCCACACAGTAGAAGCAAGTAGATAAGGTCATGGAAGAATAATTAGATATCTTCTCCTCATATATCGGGGTACCTCTGCACTGCCAAGTGAAGCACCCCATCAATATGACCCTTGATGCACCGCTTTCCAATGGGCCAGTCTATCATCGATCTCTGCTAGAGAATGAGGAGATCAAGCGACAGATCGAAGAACTTATCCACAAGGGGAACATCCTACCTAGCTAATCACCTTGCAAGAGCCCAATCGTGATGGTACAGAAGAAAGATGGAACCTGGCGAATCTGCATTGATTACCGAGATCTGAATAAAATAAAAGTCATAAACCGATACTCGATTCCTCGAATTGATGACCTCCTTAGTCAACTCACGGGGGAAAAATACTTCTGTAAGATTTCTATGAAGTCTGACTACCACCAGGTCTCGATAGAACAAACACATGTATGGAAAACCACCTTCAATTCAAAGGAAGGCCTTTTTGAATGGTTGGTCATGCCCTTTGGTTTGACAAATGATGCAACCACTTTCATGAGGATGATGGACGATATCCAATGACCATTCACCAATACTTTTGTAGTGGTGTATCTAGATGACATTCTCATTTACATCAAAACTTGGAACGAACACTTGCAACGTATTCAGTAGGTTCTGCACACCCTGCGACAACATAAGCTATATGCCAACTTGGAAAAATTCTCCTTCGACATGGACATGGTCCATTACCTGGGATACATCATTGATCAGCATGGCATACATGTTGATCCAGCCAAGATCCAAGTCATCCATGAATGGCGAGCCCCAACCACACTCATTGAGCTTCAGAGCTCCTTGGGCCTTACCAATTTCTACTGCAGGTTCATGTTGGGATTCTCCCATATTGCATGGGCCCTCAGCCAAATAACCAGGGGTGGTGGTAAGGAGAAATTTGCATGGGGCCAGTCCCAACAACAAGCGTTCAATGATTTGAAGAAATGCTTGTGCTCATCCCTAGTACTTTCACTACCAGTCCTGCAACATCCCTTTGATATCGAGACAGATGCTTCAGACTATGCGGTGGGCCCCATTCTCACTCAGCACGGCCACCCCATGGCCTATCATAGTGAGACACTATCATATGTTATACGTAAGTACCCTACTTATGAAAAATAAATGTACTCCATTGTGTAAGCCTACCGCCAGTGGAGAAATTACATTCTTGGGAAGTAGACAGTCATCCACACTGATCATAATCCATTGCAGTTCATGCAGACATAAGGAAAATTGCAGAATGATTGCCATCAAAAGTGGTCCACATACTTGCAACAATTCCACCTCAACATCAAGTATAAAGCAAGAAGCACCAATCACGTCACTGATTGCCTCAACAGAATGCCAGTCGTGGCACTCACCAAGGTGATAGAATCTTATGACCATGAGACCTATGGATGGCTCCAACTCTACGAGATAGACCCAAACTTCGCCACCACCTACCAAATGTTGGGTGAAAACGTAGTTGTCAATAATTTCCATCTTCAGGATGGGTTGTTGTGTCATCTGGGCTGTATCTGTGTTCCATCAAGCGAGCGGGAGAAGCTAATCTGGGAAGCCTACTACAGTTGGGTGGTAGGACACTTTGGCATCGAAAAGACAATGGCGATGCTAGAGAAACATTTCTGCTAGCCGAAACTTCGACAGGAGGTCAACAAGTATATCAGGTCCTCTACTACCTGCGCTATTTCCAAACCGACCACTAAGAAATAGGGCTTGTACACCCCTCTTCCTACTCCTAACAGGCCATGGTAATCCATCTCAATGGAATACATGTCGGGCCTCCCATCCACCAAGCGGGGAAATGACTGTATTTTTGTGGTTGTTGATCGCTTTTCTAAGATGGTGATTCTGGTTGCCTGTAAGAAGAACATCACAACAGAGGCCACTACCAAGATCTTCTTTGAATGAGTCTGGGTACATTTTGGAATCCCTCAAAACATTGTCTCAAATTGGGACAGTCAATTTCTCAGCACATTCTGGTCAATCCTCTGGTCACTGCTGGAAACCAAGCTCACCAAATCTACAGCCTTCCACCCCCAGATAGATGGTGAAACCAAGGTCGTAAATCAAATGATTGTGCATATCCTTTACATGTATAATTCAAAGTACCCTCGCACATGGGATGAGATTCTTCCCTATGTCCAACATAGCTACAACCGAGCCCTGCATAGATCAACTAACCACAACCCCTTTTAGGTAGGGTTGGGATTCCAACCATTGGGTCCCATAGATGTTGCACTTCCCCTTGCGGTCACCTCGACCGACTCATATCGTGCTCCAACTGAAGCTGAAAAAGCCACTCGGTTCATTGAGTGGATCTAGCACATCTGCCAATAGGTTTAGGATATCCTACAAAAGTCCAATGATAAGTACAAGCAACACCATGATCAACATTGGGTGCCACATAAGTTTCAGGTGGGTGACAAATTTTGGTTGCACTTGAAAAAATAACGCCTTACAAGACCCCATAGGAATATTCTCACACTCCATTATGGGCCATACACCATCACCAAGGCTGTGGGGGATAATTTTTTTGAGCTCAACATTCCTCCTTTCCTTGGCCTGCACCTAGTGTTCAACATGGATCTCCTTCGCCCTTATTTCCCACCATTATTGGACACCTCATACATAGAAGAACAACTGAAACCAATAGAGATCAACCCTGACTGCATACAACATGCATCCAATGATCATATTGTTGACACACATATCAAGGGAACTCAACAACAAAGGATCCAACTTTATCGAGTCATTAAAGTAGGGCAACTCCTGCACCAAGGCAACTGGCTCACCCGGGGCCAAATTCAGCATAAATTTTCTCATATGATGGTGGAACTCAAAGAAATGGAGACCATTGATACCTAAACATAGAGGATTTATCTAGGTGGATATCGATGGCCACCCACCTTTTCCAACTGGCTCAAAACAATTTTCTGGCAATTTTGGCAATGTACTATTTTTGGCAATTTTAACTTTTGGGGCCGTTTTGAGGGCCTAAATGAAGGTTTTTCAGGATAGAGATTCTCAAGGATGGAAAAAAGAATGATTGATCCCCCAAAATGAATCTCCTCGATGATACCTTTCCAATGGGATATCATATGCGTAAAACAAAGATCGTATGCAAAAGTTACGACCCTAGGAAGTTGATGTACTAACTTACCCAGACGAGGCCTACATGACTATTGGCACTTCATCTCTTACGGTTAGGTTTTTGGATGTCTAGAGTTTTAGACATTCCTGTTTATTGTAAAAAGGCCTTCAGAGCCTCATTTTAATCATCTTCTTGCGAATGAGTGCAACCTTCACATCTCTTCTCAGAGATAAGCCACCACCATTCCAACAAGCTTGTTTCCACTGCATTTTACAGTTTCAGCTTATTTCCTTATTGAATAGAAAACCAATTTTACTGTATCTTTGTTATTTTGTGTTAAGCACCTATTAATAATATGTATTCATTTCTTTCTTCTCATAAAATCCGGATCAGAGTAGGATATGGATTTTTCCATGAGACTAGATTGATCTACATGGAACAGATCAAGCATGCTGCAGTTGTACAAATACTGATGTGTGTCCAAAGGATTCTACCAGCAAGAGGGAGAATACTATGATGAGACACTTACTTTAGTAATTGAATAAATAGTTCCAGTATTCATGAAGACAACCAGAACAACCATAATTCATATATAGTATGAGATGTAGGGGGAGCAATCCCCATATTTAAAATTGAGTGGTAGTTGGTGAAATACATTAGTTGGGTCATGGATACATTACTACAATAAAATATAGAGTTACTGCCATGAAAGAATAAGAGCTACATTCAATATTAGTTATTGATCCACTCTCAGTTTCAGATGAAGTTGTTTCCATGATGGAGTAGAGGAGTTACTCTCATATTTCACCAGTCACAGTGAGAATGGAACAACCATTCTCATCTTCAGAGCAGTTGCAGGTACAGAGTTCTAGTTCCAAAAGGAACATTTGCAGAAAGAGGAGAGGACATACTCTCAGGAAGCGAGATAGACAGTGCTTTGCAGAAAGAACATAGAGCTATCACATGACTGTGCATATTGAGTTGCAGGTGGAAAAGTGTACCAGGGTGGTACAAAGTGATGTGAAAATTTGTTTTGAAGTTGAATATAGAAAGACTCATTTATTCCGGTTGAAGGAAGCTCTGTATGTGTTGAAGCAAGCTCCTAGATCTTGGTATGGAAGAATTGGCAGTTTCTTGACGATCTTGGGGTTTTCCAAGAGTAAAGTTGATTCTAACCTTTACTTGAAGCTTATGAATGATAAGCTAGTTATATTGTTGCTACTATATGTAGATGATGTATTCTTGACAAGATGAAGAAAATATCATCTCATATTGCAGAAGAAGTTCAGTAAAGAGTTTGATAAAAGACCTAATGCATTATGTCTTATGTCTTGAAGTTTGGCAGAGCACAAAGAAGATCTTCCTTAACCAAGGAAACTATGCAGTTAAAATAATGAAGAGGTTTGACATGTTGAAATGTAAATACATGTACACACCCATGGAAACGAAGTTTAAGCTCCTGGTAGATACCTTATCATAATTGGTTGATGCTACTCCGTACAGAGATCATGACTTTAGATTATATGGTTTTACTGATTCAGATTGAGCTGGAAGTATTTCTGATAGAAAGAGCACATTAGGATGTTGTTTCAGTCTAGGGTCAACCATGGCTTCATGGCAGAGTAGGAAGCAATCCAGTACTGCTCTTAGCACGACATAAGCATAATATATTGCATCATGTTCTGCCAATTGTGAAGCCATATGGCTTCAGATGTTGTTGACATATCTAGTAGATCTAGAGATGGAATCCACCGTGATCCTATGAGATAACCAAAGTTGTATAAAGATGATTTGTTCCATGATGAGTTAGAGCACATAGAGATCTGATATCACTTCATTCATGATATGATGCAAAGAGGAGCTATAAAGCTCCATTATGTTGGCACAGATGAGCAAGTTCTAGATGTGTTGACCAATCCTCTGTCTCGTGTAAAGTTTGAGCACTTTCGAGACAAACTTGGTATAGTACAAAAGGACCTCCCTTGAAAGGAGGAGTAGTGTTGATGCCAAACTTGTGCTGATGTTAATGTGATGCCAAACTTGTGTTGAATATTTCTAGCCTCAGGTTGATGTTGTTGTGATGAAAACTCTGTGCTCAAGTTTTCCATCTTCGTGCTAAATATTTCCATCTTAGTGTTGATGTTGATATGATGCTAGCTTCGTGATGAATATTTCTAGCCTTGTGCTGATGTTGTTGTGATGCCGGCTTCATGATGAATATTTCCAGCATCGTGATGAATATTTCTAGCTTCGTGTTGATGTTGTTGAGATGCTGACTTCGTGCTGAAGATTTCCATCTTAGTGTTGATGTTGATTAGATGTCAGCTTCATGCTGAAGATTTCTATCTTAATGTTAACGTTGTTGATGCTCCAACCTTTGTGCTTTGATGATGTTGTTGTTGATGTTGTATCATCCTCACACTGTTATTGATGATGATGATGTATTATTTTTATACTAATCCATGTTGATGCAGATAATGATGATGCCACTTCAACTTCTTGCCGAAGATGATAATGACGATGCCACTTTAGCTACTTGCTGAAGATGATGATGATGATGCCACTTCAGCTTCTCGCTACAGATGTTGATGATGATACTGTCACCTCATTCTGATGAGGATGATGATGCTACTCCAGCTCCATGTTGTGAACAATGATGATGAGAAAAGCTTCCGATGATTTATAGATGTTCCAGTCAATGTTCTAGATGATGCTGATGTTGTTTCTCTCTCTCTCTCTCTCTTTCTCTCTCTCTCTCCTGAGAATCACTCCCAAGAAAATCAATAATAATCTCTAGATGGTGAGAACATATCATGAATTTTATGATGATATTCCAAGTATTTAAGGGGGGATCCCTATCTTGGGTCATTCTAAGGAATATCCTTTTGAAGCACCGTCTCCCCCACAAGAATAACTTCTATCACTTCATAAGAAATTGAATTTCATTTGGATGATATTATCGAGACAATGAAACATATGAGTCTTGATCATAACTCAACACCATCTCCATTATATGAGAAACATAGACCATCTCAGAAACATCCACCAAAATGGCTCAGAAAAACACTTGAATGTTTTCATCTTGATGAGGTTAGAAAGACACTCAAGACAATATGGAGGTAATGCAGATAATTCAAACTCGAGTGATGTATATGAAATTGATGGTTCATATGATTGTGATTTGAATTTATCTACTAACCTTGAACCTACTTCCTTTAAAGAATCAATTTCTCATGATGAATGGAAAGAATCGACGAAAAGGAATATGACACTCTCATCAATAAGGGAAAATGGAAGTCAATGGACCCTCCATTTGGAACCAAAAAAATTGGCTACAAGTGGGTATTCAAGAACAAGTACAAATTAGATGGCTCACTTGAAAAGCACAAAGAAAGGCTCTTGGAAAACATATTTGCACAAAAACAAGGTGTTGATTATGAAGAGACGTTTTCCCTGAAAACAAAATGGGCGACCATCCGTACTCTGTTTTCTATGGAAACATAGAATGGATGGAAAATTCATCAAATGGATGTGAAGACTACTTTCTTGAATGAATACTTGAAAGATAATGTTTTTTGTGTTGTATCTAGAAGGATTTATTGTGAAGGGAAAATAATATAATATATGAAAGCTGATCAAATCCTTATATGGTGTGAAACAAGAACCACGAGCCTCATATGAAAAGATAATTGAGAATCTTCTGAAATTGAATTTCAAGCACTACAATCTTGATGATGGACCTTTGTTTTTCATGAAAGTTGGAGTATATCTCAAAGTATATGTAGATGATCTATTGATAATAGGGAACTGTGAAAGCTACATTGCATCAAAAAAGAGAGAGTTGAAGAAAGGATTTGAGATGACAAAATTGAGACATCTGCACTACTATTTGGGAATTGAGGTGATTGAAAATCCAACGCATGTAATCAGCTCCCACAAGAAATAAATTGGAGAAGTATTAAACAATTTTTTCATAGCTAAGTGTAATCCCATTTCTACTCCAATGGAACAAAATTTGAAACTCACATCAAAAGAAGGGAATGGATTTGAGGATGCAACTGTTGGAGATAATGCTTCCATTAATGCAATGTGTAGAGTTTAGAGTTGGTTTGGGATATTGTATGAGATTGTTGAGATATTCTCTTAGCCTCCATATCCATGTTTAGAATAAGTTGTATCTAATACCAACTATATAAATGTGATGTAATTGAATACTAGTGTGTAATACGAAAATAGTTTTGGTGTGCAATCCATTTTTTTAACTTGGTATCAGAGCAGTTTACGCTCTAGGCAAATCCCTCACGGGAGGACCAGGTATGTGTGAAGAGTGTGGTGTTTTTTGTGTAAAGGATTCACATGGTGTAGGTGGAGACGTTGCTTCCCAGTCAAAGAAGGGAGAGAAGTCACCTACCTCTGTGAATATTTGTATGTTGCAGATCTTTTCTGCTGCGAAGAGAGCATGTGTGGAGGTGTGTTAAAGAGCTCGTGGAAGAGACTCTATGAATAGAAGATGAGTCAAATGTGTCTCATAGTCTAGTGACTGAAATTTCAATATCATAGAGTGGCATAACATTTATATCCCATGCAAAGGAGATACACTAGAGATATTCCACCTTCCTTGCAGTGATCAACCAATGGGTCTCCAATATGATCATGTTACATACGTTCTTGATCCTTACAGGTGCTATCAGTGTCCATGAGATTAAATTTGTTGTATGCATCTCACAACAATCTTATCATGTAAACCATCAACAGGAAATTTTTCATGTTCTCGGTCAAAAATTCACTAGAGCCATGGCCAAGTCTTCTACAAAGAACATGGAATTCAATGGGTTAATGCTTAATGTGTGGTGGACGATTTTTATTTTATATTAGTAATGCTTTATTTTTTGTATATGTGATGAAGGCCACTTTTATGATTAACTTTTGGATACATTCAGTATCTAGAGTACTCTCCTAGATAACTTTCAGATTCAACGAGCTATGTGTTCAACATATGGAGGTATATCCATAGAATGGTCCAGTTACTTGGATTCTTGTATGAAAAACACAATGCGCTATGTACTTTGTCAGAGTAAAATATGTTAATATTGTTAATCATTATGATTATGTCATGATGGTCATAAGCGTTTTTTTATCTTAAATGAATTGAGAGGGAAGCTCGAAGTTGTGGAAAATAAAGAGCGTAAACCAAGATATTTCAAAGTGAGTAGGAGTGTTGATGAAGACCAAATTAGAAAAAGACAAAGTTCTGTTTTGTAATTTATGTTTCTTGTTTGTACTGTAAGCATTAAAGGGGGGCATTGGATACAATGCTTCCATTAATGCAATGTGTCGAGTTTAGAGTTGGTTTGGGATATTGTAGGATATTGTTGAGATATTCTCTCAACCTCCATATCCATGTTTAGAATACGTTGGATCTAAGACCAACTATATAAATGTGATGTAATTGAATACTAGTGTGTAATACGGAAATAGTTTTGGTGTGCAATCTATTTTTTCAACTGCAACCAAGTAAAAACAACTTGTGGGAAGTCTTATCTATCTTTCTACCACCAGACCAAGGATTTCACTTGTTGTTGGGATTCATTCCAGGTTCATAAAAAATCCTTGTGAAGGACATTGGTCTACTGCAAAAAGAGTTATAAAATAAATGAAAGGGACTTTGAATTTTGGACTCAAGTACTCTAAGGTGAATGACCTCAAGTGGATAAGATATTCTAATCCACGCTTTGTTGGGGATAAGGAAAATCGAGTGTCAATTTCAAGATATCTCAAGAGTCTTGGATCAGTAGTTGTCCCTTGGAGATCATGCAAACAAGAAGTCTCAACAAATTCCACAATAGAGGCAGAATATGTGGAAATAGTAGAAACGACGACGAAGGATATTGTGTGTCTCAGGAAAATACTTGAAGATTTCTAGGAGAAACAAGTGAATTCTACTCCTCATCTAGTTGAAAATAATTCTGCAATAGATTTTTCTAAGAGCCCCATATTCCATGATCGAACAAAGAACATAAACACAAAGTATCATGTAGTGTACCCATTGCTCTGATACCAATTTGTAGTGTACCAATTGCTCTGATACCAATTTGTAGTGTACCCTTTTACACTACCCAGGTTTCCAAACCCCTCAATTACCATTCTATACATGAATGCTCACATAATTGATACAGAAATTATAACCACATGCATTTAACACAATTAAACCCATTTAAATCTCAGAGTAAAATATATAATTCACTCCTGCAAATAAGCAAACCATAGCATTCGACAGCAGATTCATTTACACAGCGGAAAAC
>ML784834.1:159146-180536 GCA_009831015.1 Picea engelmannii
TTCAACACTTAGGCTCCCTGGCCTAACAAAACTCGTAAGCCTACAACTTATTCAAAACTTGGCTCACCAGCCTATAGACCATATTTACAATTCTTTGCATATAACATGATCTGCAACGGGGCTCGGCCTTGGGGACACTACATATCACCTAATTTGATATCATGCAGAGGCCATAATTATTCACTTGAGACTTTGTTCCAAAAATTAGAAAATTAGTGCTTGGAAGAGAAAAATTTGAAAAGTTCAGAATGATACTTGGACTCACACACACACCTTTAGATTAGGGGGGCGGATGTTGGACATGCAATCCTTGGGATTGTGTTACCTATGTAAATATGAATATAAATATGAAGAGTCGTAGGTGATAGGAAGAGTCACAAGGAAGGTGAATACCAACCATCTCTTAGAAATGCATTTATAGAATATTTTGATAATACAATAGAAAAGTGTGGAGTTATTGTCTACCATACCCGTTGTATCAATTATGAACCAAATTTCGAAGATTTCAGAAAATATGTGTTTTAAATTGAGCTCATTCCACAAGTGGCCCTTAGTCTTGCAGATCGTGCACGACATTGCTTCTCTAGCTGGTTGTTTAGATCCATCATTGAGTCCTCAAACCACCACATATGGCCTATCTATGGGATATTTATCCTTTGATTTTCTATATGGACACTATTAAAAGGTTTTGAGCACCATGTATGGTTTCTTGGGGCATTAGACATGGTCAAGAGAGGAAAATTGAGCCTTAGGACTTAAAGTGGGCTTTCTGTAAGGTACTAGAAGGAAATATCTAGAGAAGAAATAAGATTTTATTCAAAATTGTTCGTAGAAATAACAAAATAGTAAGCACAAAGACACAATTGATCCAAAAATGATATCTTCATTATCTCAAGGGGAAATTTTAGTTGCTCCTTTGAGGGGGAAACCTCTAGTATATAAAAGCTCAATTACAAAATGAATTCACAAGGAAAATCTTTTGCATGCTTTCTAACCCTATTTATACTATTTCTATCTTCTATAGAACAATCTGTAGGAAGAACTTTCTAGAGGAGGAACCTTCTTGTAAGTCTTCTTACATTAGACATGTTCACATTATTACATAGGTATTATTTACTAATTTCGGCCTTTGTTACATAGTGGAACATATTATTCTATCTACTTGAGGGTTAAGGAGGTTAGGACCCTAACATTGCCTCTCCCTTGATAGAACAACCTTATGATGAAGGCTTGAGATGTGAGAATTGTTGTAGAATGGCAACGCATTCCCATGTGGCATCCTCACGTTGCATATTACTAAAACTTCCTTGATTGTGCAGTGATGGAGTGTATGATACTAGATGTATTATAATAACAAGAAACACAAATATTGCAGTAAATACCAACAAAACAACAAAATATAGAGAATCACAACACCAAAAATGCACTACAAGGAAAATACCCTCTAGTGGAGGTTTTGGCAGAAGCCCCTATAAAAATAGCCCAAAAACGCATTTATAGTGGAGGACAGTAGTGAAGGTGAGAGGGTAGAGGTTTCAGTGGATGTTTTTTTACGGTGCTTTTATAAATACCTAATGCACCAGTGCTCTGAAAAATCACGCATACTACGACGAGCTACTTAAATAATGATGCACTGATGCGCATTGTTGCTCTAAAAATTGGCGCACCATGGTAGAGTTATTTTTTTAAAACATACTTTGGTGTGCTACTTAAATACTGATGCAACGATGCACAATGTTGCTCCCAAAAAGGGTGCACCATGGTATGGTTATTTAAAAAAAAAATTACTCCAATGTGTTACTTAAATACAGATGCAATCTTGCACACCATTGATATAAAAAATGACATACCATGGTAGGGTTATTTAAAAAACAATATACTCCAGTGCACTACTTAAATAGTGATGCCTGGTGTGTACAATTTCTCTCACAAATAGCGCACCATAGTAGGGTTATTTTTAAGAAAATATACTCTGTTGTGCGCTATGTAAATATGGATTTACCGGTGTGCACCTCTGCTCTAAAAAATGACACAATTTGGTAGGGTTATTTAAAAAATATATACTACGATGTGTTACTTAAATACCGACGCCCTGTTGCGCACAATTCCTGTCAAACAAGGTGCACCATGGTAGCGTTATTTAAAAAAATATATATTCGGGTGTGCTACTTAAATACTAACGCACTAGTGGATCTAATAATAGAGAACACAGTAACTGGGTTAAATAAAAAAAATTACCGGTCGTAAAATTCATTTTTACCCTTTTGAGTGTTATACAGCTCTCAAGCACCGGTGAAATTTTTTCCTCTCCAAAGCACCCTGCCATCGGTGCTTCCCTTGCCTTCCTTCCTTCCATCCATTGTTGAGTGCGTATTTTTTGAATTTTGACAAACGATGGACAAATTTGGTTTTTTTGACTATGTGACAACCATGCCTCCCCGATGAGGAAATGTCTAGGTAATGTCTTTATTTCCTTATGAATTAAAATTTTAGTGGATTAAAATGCAAAATTCAGTTACTTTCCATTGTTTACACACAGACACACACACACACACACACACATATGTATGCGTGGTGTGTTCGAGTTATTCAGATCGCACTATGGACGGTGCACATTGAAAATTTACACGGTGCATTGAAACACATTTGCGTAATTTTTTTCAGTGGTGTGTTTTTAAACTTTACTCACTGATGTGTTATGCAATCACTAGTGTGTCCAAATAACATTAATGCACAGGGCGTTATGTTAAACGACGTACTATATAAATCATATAAATTATTTTATGCGTTGCATTGGTAAACTTATGCACTGATGCATTAAGGATTACCCAACGCATCATTGTAAAAAAATTAAAGCCTTAATGCCAAAGTACCATAATTACAAGTTCATTTCATAGCCCATATTCTCATCTTCATAACACATTTAATGTATTCAAAATTCGAGTTTGTATGTTCCAGATATCCATGTTTTTGTCTAACCGACAAAAAAACACTTCCTCCATATGTGGCAAAGATAATTTTTCTTGGAACCATGATCATTCTCATGGAACCACACCATTTCTTGGAACCATTTCTAATATTCATAACCACGTCCAATTCTTGGAACCACACTTTCTCTTGGAACCATTCATTTCATGGATCATCTATTGGAACACGTCATTCCACACTTCGATTTTTTTGAATTTCCCTTCCCCACAGTTCATCCTCTTCCACATCTCCTCTCCTCTCCATACTTAGTTTATTTTTCGAATTTTCCAACACACGCCTTCCCCCTCACTTCATCTCACTCCATTATCCTCTCCCCACACTCCTCTCTTCCTCTCATATAAAATCATTATATCGTTGAAATTAAGAGGCCATGCTTTAGAGAAAAGTATTATAGTCTTAACATAATCAAACATTTTTTTTTTTTTTATATTATAGATCTAAGCCTAGGCTAGTGCAACTTACAACTTTTTCCAAAAAAGGGTAAGACGATAAAATGTCATAGCATAAATAAAAGAAATATGTATGATTGATATGTTAATACACATAATAAAATAAAAATACTAAATCGTGTTCATTTTTTTTTTAATTATATATTTGGAATATGCATAGTTGATTGTATATATGTGTGTAGGTTCATCAACAATGGATTTGTGTAGGTTATATAAAAATAATCTAAAAAATAGAGATAGAGAGCCATTAAGAGAAACAAAGGTTTTGATGTATTTGTAGTACAAATCACCAAATTTGTCATTATTGTTGGACACATAATCCTTGGGATTGTGTTACCTATGTACATATGATTGTAAATATGAAGATTTGTAGGTGATTTGCATCTGTCTCATACTCCAGTGACTGAAATTGCAATAACATAGAGTGCCATAAAATTTACAGCCCGCGCGAAGGAGATACGTTGGAGATATTCCACCTTCCTTGCAACGATCATCCAGTGGGTCTCTAATCTGATCGTGTTACATACGTTCTTGATCCTTATATTACATTTCTGGTATTCATCCCACAACAGTCCTATCATTTAAACCATTAACAAGAATTTTTTCATGTGCTCGTCGAAAATTCACTAGAGCCATGGCCAAATCTTCTACAAGGAACATGGAATTCAATGGGTTGCAGCATTTTTTTTTTTTTTTTTCTTTAATATTACTAATGTTTTATTTATTGTATATGTGTTTGAGAGATGGAAGTATATCCATAGAATGATCCAGCTACTTGGATGCTTCTATGACAAACTGAGCCAGCTATGTACTTTGTGAGAGTAAGGTATGTTAATATAGAGTAAACTATGTTAATATAGTTAATAATTACGATTACTTTATGAAGGTCAAAAGCATTTTTTATCTTAAATGAATCGAGAGAGAAGCTCAAAGTTGTGGAAAAGAAAGAGCATAAACCAGGAGATTTCAAAGTGGGTAGGAGTGTTGATGAAAAGCAAATCAGACAAAGACAAAGTTCAGTTTTGTAATTTTTGGTTTTTGTTTGTACTTAAGCATTAAAGGGGAGTGTTGGGGATAGTGATTCCATTAATGAAATGTGTTGAGTTTAGAGTTGATTTGGGATATTGTAGGACATGGTTGAGATATTCTGTCAACCTCTATTTTTGTTGTATCTAGAGTATTCTCTTAGATAACTATAGGATTCAACGAGTTATGTGTTCGACATATGGAAGTATCTCCATAGAATGGTCCAACTACTTGGATGCTTTTATGACAAACTCAACGCGCTATGTACTTTGTGAAAGTAAAGTATGTTGATATAGTTAATCATTAAATGGTTAGAAGCCGTTTTTATATTAAATGAATCAAGACTGAAGCTCAAAGTTGTGGAGAAGAAAGAGCATAAACCAGGAGATTTCAAAGTGGGTAGGAGTGTTGATGAAGACCAATTCAGACAAAGAAAAGGCTCATTTTTGTAATTTTTGGTTTTTGTTTGTATTGTAAGAATTAAAGGGGCGTGTTGGGATAATGATTCCATTAATGCAATGTATTGATTTTAGAGTTGATTTGGGATATTGCAGGACATGGTTGAGATATTCTCTCAATCTTCATATCCATGTTTAGAATAAGTTGGATCTAAGACTTATTCAAATTCTTTGATGAAAATGTGGATGAATAAATGTATTTTGCAGATAAATCAAAATAGGATAGATCAAAATAGGAGAAACCCTATTTATACTATTTCTATCTTTTATAGAACAATCTATAAGAGGAATTTTCTAGAGAAGAAACCTTCTAGTAAGTCTTCTTACATTAGACATGTTCATGTTCATATTATTACATAGGTATTATTTATTAATTCCAGCTTTTATTACATAGTAGAACATATTATAAAATTTCAATTAATTCCCATGTGACATCTTAGCAAAACCGGTTACTAAAATGTGCTAGGAATCTGTCCCAAGGCCACTGAAACCGGTTACTACGATGTTCTAGGAGTGTGTCCCAAGGCGCACCTAGTAGGATAGTGGCGAGGAAGTGTTGAAGCCTTAAAAATTCTAGAAAGATTGTAAGGGTGTCCACATCCTACCTTGCTGCAGAAACCCTAAACCTTTGAGGTCTACTTCCATTAATTATATATTATTAATATAAAATACAATAAACTGTATTTTTATTTTTCCATAGGATTTTCAAGATGAGGACGTGAAGAGTCCAAATCCTAACTTGCCCCAGAAACCCTAAACCCTTGGGTTCTACTTCCATTAATTATATATTATCAAAAATACAATAAACTATATTTTTATTTTTATTTTTCCATGATTTATGGAAAATACATTTGCTGAGGGATTTTAAAGTTGATATCAAGAGAGTGAGTCGGTCCAGCTCATAACCACTTGAGCTAACCCTCCCTTTCAATCATCTTTATTAAATAACTATAAACTATATTGCAATAGATAATGATATTGCTTTGGATTGATTTCGCCGGTTGTTGATTTTCTGAACAACAGAGCTCGAGGAGGGCATTGATTTCACGGAAAGAGAAGATGAAGGCTGTCCAAAAGGAAAGAGAAGAAAAACTTGGACGGATTTTGAAAGATCGTCTTAATCGGTATGTACAAGGTGACAAGCAAGGGTTTATACAAGAAGCTAAATCTGAGGTTCAACGGCTCAACCGTGCAGCTTATGGAAGCAATATGCTGCAGACAATTGGTTACATGTATGAAAGACAAGCGGCAAAGGAACTTGGAAAGAGGGCCATATATTTAGGTGTGCCATTTATAGCTGAATGGTTCAGACACAAAGGGCACAAAGGGTTCAGACACAAAGGGCACGCTGTCACATGTGTGCCAGATGTGCCGCACGATGACAGTGCGAAGAAAGAAGATCTTGTATCTCATGCAAAGGGTTTGGAATTTCTGGGAAATATTTTCCAAGCTGGGAATGTACAAAATGAAGATAGAGTTCCAGAACCAACGACTCCTCTCAGCACGACTCCACTTTCCTCTCATGATTCTAGAAATGGATTAATGGATGCTCTTTTGAGGTTTTGGAACAATCTTTGAAGAAAGTTTTTGGAAAGTATGTTGTGAGTATGTAGAGGGATCCACTGATTTTTAGTTCATATTAACTGATACGATATCATCACCAATAAATAACTATATATACATATATATCACAATTGTTTTTATTTTCATTTTACAGTTATCTTTTTCATATATCAAATGTTTTTATTTTCATTTATAAATGTAAAATTTGTCATTATAGATTAAATTTTATTAATTCAATAAACTATGAATAGATGAATTACTAATTTAAGTTTTGAAAAATGATTAATTAATATACAAGTATAAATAAATACATCATTAATATTAATATTAATGATTTAAATCTAAATGGAAGATTAGTTAAAGGAGGAGAGATGTGATAAGTGTAAGATTAAATTAGAATTTAAATAATTGAAAAATAAATTCAAATTAATAACATGGCAAAAGATTAAACTCAAATTTATTAATATGAATGTAAAGTGGAAAAAACTTATGGTTTTATTGGAAATATTATTAATTAGGGAATAAAGAGATANCAAAATTAAAGGTAGAAAAAAAAAAAAAAGAGTGATAATCAAATTAGGTTAATCATTCAAATAAAAATATGATAAAATAATAGTAAAATAATTGATTAAGGTTAGCACAAAAATTAATTGAATGCAAACAAAGTTTAAGGAGAATTAAGATATGTTAATTTGGTCAATATATGACTTACTACACTAACAAGGGATTCAATAAACTTAAGGATTGTTGGAGGGTTTTGAGGGGTTTAAAGACAGTTTTGATCGGCTAGTTTTCATGCAAAACACAACTTATATGTTACCTTTAGAGGTTTTGACTACCTAAATGACTGAATTTCCTTTAAAAACTTGTGCAATTGTAGAGAATCCATTGTTCTTGGAACAACTTTTTCTAAAATTTATTAGGTTAATTTTATATTTATTGAAAATTATGAGAGTCATTATATCCTTTAAATTAAGAGGCCTTGATTTAGAGAAAAGTATGATAGTGTTAACATAATCAAACTATTTTTTTTAAGCAACTTACAACTTTTTCCAAAAAAGTGTAAGACATACTAAACCATATTATTTTTTTTTTTAATTATATATTTGGAATATGCATAGTTGAGTGTATATATGTGTGTAGGTTCATTGACAATGGATTTGTGTAGGGTATATAAAAATAATGTAAAAAATAGTGATAAAGAGCCATTAAGAGAAAAAAAGGTTTTGATGTATTTGTAGTACAAATCACCAAATTTGTCATTATTGTTGGACACATAATCCTTGGGATTGTGTTACCTATATACATATGGTTTTATATATGAAGAGTTGTAGGTGATACAAAGAATCACATGGAAAGTGAATACCAGTGATCACTCATAAATGTATTTATATGCATTTATGATAATACAATAGACAAGTGTGGAGTTATTGTTCTGTCATACCTGGCCTCTCAATGGTATCACAACAATTAGGTTAACTCCATGAGTGTTTAGTCTCACATGCCAAAAATGCCATCTTCCATCTTTTCCCTTTCTGTGGCCTATCTCTTTGTCATTTGATCCTCTAGTCGACTCCCTCTACGAGTTAATATTTCCATCATTTACCTCATGCGTTAAGGTTTCTAGTGATTTTTTTGCGACAATTTTCATTGTCGTGGTGTCTAATGGTAATGAACACGTAGAGCAAATTATCTTGTTATACCTCCTTTGCAGAGTCCACTTGCTAGTTGATTTCATGACTTGGTTGAAGTTCAATAGAGCCTCTAGTCATCCAAAGCACAAAAGGTTCATCCGCTTTGCTTCCCTATGACTAAAACAATAACTAGAACGTCTTCACAGCATGAGTGTGTTTGATGCAAAGATATCTGGCATGATGGTCGAGCTATTCAAGGCCAGCGATTATTTACTCCTCTCACTTGATCCTAGTTGTCTTCATTCTATCCCGGAATGAGCGATTTACATGCATTTCCCATTACTCAATCTCGTCTTTGTATTGGGAATCACCATTACCAAAGTCTATCTATAATTTTTTTTTTTTCAAAGAAAATCCCGAACCTACACAAAGCCCCAAGGGGAACTCCTTTGTAGGGTGAAGCGCAAAGATCTGTATGAGGTTGAATTCAGAATAGACGAGAAATGTTTTCTATCTTCAAATTTTTGGAGTAAGTGGAATTCAATAGGCTGGTCTCAATATGCTGACATGACATAAAGAAACCCTAAGAGAGTTCACCCATGAAAAATGGTTGTGTTCATGAACCGAGCTTCCGAGAACTCTCTTGTGTTGTTTTCAGTCTCCACTCATCCAACCACATGCCAATGCATAAAGGCCATAGGAAGCATTTTGCATAAGGTTACATATTTCGAGTCGAGGGTTTTTCATTATATATTTTCATTGGATCACAATTTGTTGCATAAAGTCTATATTATATAATTGATGGTGAAGGTTTCTTGATTTTATTTGGAAAAGGAACAATGTAGCGGGAAGGTTGTCAAGATGCATCTCGCATATTTGAAACCCTAATTGAAGGGAGTATAGAGACGAAAAAGATATCTTTGTGCTTCCTTTCTTTCATCTGATGGCGGGGTTTCTATGAAATGGAAGGATGTGTAAAGAAGGAGCTCAAGGGAAGGGGGTTGGAATAATCTCCATTAGAAATATGAACTTCATTATCACCATTGCGAAAGGAATGGGTCAAATGAAGTCGCAAACTTCGAAGTTCCATGGGAGAAGATCAAATAAAAATAGAATCAGAAAGAAGATAGAGGTAAAAATTATGAACCATGTGAAGGTAAAACGCCTTCTCATTACATTGTTTCTCATTTCAATATAGGAGTAACTGAAGATTTTTTTAACACTTCATTCACTTCTTAGAGAGATGCATGGCTTTTTGACATAGCTGCAACCTTCCACATGAAATTCCTAAGAGACTTCTTCAATTACTTCCATGAAAATGTGGATGGAATAATGTATTTTGTAGATAGATCAAGTCTCAAATATTGTTTGTTCTGTGATGTTTTTCAAGAATGTAAAATTCATGTTTTGTGATAATGCAGTGTGTGAAAAACATGTGTCCATCTCTAGCTTTTCAAAACAAGACTCCTTATGAAATATGGTTTGTTGGCATTCCTTTGATGAGGCATCCAAAGGTCCTCGGTTCCACCTGCTATTCCTTGATTCCTAAGGAGCAAAGAGGCAAGATTGATGCAAGGAGTCAGAAATGAATCTTATTAGGTTATTCAAATACCACCAAGGTATATCGTATTTACTATGAGACAAATCTTACTTTAATCCTCCAAGAATGGCGAAACTATTGAGAGGCATATTGATCACATGCACATATTCGCTCATAGAAGAACATATCATGGATTTGATGATGAGATTCCAAATATTGAAGGGGGGGTCCTTATCTTGGGTCATTCTAAGGAATATCCTTTTGAAGCACAGTCTCCCCCACAAGAAGAACTTCTATCCACTTGATAAGAAATTATATTTTGTTTCGATGATGTGATCGAGAGGATCGAAAATATGAGTCTTGATCATAATTGAACAACATCTCCATTAAATGAGAAACATAAACCCTTTGAGAAAAATCCTCCAAAATGGCTCACAAAAGCACTTGAATGTTTTCATCTTGATGTGGTTGGAAAGACGCTCAAGACAATATGGGGATAATGTAGATAATTCAAACTCCGACAATGTAGATAACATTGATGGTTGATATGATTGTGATTATAATTTCTCTAGTAACCTTTAACCTACTTCCTTTAAAGAATCATTTTCTCATGATGAATGGAAAGAATCGCCACAAAAGGAATATTAGGCTCTCACCAATAAGGGGACATGGAAGTTTGTGGACCCTCCATTTGGAGCCAAAACAATCCGCTACAAGTGGGTATTCAAGAAGAAGTACAAATTGTATGGCTCACTTGATGAGCATAAATAAAGGCTCTTGGAAAAATTATTTGCACAAAAACAAGGTGTTGATTATGAAGAGACTTTTTCTCCGAAAACAAAATGGGGGACCATACATACTCTATTTTCCATGACAACACGGAATGGATGGAAAATTCATCAAATGGAAGTGAAGACTACTTTCTTGAATGGATACTTGAAAGATAATGTTTTTCATGTTTCATTTAGAAAGATTTATTGTTAAGGGACAAGAACAAAAGGTATGCAAGTTGGTCAAATCCTTATATGGTGTGAAACAAGAACGACAATTGAGCATCTTCTGAAATTGAATTCCAAGCAGTACAATCTTGATGATGCAACTTTGTTTTTCAAGAAAATTGGAGTATATCTTGTAGTATATGTAGATGATCTATTCATAATAGGGAACCATGAAAGCTACATTGCATTAATAAAGAGAGAGTTGAAGAAAGGCTTTGAGATGACGAAATTTGGACATCTTAACTACTATTTGAGCATTGAGGTGATTAAAAATCCAAAGTATTTATCCATCTCCCACAAGAAGTACATTGGAGAAGTATTAAACAATTTTTGAATAGGTTAGTATAATCTTATTATTCTAAAAAAAATTAAAAAATGGAAACTCACATCAAAAGAAGGGAATAAATTTGAGGATGCAACTTTTGGAGATAATACTTCCATTAATGGAATGTACTAAGTTTAGAGTTGGTTTGGGATATTGTAGGAGATTGTTCAGATATTCTCTTAACCTCAGTATCCATGTTTAGAATAAGTTGGATCTAATACCAACTATATCAATTGTAACTGAATACTAGTGTATAATGCGAAAATAATTTTGGTGTGCAATCCATTTTTTTAACTTGCTATGAGAGCGAAATACGCTATGGGTACCTCCCTGACGGGAGGCCCAGGCATGTGTGAAGAGTGTTGTGTTTTTCGTGTAAAGCATGCCCGTGGTACAGGTGGAGACGTTGTCGCCCAGTCAAAGAAGGGAGAGAAGTCACCTACATGTGTGAAGATTTCAATGTTGCGGATTTCTTTTTGCTGCCAAGAGAGCATGTGTGAAGGTGTGTTAAAGAGCATGTGGAAGAGACTCAACGAATACAAGATGATTTGCATCTATCTCATACTCCAGTGACTGAAATTGCAATATCATAGAGTGCCATAAAATTTATAGCCCGTGCGAAGGAGATACCCTGGAGATATTCCACCTTCCTTGCAACGATCAGCCAGTGTGTCTCTAATCTGATCGTGTTACATACATTCTTGATCCTTACATGTGCTATCGATGTCCGTGTTATTACATTTCTGGTATTCATCCCACAAGAGTCCTATCATTTAAACCATCAACAGGAAAAATTTCATGTGCTCGTCAAAAATTCACTATAGCCATGGCCAAATCTTCTACAAGGAACATGGAATTATGGGTTGAAACTTAATTTGTAGTTGTATTTTTCTTTTTTATATTATTAATGTTTTGTTTGTTGTATATGTGATGAAGGTCACTTGTATGATTAAATTTTGGATACATTCAGTGTCTAGAATACTCTTCTAGATAACTGTCAGATTGAACTAGCTATAGCTGTCAGTTTCTACTAGCTATGTGTTCAGATGGAAGTTTTTCCATAGAATGGTTCAGGTACTTGGATGCTTCTATGACAAGCTCAACGAGATTTGTACTTTGTGAGAGTAAGGTATGTTAATATATAGTAAAGTATGTTAATATAGTTAATCATTACGATTACGTCATAAAATGAAAGGGACTTTGATGCTCTAAGGTGAATGACTTCAAGTTGATCAGATATTCTAATCCACAGTTTGTTGGGGATAAGGAAAATGGAGTGTTAATGTCAAGATATCTCATGAGACTTGGATTAGTAGTTGTCCCTTGGATATCAGGAAAACATATCATGCAGAGGCTTTGAGACATTGTTCCACAAATTAGCAAATTAGCCCTTGGATGAGAAAAAATTGAAAAATTCAGAATGATGCTTGGACTCAGACACACTTGTTTACATTGGGGGGGAGATGTTGGACATGTAATCCTTGGTATTGTGTTACCTATGTAAATATGATTATAAATATGAAGAGTCGTAGGTGATATGAAGAGTCACAAGTAAAGTGAATACATTTATAGAAATTTAGAAATGCATTTATAGAAATTTATGATAATATCTAGAGAAGAGATAATATTTTATTCAAAATAGTTCACAGAAATAAAAAAATAGTAAGCACAAAGACATAATTGATCCAAAAATGATATCTTCATTATCTCGAGAAGAAAGTTTAGCTCCTCCTTTGAGGGGGAAACCTATAGTATAGAAAATCTCAATTACAAAATGAATTCACAAGGAAAACTTTTTCCATGCTTTCTAACCCTATTTATACTATTTGTATATTCTATAGAACAATCTATAGGAAGAACTTTCTAGAGGAGGAACCTTCTAGTAAGTCTTCTTACATCACACATGCTCATATTATTACATAGGTATTATTTATTAATTTCATCCTTTTTTACATAGTGGAACATATTATTGTAAAATGACAATTGATTCCCATGTGACATCGTAGCAAAACTAGTTACTACGATGTGCTAGGAGTCTGTCCCAAGGCGAGTGAGACCGGTTACTATGATGTGCTAGGAGTCGGTCCCAAGGAGCACCTAGTAGGATCGTGGTGAAAAAGTGATCCACCCTTGAAAGAATTCGTCCTACCTTGCTGCAGAAACCCTAAACCCTTGAGGTCTACTTCCATTAATTACGCCGATAGGCATCCCCTCTATTGGAATTGCTGGATTAATCACCCTTTTAATTACAGAATTTAATCCGATGGCTAGAAAGTGAAGATGCTGGTATATTCTTTGTCTTACATTTAGATAAATGAATAATATTGCAAGAACTAACTCCCTTGCATTTATAAAATCATACGTTTATCATGTTTAATTTTTCACTTTTACTAAACATGATTAAAAAATTACTGTTACAATATATGATTGCCACCACGTTTTGTAAATTTATTTATTTTATTTATATGAGATAGGAGGCAGATTACAGGCACCACGTTTAAATTTATGAAATACAGGCGCAGGTCACTTCATATTCCTGAAGCGTTTGGTTTCTGATGTTTTGGTTTCTAGGGATACGAATGCACAGGCAACGGTGTAGGTAGGCCGCTTCATATTCCTGAAGCATTTTGGTTTTTGGTGTTTTCATTTTTATGGATATGAATGCACAGGTGACGGTGCAGGAAGGCCGCTTCATGTTTGAGATGCTTCACATTTATACAATTATATCACAGTATGCGGGTTCTTGAGTGAGTCCAGATATTAGGTATAAGCTACAACTATCAATGAAGGACAGAATGTGGTGGCAACAAGCAAATCAGAATCTCGCAAATGTTATTTTGTACAGGTTATATTAAACCTTCTTCACATTGTATTTTGGTATCTATCACATTTTGTATTTTGGTATCTATCACTGTACTTAGCTTTTGTTTATGAATTACTATATGTGATGAACATTTCATTTTTTCTGATTATTTGATCGATGGAAGAAGTTTCTTTGTGGACGGTGTGCATATCCGAGTTTTTTCCAACAATGAGAAAAGAGGAGTGCCATATCCTTGAACCCGCTCTATGGGCATCTTCTCCTCAATATGGAATGTAGAGAATTGGGCTACTCAAGGTGGCCACATAAATACGGATTGGAGCCATGCACCTTTTATATCTACATACAAAAATTTCAACCTTCATGGTTGCAGATACAACACTAGGAGCTCATGCTTTTCGTGGTGGGATTGGCCTACCTACGCTTCACTTAACGCAAAATAGAGGATGCAACTCAAGTGGGTACACAAAAAATACATGATTTACGGCTACTGCAGAGATTCAGTTCGATTTCCCACTCCTCCAGCAGAGTGTGCATGAAGTGGGCTCTCCCACCGATATCATATTAACAAATATATATTTCTCCTTGTATAAGATTTTACGGCATTCTTGTACATTATTGATAGCTTGGATGGTGCAAATGTCTTAATATGAATATGATAATCGTTAATTATGTTGATTTGTCCGTGATCAGATGAAATTTTATGTTTTGGTGGTGCAGCAGAAGTAGCGTGGGTGTGAGGGCAGGTATACATATCACTTAAGGCACAGGACTAGATGAGAAATGTGGGTGTGAGGGAGGGTATACATATCACTTAAGGCGTAGGACTAGATGAGAAATGGGACCCTTTCCATCTCTCCTCGGTCTGCGAGATCAGATATTGGGTTTGAAAATGTAGACATATTTTGGCTTGGCTTTGTATTGTATAAGAGACTTGGAGCATAATATGCAATAAAAAGATAAGAAGCATATAGGCTTTTGTGTGAATATTGTGCATTAAATGGTTAATTGAAAAGTGGAAAGTGTTATAGGGCATCTTTGAGTGAACAAAAGGCTCAGAATGAAAAGTAGATGATTAACACAATTTAGACTAGACTAAATAATGTATTGGCTGACCTTAAATTAGCAATGATGAACCGAAAAATAAATAAATATTTGTTTATATGAAGACAATATATTAATGGATCTTCCCAATGTTTAGAAAATGATTTAATAACATTATTGCTTTAAAAAATGTAAAGACAATATACTCTGAAAATACCGTGTATAAAGGTGCGAAAATACAAGGTGACTAGTGTTTGGATTAAAAATAATATATGAAGTGATCTGCGAGTGTTTAGAAAATAATTCAATACCAGCAATAGCTTTTAAAAAGGTAAAGACGATATATTATGAAATTATCATATTGAAAAGAAGATATTTATTTGTTTACTTTTTACCAAAATCCGTGCAATTGATTGCTAAGTTTATGTGATTAACAATAGAATATGTGATTAGAATAATGAAAATAATATATTTATTTGTTTACATTTTCACATTTACCAAAATTTGATATGAGTACTAAATTTAATATTAATGAGTAGCCAATCATATGCCACAGATGTGAAATTGTATGACATGAATACCATGATAGAAATCGTATGAATGATAAAAATCGTATAAAAATAATATTATAGAAATCGTATAAAAATAAATGTGAATACAAATCATATGACATGAATATCATTAAATTTAATATTAATGAGTAGCCGACGATATGCCAGAGATGTGAATGTGCATATTAAATATATGAGTAGCCCTATTAAATTTACACTATAAATTTACACTATAGCTGCAATAATTTTCAAAAATAATTGAATTGATTATAATTAAAAGTTTCATTTTAGATTGATGCAATGTTAAATAATCATATATTTATTTTTAATAAATCCTATCAATCTTTTCAATTAGGATAATTATTTTAAAAGTTTCATTTTAGGTTTATTTCATCAATTTATTAAGTAGTCAAAATATATTTGTAAATTTATTAAATAGTCAAAATAATTTAAAAAAATAAATAGATTAAGATAGATTTGTAATTCCAAGATAAATTTATAATGTTTAAGTAATTTTTATTTCCCCACTTCTATTATATTATATAGATTTATTTTTTCAAATTTGAAATTGGTTCAATTGACTAATATATATTAATAATGTAATGTATTAATAGTTCAATTGGTTCAATTAATATATTAATAGTAAAATTGGTTCAATTAATAGTGTAATGTATTAATATATTTTTAAATTTATTAAGTAGCCAAAATAATTTAAAAAATAAATAGATTAAGATAGATTTATAATTAAGTTTATAATGGCTCTACATTTATTTTCCCGACTTCTATTATATTATATAGATTTCTTTTTTCAAATTTGAAATTGGTTCAATTGATTAATATATATTAATGTCGCAATGTGATGACCATTTACCAATGTCGCATTGTGATGAACGTTTCCCATCGTCACAATGTGACGAACATTTTCTTTTTGTTATCAATGTCCATATGAAAAATATAAATCATTGTCTAAAAAATAAAACATGATTCCATACATCTCATTGTGACTAACATTTCCATTGCATTATTCTGAATATTTCCATTGCATTGTGACTAACATTGCATTATAATGAACATTTCCCTACGTCGCATTGTGACGAACATTTCCCAACATCGCAATGTGACGACCATTTACCAATGTCGCATTGTGATGAATGTTTCTCATCATCACAATGTGACGAACATTTCCCTTTTGATATCAATGTCCATAGGAAAAATATAAATCATTTTCTAAAAAGTAAAACATGATTCCATACATCTCATTTTGACTAACATTTCCATTGCATTATGATGAAAATTTCCCTACATTGCATTGTGACGAACATTTCTCAACGTCGCAATGTGATGACCATTTATGAATGTTGCATTGTGATGAACATTTCGTCATCGTT
The DNA here is from genome assembly GCA_009831015.1 of Picea engelmannii. NCBI lineage: Eukaryota > Viridiplantae > Streptophyta > Pinopsida > Pinales > Pinaceae > Picea > Picea engelmannii. The sequence continues at coordinate 175,932 of ML784834.1, forward strand.
ACAATGTGACGAACATTTCCCTTTTGTTATCAATAGCCGTAGGAAAAATATAAATCATTGTCTAAAAAGTAAAACATGATTCCATACATCCCATTGTGACTAACATTGCATTATAATGAACATTTCCCTACGTCGCATTGTGACGAACATTTCTCCTCGTCACAATGTGATGAACATTTCCCTTTTGTTATCAATATCCGTAGGAAAATATAAATCATTGTGTAAAAAGTAAAACATGATTCCATACATCTCATTGTGACTAACATTTCCATTGCATTATGATGAACATTTCCATTGCATTGTGACTACCATTGCATTATGATGAACATTTCCCTACATCGCATTCTGACGAACAATTCCGAACATCGCAATGTGACGACCATTTACCAATGTTGCATTGTGACGAATGTTTCCCATCGTGACAATGTGACAAACATTTCCCTTTTGTTATCAATGTCCTTAGGAAAAATATAAATCATTGTCTAAAAAGTAAAACATGATTCCATACAGCTCATTGTGACTAACATTTCCAACCTCTTGACAATATGTACGATTTAGACTTTGTTGTTTGTGCACCAAAGTGTTTGGCAATTGTTTTCTCATGGGACCTACTAGGTGTGAACTTCCTTTATTTATTATATAAAGATAAAGTCAAGGTCATTTTTATAATGGAAATTAATGTGAGAATTGGTAATCTTGGCCCATCCAAATTATCAAATCGATGGATAGAGAACAACTCAAGTTGATGGGATTTATTCATATTATTTTTTTAATTTTAAATAAAGTCAATATTATATTGAATTTGATTGGTTTTTTACAATGATCGGTATAGACTTTTTTTTGAAGTATTACTTTTAAAACTTTGAAACTTCCTTAATTTTTAAATGAAATATGTTTTTAAAATAAAATATACAAATTTATTTTTAAATGAAAGACTATAAAAACTTAACTTTCTAAAGAATCTTTTATATTCTTTGCAAGAGGTCTCCACATAAATTTATATAGTCCATAATATTCATTTATAAATGGGGAAATATAATTATAAAACTCCATCAATTTTAAAAAACATATAAAAATTGTTGAATTAAATAATAGATTAGAATCTTAAAAATTAATTAAAAATTTTCAATTAAAAAAAATTAGCTCATCCATGATTTCACAAAGTCATAGGGACCCTTTGCAAATTATGACCTTCTTTTGACTATTTATCAACTTCTTCATTCAACTCTGTAAAGAAACATGAGTGGAAAAATTAAGAGAGAATGAGCAATCAACCTAAGCTTATCTTCCAAAGGTCTAAGTATTGTATCGTGAATCTCACTAACAAATTGTGTCCATTTTACCATTAAAGAATAATCTCCAAGTCTATGAAATTGAGAGAAGTTGACATAGATTTGATTTAACTTGTTATCTATTAAATGTTAAAGAGAAATAAAATAAACCCCAATTTGTGGGTGAAAAAAATTCATTTAATATGATACTTTATCCTTATATATATAGTAGAGTAATAGTGGTTTTTAGAACAATGAAAGATAAACCAATTACTAAGAAGGTGGTGCTCTTCCCTAACCTTTACCAAAAGATGTTATGGTATGGATTATTTTTGTTGATAGATGGAATGACTTGGAATCTACGTCCTAATCCATATACATCATCGATGAAAATATTATTATAATCCATAGTACTACATTTATAATAACGAGTTAATACAATATTATAATGTATTAGTAATATATTAATATTTTAATAATGTATAGATACTTTTTTAATATATTAATTCTTTAATATTAATGTTTTAGTATATACTATTATAATTTATTAGGTAATGTATTTGTTTGTGTTTTATTACTACATTTATAATAATGAGTTAATACATTATTATAATGTATTAGTAATATATTAATATTTTAATAATATATAGATACTTTTTTAATGTATTACTTCTTTATTATTAATGTTTTAATGTTTTAGTATCAATATTTATATTTTATTTATAAAATATTTAATACATTAATATATTTAATATATTTAATATATTAATTCATTAATATTAATACATTTATGTTTTACAAATGTATTAGTATATTAATGTATTAATATATGAATAATGTTTTACTAATGTATTAATATATTAATTAGTAATAATGCTTTAATATATTAATGATGCTTTAATATATTAATGCATTAATGTAATAATATATTAATATATTATTACATTATTACTAATTAATACATTAATGTAATAATACGTTAATGTATTAATACATTATTACTAATTAATGTATTAACTAATACTAATTAATACATCAATGCATTAATATATTAATACATTAATATATTAAAGTATTAATACATTGAAGCATTAAAATAATAATAAATTAAAGAATTATTATTAATTATTAATTAATACATTAATTAATTAATGTATTTAATGTATTAATGTTATTTCAGGCATGCCGGTCGTCAACTAGCAACAACCACATTTATGTAAAAAGTGGTTGATATACGCCGATCGGCCCCATTAATTTTAAAAAGGTGGAAAATGGGGTTGATCGACGTATATCAACCACTTTTTACATAAATGTGGTTGTTGCTAGTTATATATTATCAATATAAAATACAATAAATTATATTTTTATTTTTATTTTTCCATAAGATTTTCAAGATGAGGGTGTGCAGAGTCAAAATCCTAACTTGCTGCAGAAAACCTAAACCCTCGGTGTCTACTTCCATTAATTATATACTAGCTAACTTGCTCAGTAAAAAATCTTCAGTTTAATTATAAAAAAAACCTAATTGATAAAGTAAAAAAGCCAGACTTGCCTGCCTAGTAAAAATTCTCACCTTAATTAAAAAAAACTTAATTATTGCCCAAGTGAATCTTCAAAGACTTGCTAAACATTATAAAAAAGCCATGAATATTACCAAAATTCTTCGCAAAACACTTAAGATCATCGAGAGGCCCTACCTGTAAAAGAAAAGTGGTGACAAGTGCAATCGAGGTTGAGGTTAATGGGACACTTGATATCATGGGACACTAGTAAACACTCCACCCTTGGATAAAACTGTGTGTCAGTTTTCGAAACATCCAATGTACTGAGTGTCAACATGCCACCCTCGGATAAAACTGTGTGTGAGTTTTCGAAACATCCAATGTACTGAGTGTCAGTTTTCGAAACATTCAATGTTTCTAGTAAACACTCTACCCACCCATCATGAGGGAATTTGCAGAATAAAAGTTGGACGTTTCAAATTCAAAACCTAACACACAGTTTTATTCTGAGTTAACTTTGAACGTGTCAAATTCAAAACCTAACCCACATTTTTATTCAGAAGAAATAAATAAACATATATTATTATCTCTTTGAAATCAACCACTTAGAGTTGTAAGATCAACGCAAGCATACCTGTAATAAATGGTAATGTTTCTTCAATGCTATTCAGAATGGTTGTTGTAATTGAAGGTACAACAACCAGGGATGGTACTATTGTCACTACTTCAATCCCGTGATCAGATCCAAATTGAAGAGTTTCTTTCTCTGTTAATGTCTTGGCCATATAATACGTCTGAACATAAAATAGCCCATTTGTCTTTAGTTCCATTAATAATAAACATATTGCTTCGAATTCAACATTAGTTGCATACTTACAGAGAAAAGAGGCTTTTCACGACTGATGAGATCGATGGCGGTCCAGCAGGATTCATCAATGTAGGCCCTGAATTCGCCATTGTCATTTAGTGGAAAAGTTGTGGATATGTGTAACGAACTTCATCGTTATGACAACCACTCTAATAACAGGTGCAATTTTTTTTTTTTTTTTTTGTTTAAGNTAAGGTGTGTGCGTGCATGTAGGAGTAACAAGCACACTTTACTCTATGTCACCACTCGACAACCAACAAGACGCAACCATGATGTTCATCACAAGAAGAATGAAGACACACAATGACTAACTGTAAACACTATACCATCATAGGCATAAGGCGCACGACGAAACAATTAACGACATACTGGGTTGTGCACAGTAAGGATACAGAGGGAAGAATGCAACAGTAGAGTTTACTATTTTTGCATAGAAAAGCAGGGCTTTTAGTCTTATGTCTTCTCGAAAGAAGATTAGACAGGCTCCTGGCCGAATGCACAGGCATAAACTAGTAACCTCCGTCAGGTGTGTCGCAAGAGTGGGAACCCTGCCTTTAAAGGGCCCGAGACTCTTGATACGGCACTGGATCCTTTACACAGGAATACACACAGACATAAATGCTAAGGCTACTGAAGGTGTCTATATCCCGCCCGACAAAAGCAGTCCAATCGGCAATTTATTACAACCCAGCGCAACCATAGACGAAAGAGAAACCATGTCTTCTACAGAAGGCGCAAGACAAGGACTCGGACGACGACCATTAAAATTAATGACAAGGCAATGTCTATGACTCATCCGTGATTGATTACTAGCCAAATTCTCCATTGATTTTATTAAGCCACGAGTACATTAGTTATAAGGTAGATCTAACTGAATTATTGCCCTTAGTTTAAGGGCCTTACCCCTTGTGTTGAAATTTAAAAGAATTTAATGTCATTATAATGAATTAACCTCCATATTCAT